>CAJQUW010004489.1:600000-995616 GCA_907163375.1 Prostheceraeus crozeri | reverse complement strand
CGGCAATGGTCAATCTTGTTAAACCTCTCTGCGTCATGTTTGCAAGTGATTGCCTCTGTCTCATCGTAGTATGCATTCGCGCCAGGGCGACATTTAGCCAACTGTCGAAGGTTGCCTAAAACTTTCCATTGCATACGTTATGAGAACCATGAGTTCTACCTGTCTCTATCAATGAGACGAATTGATGAATGGAATGAAATGGGAGGACACTCACGCGCCACACGCAACATAACACACTTCTCTCTTCCGTAGTCTAACAAGCTCTTTACACATGGATCGCAGTCGATTGCTATCCCTGTATCAGAAGTGTAAGCTATCTTAATTTATTTGACACGATTTTATCTACCATCATCGTCCATATGAAATGTTTTTAGATTTACAAGTTAGACTAAGCGTGCTACTATTTCCAAATGAAAAAGTATACATGGTTAAATCATCCACTTAAGCCCATCCATAGTCTAACAAGCTCTTTACACATGGATCGCAGTCGATTGCTATCCCTGTATCAGAAGTGTAAGCTATCTTAATTTATTTGACACTATTTTATCTACCATCATCGTCCATATGAAATGTTTTTAGATTTACAAGTTAGACTAAGCGTGCTACTATTTCCAAATGAAAAAGTATACATGGTTAAATCATCCACTTAAGCCATCCATAGTCTAACAAGCTCTTTACACATGGATCGCAGTCGATTGCTATCCCTGTATCAGAAGTGTAAGCTATCTTAATTTATTTGACACTATTTTATCTACCATCATCGTCCATATGAAATGTTTTTAGATTTACAAGTTAGACTAAGCGTGCTACTATTTCCAAATGAAAAAGTATACATGGTTAAATTATTCACTAAAACCCCATTCAAGTAAGTCAGTATGAAAGCAAAGATAATACGAAATAAACATTTATTATGGCATGTATTTCAAAAGGTCTTCATCGTCAATATCGTCCCAGAGTCTGGCTTCACATAGATTACAAAAACAGTTGAGCTGCTTTAAACGTTCTTCTGCAGCGTCCCTCACTTTCTCAATGTACGCCCACTCCGCCACGGTTCGCGGTTGGGATAGTTAGGGGTGTACCACTCCCATATTTGATGCAAGTGCGACTTGCTTGTCATCTCCATCACCAATTCGGCATCATATTGTAAATATTTCCACCGTTTGCCTGTTTGGTCGGGCAACTCCTCTTCATCCTCCTCCGATAATGATTACTTTTTCGTATATTGTCGAGATTGTATGTCTTCTCCACCTTCGCCTTTCTTGGTGCATTTGGTGTAACGAGCACCTTTGCTGATGTATATGGAGAGGAGAACTCCAATGCGGTATTTGGTGTTGTTGGAGGACTTGTCATGTTGTCTTGAAATGCTGACTTTGAATAATGATAACTTTAACATTTTTCTAATTCTTAAGTATACACAAGCAGCCAATCAGAATGAACATCCAATGAATGAAGAGGATGAAAGTATATAAGCAAAGTGACATTCAGGTCATTTCATTTAATCTGTGAATCATACAAGTGACGAACGCACGATCTCTCTCATTGACTATTATTTGAGTGAAGTCTCTATCTTGTAGAAGTATCAACCTTAAACTTGATTTCGTTGAAATGGTAAGTTGAAAATTTCCTCTCATCTCCCTCAAACCTGTGACTAATAGCATCTTCCTCAATTTTCAGACATCAACTTCATCACCAACGCCCTCTCTTCTCGAGGAAAGTTTAGAGTTATTGAGTCAAGGTAGGTTGTAACACTACACTGAGGCTTGAACAGAGATGAAAGAATGATTTCTCTTTCAGGTGATGTGAGTTCCAGCTCAGGACTCTCGCGGCAAGGCAACGAGTGGGAATGTGCCGACTGCGGACATATGTTTACAAGGAAGCACAGTCTCCTTCGACACATCAAACAACGTGTGTGTCAACGCAAAGCGGCGTCAATCTCCGGAGGTGAAGTTGATTCTGACGATGACATCTCCTTTCCTTGCGATTTGTGCCCTCTTTCTTTTGATAGTCACTTTCAGCGATCTTCGCACAGACTTCAACACACACATGCAAATGATCACTACCCAACGGTACCTCTACCATCTCCCTCATTAATGTTTCACATAATAATTTAGTACGCGACTACTGCATGGAGTCCAATACTCAAATTGTAGATTTTCCTGAGTGGCTCCTTCAAAATTCTAACATTATCGAAGCGCTCTTCAATAATTTAGACAATTTTAGAATGAAGGCGCTCATCTACCTTAAACTAAAATATATTAAAATAGATTTTCAAACGGGTCAAGTGACGGAGAGAATACAGTTTCATATTCCTTCCTCTTCCGCAACCGAAGTTGTAGACTGCGAGTCTTGGCTAAATTTTCACATTCAATGTTTAAAATCAAATGTAGATAAATTCAATCAGCGCGACAGCGCTCTCATTTTTGATGGTGTGGACTCAGCCATGATCAAAATTTCCCTATTAGAAAGTCATGCAGCTCGAGGCACATTTAAACTACCAAAAACGTTGTATAATAAGAAAGCTGTCATCAATGTCGATTGTACATCACAGTGTTTCAAATATGCAGTCCTATCCATCCTTCACTATAATGATATCAACGCGCACCGTGATCGCACCTATAGCTATAGACAGTGGGAGGATGAACTAGACTTTGAAGGTTGTGATAGTAACAACATGAAAATCAAAGATGTAGAAACGTTCGAAAAACATAATAAGATTAAAATTGTCGTTCACGTGTGGGAGAAGGGGTTGAAGGGTGCCCGCTATAATTCGCGTTCGAGTTGTTATGAACGTACAGTAAACCTGTTATTAGTAAAACAGGATGATAGTGAGGAATGGCACTACTGCGGTATTCCCAAAATCTCTCGCTTATACCACCACTTAGAAAACTCTAGTAGAGAGTTATATTACTGCGACAGATGTATTCGCCACTTTAGGAGGAAAACTAAATTTGAAACTCATTACGAATGGTGTAAGCGAGGTAAATTACAAATGGAACGCATGCCCAAAGATAAAATCTTTTCACATAGGGATAATGGTGACGAATTAAGTCCCCTGCGTGTCATTTACGCAGACATAGAATGCTATATCGATGATAACATCCACAAGCCAGCAGCCATATCCTGCTATGAAGTATGGCATGACCACTTTAGGAATAGACAAAACAAAATGCATACTTGGCAAGGTGAAGATTGCATTTCAAAATTTCTAGAATTTCTCAATAAAGCTGCTAAATTTCAACAATCATATGATTCCCAATTGCAGCGTAAGTCACTACATATGTCAGATGAAGACAAACAAAAATTTGAAAGTTGCACATCCTGTCCTAAATGTCATAAAACGTTTGATGACGATAAAATTAAGAAAGTGCGTGATCATGATCACATCACTGGTATATTTAGAAACGCACTCTGCTCCAAATGTAACTTTTCACTTAGGTTGAGACGTCGTGTACTACCCGTCATTTTTCATAACTTTAAGGGCTATGACAGTCATATGCTCATAAAAGGAGGGTTGAGCCAGATGAAATCGTGGCAGTTCAATGTAATAGCACAAACGAGAGAAAAATTCATGGCAATGACAGCAAAAGTACCAGTAGATAAAACTAAAGAAAATAAGATAGTCTTCTTCGAAATAAAATTTTTAGATTCATTTCAATTCATGTCAGCATCACTAGCTTCTCTCGTTCGAAATCTCAAGTTTCTTCCCCATAGTCAAACTTTGAAGAAACACTATCCAAACTTAACAGATGACATGATCACTCGCAAAGGAGTCTTTCCTTATGCGTATTTTAGCTCAATGTCTAAACTAAATGAAACAACCCTTCCTTCCATTGACAAATTCAAAAACGATTTGACGGGTGAAGATTGTCCAGTAGAGGACTATGAACATGCTCAAGAGGCATGGACAAAATTTGATTGTAAAACGTTTGGCGATTATATGATCGCTTACTTAGAATTAGATGTCATTTTGCTGGCTGATGTCTTTCAGGAATTTCGACGAGTGGCATTAGAAGAAGACAAATTAGATCCTGTCCACTTTGTCAGTCTACCAGCCATGTCCTTTAAATCAGCCTTTAAAATGACTGGTGAGACCATTCATCTCTTACAAGACCCGAGATGTATAACATATTTGAGCGCGGAATACGCGGTGGTCTCACATTTGTGAATAAACATCACATAAAATCTGAAACAGTAGGTAATGATCATATCCACCTAAAGTACTACGACCAAAATAATTTATATGGCAGTTCACTGTCTAAACCACTACCTCATTCCGAGTTTAGTTGGTTAAATCAAGATGAGCTTGAGTATTACTCCAACCCTTCAAACATACTGAAGATTCCAGATGAAGGTGATTGGGGATATTATTTTGAAGTGGATTTGATTTATCCAAATAGCATTAAAAATAAAACTGCTGATTTCCCACTCGCACCTGAATCTGGTGAAGTGACTGAAGATATGTTTTCACCATTCATGTCACAATTTCATAATAACTTAATAGAGTGTGGACAGCCAAGGTACAAACCATGCCGCAAACTTTTACTCACCCAATATGATAAGAAAAATTATCTCGTACACTTCTGCATATTAAAATTCTATTTAGAAATGGGCATGCTTCTAAAGTCAGTTCACCGCATTATCAAATTTAGACAGAAAGCCTTCCTCAAACCCTACATAGATAGTAACAGTCAAAAACGTGCACTCGCCCAAAATAATTTTGAAAAGGATTTTTATAAATATAAGAATAACAGTCTATTCGGAAAGACCATGGAGGATGTTAGAAAACGTATGAATTACAAACTAGTCGTTGATGAACAAAAATATCACAAATTGACCTCATCACCTCTTTTCATTGATAGAGACATCATCGATCAGGATCTTGTAGGTGTTAAAATGATTAAATCAGAAGTTGAGTTGTGTAAGCCCATCTATATTGGCCAAGCTGTACTAGATTACTCTAAGCTTGAAATGTACCAACTCTTTTATAAAATACTAAAACCATGTCCTCTCGTAAAAGAGGTTCGTTTGTTGGGTGGTGATACAGATAGTTTCTTCTTAGGTATTACCACTCAAAAAGATTTAAATTTTAATGAAGTAGCTAAGTCATTAGAAAAATATTTCGACACATCTAACTACAATCCCACTCATCCACTCTTTTCCATACAGAATAAAGCCAAACTTGGTTGCTTTAAGGATGAAACAGCAGGAAAGGAAATAGATGAAATGATTCTCCTCCGCCCTAAAATGTATTCCATGAAATTAAAAGAATGTGCAGATAGTATTAAGCGTGCTAAAGGAATATCAAAATCAATTGTCCAAAAAATGAAACATCGGTCCTATAAGAAGGCCTATAAAAATAAAAATATAACGTTTGTCAATATGACAATCTTAAAATCACAAATTCATACTGTAAAAACGTACACATTTAAGAAACGAGCGCTTTCAGCATGGGAGGATAAGAGGTGTTGGATAGGACATAACACATCTCTTCCACATGGACATCCTGATACAAACATACCTCCACCCAAAAGAATAAAACTCACGCTACCACATTCAGGAGATGTATTGACATAATCAACTTTAACTCAGTATTTTGATGTTGCTTTCTGTAGATAAACATGGTTGTTTTATGTATCGTATGAGATCGTTTCTTCCTTGTGAATATGTGTCCACATCTGTACATTCCCCATGTGATGACTTTTCCACTGAAAGACATTTTTCCTATCCCTGTATATTTCCACCCTTCACGAAGTAAAAAGACTTTTTGTATATAGCAATGTTTATTGAAGTGCGCTCATGTATATATTTTCAGTGGATGTTGTATAAAGTCTATTGCTTCACATTCATGTACATATTTCAATAAACATATCACAATGACTTCACTTTGTTTTCCGAAACACTAACGTTATGAGGGATTTAGTATCTTTCACATGGATGCACTCTTGTAAACCATTGGTAATTTTGATAGCAATAGAGGGTATAGTTTGTTTGACGACGGGATGATAGAAAATAGATTCAAACATCTTCTCGACTATTCCATATGAAGCGTCTTTATCATGAATGAAATCACGTAAAATGTATTCTTTTTTCTCACCAACAGAAATAGGTAGAATCAAATCACTTTGAATGTAAAGGTGCTGTTCATGTTTATCAAGTGTCATTGGTGTTTCTATACCAATCGTATGCGCAGCAGCAAACACTGTTTGTAGCATTGAAAAACCAAAGAGTTTTTTCAAATTTTTACTCAATTGACATTGAATGTCATCACCCAGTCTCAGAACAACGCGTTGATTTTCAATTGAAAACGAAATGTGGTGTGTCTTTACATCATATTTACTTTTCATCACATGCTTCAACTTCTGTTGTATATAAGGATTTACTACATGAATGAAGCTTTCAACTGTATGATATAGACGCGGCATTATATTGATAGCAACTTTAGATTCTTCATAAGACTGGTAAATTTTCTTGATGCGATCGCCATAGATGTCCACCCACCATTCATCATTAACTGAATCAGCTTTAGTGTGATATTCATGAGAAGCATACACCAGACCGCTTCCAATAATAGGTGTATAATGTCTTACAAAATGACGCAAGGTTGGAGAGAAATAAACTGTAAGTTTGTCATTATATTTCTGAATAACCAACTTATTTTTGTCCGCCATAATTTTCTCTCCATACTTCTTACCCACAGTCTCATTCCATCGTTTTACTAACTCAATAAGTGATAAAGGTTGAACACCACGCTTTTTCAAAATGATGCGTTCTTCACATTCTACAACATCTTCATCAAATATTTTAAATCTATAATGAAATTTGTTGATTCGATTTGAATAAACTTTTCTAACATTTGCAGTAGCAATTGACGTTAGATGTAGTCCATGGCCAAAACCAAGATGTGGATAGAATTCATTATCCAACCTCAGCGTAAGACCTTTAGTAAAAGAATGAAAGCGGAGGAACTGTCTCCCACTCCAATGATAGATAGTAAACTCATAAGCTTTCTGATTTTTATTCTTCATGATGGAAGTATTACCACTGTTGAATGCCTTAATAATTTTCTCATTCCCAAATGGACCATAAGAATCTGATTTTATCTGAATCCATTCATAGTTCCACTTTCCATCTGATGTTAAATTGTATGGGAACTGGAATGCATTATTCATCGTTATTCCATCATGGGTGCGAGGAGTTAATATCATTTCTTCCAAATCATTCACATTCTGAATATTGCTATCATAGCAAATACTAGAAACGCCAACCTCCCATTCACCTTCTAAATGCAGTGGGCGATTTAATTCTACTCGATAGTCTGATGGTTTATTTTTGGGAAATTTATTCATAGAAGCATTACTGGGCAAGTAGATTAGAAACGAGTCCTTATTTTCACTTTCCATATTATTCACATTGGAAAAATATATTAGCATACGTTTGCATTAACTCTTCATTCGGAAATGGAGTGTGATACTTGTCACAGCATCTTTATGAAAAGGAATCAACGCACCAGCATCGTCATAAATGGCAATATCAATTTGTGGATGTAGTTTGATTTCAGCTTTGTATAATGCACTTTCTTGAAAGTATGCTCAGATAAAATACTGCAGCTTTTTGGCTGGTATGGTATCATTGCTAGCAATGGAGCTTCAACATCTCCCACACGTACATCTTCACCAATATTGGAATATATCTGAAAATAGTTAATACGACGCGATAGCGACATGTCTGCGCTAGCTTTGGTTACAGTACCACTTTTAAAGATATTTTGGTCAAAACCCAAAATGTCCATTAGAGTTTTATCCATAATTAGTTCAATACCTTTTCCACTTATAGTGAGAGACAAAGTACCTTCTTTTTCAGAAAATGAAATATGTTGCTCATTAATCACTTCATTTAAATAATCTACCACCAATTTAACCGAAGTAATAATGCGAGGCATCAACACTCTTGTTTCATGTAAGAAACCACCAAAAGGCTCTACACACTTTCTGTATAAAGATACGCTCCATTCTGTATCAAATTGATTTGGCCTTTCACATGGTAAATGTTGCATATCAGATTTTCCATGAACAGCTGCAGAACGATGTCGTAAGAACTGATGAAAATCTTTTGAACAAACTAATACTAGATCATCATCATTTAATTTGCTTATTGCAATATGATTAGATGATTTAATATAAGTCAATGTTGCCACTTGTTTGTCATCAACTCGAAGGAGATAATTAAATTTCTTCAATAATGTTTCAGGAGTCATGTTTGTCTTTCTTGGCTTAATCACAATCTTCTTCACCAACGTCTTCTCATTTCTTGGAATAAGATCTACATAATAAGCTTCCTCTCGATATATTAACTGTTTATGACCACTTATGTGGTAATTAACGTTAAAATTATCATAGCTTGTTAAGGCGCTAGCGAGGTAACCTAAATCATTTCTTAAACTTGGACTTAAACCAACAATCCAATCTTTCTCAACTACATGATGTACATAATTATAATCATCATTGTGCGGAGTAAATTGGGCAATATGTTTACACGCTTTATTCAAGAAATCATATATAAACTTTTTACATGATAAGAGATCTTTCTTTGGCCACTGTGGAATGTATACTCGGCAGCCCTTTTCACATTGGTAAGCAGCTGTACGTCTCATATTAATAGTCATCACCTCATGATCAAAAGTATAGACACAGTTGCTATAAACAAGTTGAGTGACACCCACTTCCCAATTCCCATTTAGCTGTTGTGCATGATCAATGGGAGTAGAAAAGAGTGCGGCTCGATTACTAGTAAATCTCTTTGTAGCCGCATTGCTAAGCAAAATATGATAAAACGACATTTTTATATTGCTAATCTGCAACTTTGCATAACATCATGAAGACTTGGATTTTGGACTCTCTACAATATATCAGAGTTGATCGTGATGGAAACGTACATTTCAAAAATTCTCATGGTCATACATCAAGAGGAATTACATTAACATGGCGACAATTTGTCAACCTCAATGATATCATGAGGGATTTGGAATATTTTGAAACATTAAGATTCATCTCCTTGGGTGATCAAGTTTGGCTTCAACATTACAGAAATGAAATTCAAATCTACCATTCTCATTCCGCAAACTGTTTCTCATTTCGCAAATACAATTGGGAGAAGTATAGAAGATACATACATCGCTCCATCATGACATTTATTCGTCGTGAGTTCATCGCCCTACTATGCAAATCTTAATCAGATATGATTACCACGCACCATGAGTTGGAAATTAGATTCCCTACAACGTATTGAAACGGATCATGATCGAAACGTCTATTTCAAAGATTCAACTGGAAATGTGAGAAGAGAGTTTGTTTTATCTTATCGTCATTTTCAATCTCTACATCATATCATGAAGGACTTGAAATACTTCTATATGAAAAGACATTCACGTATTGGAAATCGCATCTGGCTGCGCGTCAACAATCGGCGAATTCAACTCTATCATTCCCAACTTCATACTAACTTCACATTTCATCAAGGTAGTTGGGAAAAGTATAAAAGGAAGGTACATCGCTCAATTTACTCATTCTTTCATCATGAAGCGCCATCGCTACACCATCGTCAACATTCTCCGTCGCTTCAGACTCTACACCAAAATCGATCTCACAACATTACGCCAACAGCTTCCAAACAGCAAGTATTACCCGGGCCGTCCTCAAATGTTAGTGGTGAAGATGAACAATTCACGGAATCTTCAACTCTTCCCAAATGGGACTGTACAGATTCTCGGCGCCCTTTCTCATTCATCGGCGCAGTCAATGCGCTTAGAGCTACAGAGACTACTACGTCGGATATGGAAGAGGGAGAGGTGTGTGATGTCGAATCTGACTGTGGACAATATGGTGATCTCTACTCAATTGAGTGACAGTCTATCATTTTTGAAGATTCGTACCAGCAGTTACAGTTTGTGTTATGAACCCGAACTTTTTCCTGCAGCTCTCATTAGTTGTTGGTTGCCTGTGCATGTGGCAATCTTTCATAATAGTAAAGTGATCATTACTGGACTAAAATCTCATGAACAAGCAAATATGATCCTAGACTATCTCATTGAGTATGTACGTACCCAGCGGATTGTAAAATAAAAAACAATTTTTCCAACATGATGTTTTTATTTCAAATCATGATAGAACTTACAAATCATTTTTTCATTAGAGGATGGATTACATGAAAAGTTTTGAATAACAGATGCAAATCGAGATACATGTAAACGTTTTAAGATGAAGTACAGTACAAAAGCACCACACGTTGATGAAAGTGGATGTTGTAGTATGCGTTCATTTCGCTGATATTGACGCGTATGTTTTCTCAACCACTGCTGTGTTGGTATATTTGGAGGTTGAGCAAGAGAGTCAAATAGTTCACCACGTCGGTCTTCTCCAATAAAGATCGCTTTCCAATGCTCACCGCCTAAATTCTGTGAATGAGTGTTTAGCACAATAAAGATGGGATAGTGATTTACTGCAGGTGGTAAGGTATCGAGTGAATAGACATTATCGAAAGCTTTCAACGTCGCTTCGTCTGCATTACGTTGCACTTTAGTCTTAATATCGTCAGCAGTCAACCAACTCATTAACGATTATACTGAAGAATCACGTCACGATACTTTGTAATTTCAATATTTGAATCGAAGACTGCATAAATTAATACATTGATCGTCTCAGGTAGTGTTCTTTTGAACGTCAAATCCAAACGAATATTATGAGGCACGTTCGCTTGACGATAGGGTGCACTAATATCGCTGTCAGCAGTCAAATCAAATGCATAAATAGTATATCCACTCTTAAATTCTTTCATAGTCAGTCCGTTGGTATCATCCGTATTGTAAAAGCCAAAGACATCCATAAAATCAACATAACTGCGCATAAATTGATCCGAAGCAAAATCTGGTTTGTAGGGTGGACCAGGATGACTCACACCATTAACACGTAAAGCAATTTCACTTAACTGATTGTGTTTAAAATTGAAAGGATTCTTCTTTATATTACCATTAAATGCATCATTTTCAACCATTGCCACCATGAGGAGCTTCGGTGCTTCCGATGGAAAGAGGCCATCTTTCATGAAACTCTTTTGATCTTTCGGAATTGTAAAGGTGAGAAGCTTTGTATGCTGAACGGGGTAAATGGCATTTTGGCGGTTAAGACCTTCAGCATGCCCTCTAATGACACTTGGATTCGGTACTACTCGACGAATGTAAAGTGCAATATCTTCCACATGAATTCTAAAATTGTCAACTTTAGCAAATGCATTCAGCGCAAATTCAGGCTTATTCAATGTCAGCTTGAGTCGCATGCTGGTATTACAGAGTAAAAACTTTGACTGTCTAAAGAAGTCTAAATTCAGCGGACCATATAGCTGACATACTCTACTATCTTTAATCATAGCAGATCGCTTTACAAAGCCACTGTTTGTTTCAACATCAAATTTTCCTGCTTCATCTCTGTACCATCCCATGGCTTCCATATGACTTTTTTGTGCTGCTGGATGAAACTGTGATACATGATTGAAATATGATTTATAGGGATAATCGCTTTGACCACCTTCCACCTGCTGCTCTCCAATCGTTAGAGAAACATCGCGAAGTAATGTAGTCAATGGTAAATTGTTCAGTCCAACTTTATGTGCATCGTCAATAGCAGTTCCATCTGCTTGCTGAATTCTAAACCTCAAATCAAGCATCGCATAACTCAAATCTATGTAGTCATCACTACCACCAGGAATAACAAATTCAATGGGGCCAGCATTCTCAGCTGTTCGAGGATGATAATCTACAATACTTGAACTAAGAATATCTGTCTGTATGGCTTGTTGATCGAACAAACAAAAACCGGAAGTTTTACACTCCATGATTAGAAGTTATAGCAGCGTCGTCGTTTAGCGCCTGATGAATGATTAGAGCCTCTGCGACGTTTGCGTGAATGCCTTTTGACTGAAGATCGCACCTTACCAGCTCCGCGATGTTTCCTCCTTCCTTTTCTCATTCGTTTAGGTGATTTCTTTCCTTGAGTAACACCAGCAATGGTCTGCTTCAATGTTTTTAAACCGCGTTCCTTCCCACGATTCAACAAACTGCTCTTAAAACTTCTACCTCTGGAAAGATCACTAGCAACATCACCAGCAAAGCCAACGGCATTACTTAAAACATTTCGTTTTAAAGATCTACCGACATTGGATATGAGAGGTGCTACAACAGATTTCAGTGCACCAAGTATGCTACCTCCACGTTGGCGGCGAGCACCGATGTAAATTTGTCCTCCACCACTTACGTAGGAGGGTCGTGAATAAAATGAGGCAGTTGGATTCATAGCTCAAACCCTAAACATTGTTAGTTACAACTTTGCATGAATCACTGTCGATCACTTAGATGAAAGATGTCGGCACGACGCATCCAAGAGTTCATACTTGAAGGATAACCAGTCCATTTAACAAGACACCATTCTTCACCTTGCCGTTTTTTACATCGAATGATTTTCTCTACCAAATATGTTTCACTTTCAGTGACTACCTCAATCTCATCGCGGTAAAAGCTACCCTCAATTTCTTCATTATCGTAATCTTTCAACTTGTAGGTGGTCGGAGAGTCTTTTTGATTAATCCTTGATACTGTAAATACCTCCTCTGTCCAATTCGGGAGGTACCCTTTAGCAAAAACACTTTTCACTTTTGAGATACGAACTTTATCGCCAATTTTCACATCACTTTTCACATGAGTGCGTTTACGTTGGAATGATTCGCGCACTTTATCTACATTGTCAGCATTTACATCTACTGGTCTGAGTCCAATAGAACGATGGATAGAGTGATTGTAGGCATGGAGTGTATCTTGTAGAACCTTTGTCCAATTTTGTGTCAAGTTGGCAGTAAAATGTCGCCACAAACGATTTTTTAATGTGCGATTAAAACGTTCAACGAGTGCAGCTTTATAAGCGCTCTTTACACTAAACAACTCAATGTCATGCCTCTCAAATAATCTTGTCACATGCTGATTTTCAAACTCTTTTCCTTGATCACTCTGAATTCTTTTTGGAATGCGACCTTCTCGAAAAATTGTTTGGAATGCTTTTGCTACTCCTTTCCCTTCTTTAGTTTTTAAAGGTTGAGCCCACGCATAACGCGAGAAAATATCAATGACGGTTAAAATAAAATTATTGCCCGAGTTATGTTTTGAAATGGAGGCAACATCGCACAAATCTGCTTGCCACTGTTCATCGATGTCATGAACAATATAATGGCGGGTGCGGTACTTCTTTTTCGCTTGTTTGTGGAGTGTATAGGTAGCCTGACCCTTTAACCATCGTTTCACTTGTGATTGTGGAAGACCACTCGCTTTTGATAATTTCTTGATAGATGCAAATCCTGCCGGATGTTTTACATCATAATAGATTGACTTCAAACGTTCAGTCGATGACGGCTGACTCTTTTTCCTCCTTCTCATCTTTTTTCTTTCTTGCCTTTCTACATTTACAACAACTGCAGCATTTAGCGGTTTTGCGATCGTGTTCACATTGCTTAGGGGTTTCATTATGAGAGCTGGCGCAGCAAGTGCAAGTGACAACGACATTCACCTCTGGCGGCTCATTACATGGCAAGCAACACATCTGCTTCATATTAATAGTCTGAGAACATGTATTTCCTAGGAGGAGCTGTTTTACGTTTTCCTTTTACCAGTTTTAGTGGCGATACGGATCTACGTCGAGTTCTTCCCCTTGTTTGCTTAGTGAGTGTGGGAGGGGATGTAGCAGGTGACGTCTTAAACCAATTTGTTGGCATTTTCATCGCCTGAAGCATTGGAGTAGTAGCCACTGTTGAATCAAGTTCTTTCAATGTCTCATTATTTAAAGCAAATTTTGGCACATTATGCTTTTTCAATAGTTTAAGAAAGTATGACCAACCAGGTGGAACATAGCCCTGACGGCGCTTTCTACGTGTCGCATACTGAATCAAGTCTTCATAACGTGAAGCATCAATCACTTTATTTTCATCTGTAATGATTTCTCCTCTATCATTTACATTGAGATGGGGTTCAATACTGTTGAAAAGAGATATGGCATGTGCGCGAGATGCTAAAGGTGTAGCAGTCGATACAGAGTCACGCATCTTATTCTTCAAGTTTTTCAATTGCTCAACAGTTTCCGATTGTAATAATACAGCACGATGTGGATCTTTGATGTGAACATTTTGCTGATAATCTATTTCTTTCCTATACATTTGATTTGCAAGAGGTTGCTTTACTTGCTGCATGGCAGTCAATTGTACATATTCATCCTGAGGAATAACAATCATGCGAGAATAAGAACTCATAGTTTGTAGATAATCATGGGAGTTTTCAAAATATCACTTCGAAATCTAAATTCTTCCGGACACTCTTGCGTAAAGTCAATGAATAAGTAACCGTATGGTTTTTCAGTAGCTGCTTGAAAAATTTCAATTAAGGCTTTTGATCCTCTGGGTGCAACTTGTCGCGCTAAAATTTCAAATTGACTTTTATCTCGCGGATTCTTGAAAATAGCATAATAGTGTGTATTCAGGTTTCGTGTACGAGCTTCTTTTCCATCAGGAAACAAATTTTGTGTAATATAGATGATAAAACACCTTTTATGGTGTGCTGCGCGAGTGAACATATCTGTAACATCTTTTGAATTCTTACTTTCTTTTAATAAATCATCCACTACAACAACATCATTAGACTGAAGTTTATCCACTGGAATAATTCCTTCATGTCGAATAAAGTTGCGACTTTGCAATTCCTGAAACAGCGACGGTTGATAAATACCATAACACCAAATCACTCGATTGATAGGTTCCTTAAACAACTCCCTTCTTTTATCCAATAAATTCAGCGTGAAAACAGTTTTACCTGCATGAGATGGACCTGATACAGTCAGAACTTTATCACATTGAAGTCTGAAATCCATTTTATTACTTTGAGACTCAACATTTGCATAATTAACGCTTAGAGCCAAAGATATTTCCCAATAGGTTGCCCACGGCAGGAGCTATCATTGGAAGTATTGCTGAAAGGAAACCGCCCTTTTGTGTTAGAGTTTTCCTCTTTCTTTGAAGGGCGACTTTAGGATTGGAGATGAAACGCAATTTCGTAGCATATCGCTTAAGTAACTTTCGTTGTTTTGGCGCTAATTTCTTCGTCCTCAACTTCCTCACATGAGAAATAATTTCACAAATGAATTTATCGTTAGCATGTCGTATAGCATTGTATCGCTGATTTGCTTTCATTCGTCGGAGAGCTTGAATGGCTGAAGAAAACTTTTGACTTTTACGTTTCGTCATTTTACGTTTCGCCATTTTCCGTGTTAGTCTTTGCTAAAACCTATCTTTACCACATTTGCATAGGTACTAACTATTGCGACATAAGTGACACTCGAAATGAGCAATGTCACAGTGGTTACATTGGCAAAGTTGAATGCAATTACGTATGAAACAGCGTTGACAAAAAGCATGCTTACATCTCTTGAAGATGCGCTTTTCATTTCCATCCTTTCGCTTACATACATCGCAACACATAGTTTCACCGTTACTGATGTCTATAGCAAGTCTTTTTGAAGATATGAATTTGCTAGCCTTTTCTAAATAATAGACGCATGTACAGAAGGAATATACTTCGAGAGTGAGCAGACATAGCTCGAAAACCAGTTGTGCTACAATCAAGTACCACTGCATTTTCAATTTTTCTTTATGGAAAGTTGAATGTGAATATCTGAAATCGCTTCAATCACTAGACTGCTACCATGATGGTTAAATGCGTTAAGACGTTCAGCAATTTTTATCATATGTCTTTTAAAAAATTCTTGGGGGTGATCTACCACTTCCATTGAATAAGAAGCAAAATGGAAAGAGCGACTTTCCACCTCTTCCTTTCCAAAATGACTAAACTTAATTTTCGCAACTAATCGCGCCATGATAATGCTATCAGAGAATGTATTCATTAACTCTAGAAATAGAGTGCTAGCATCATCGACCACTGCTTCGATGTCGGTCTCATCTTTATGAAATTTTATCACATAATCTTGAACAGCTCCTTTTAAACTTTGCCTATGAAAACGTAATGTTCCGCAGTCGTTTGAGAAAGAAATGATCGCCCTTTATCTAACCCATCCATTGCATGAAAACAACAACTCTTCTCATAGTAACATTTATTGAATAATGGTAACAAGCATGCATTATAAATCAATGGTTTGAAAGAGATAAAATAGATACAGCTGGTAACTATCATACAGCGAGCAATGATAACCATACAGGACTTTGGCAGTGTTGAGGTAAGGAGGAAAGAAGCATTGGTTATGAACGTAGCTACTACAACGAACAGACAAAATAGGAACACACAAATCCTTAAAACGTTTTGTGACTTCATGATAATGTTGATTCACTCTACTATCCCAAGGTGGGAGCAAAATATCATCAATGATTAGATTGGGAAATACTTTCCTCTCCTTACCAGGATTATTACAAAAGATGCGTATAACATTGAAAGCAGCTAACCATCGTTTAAAGTCAATAAGAAGAGCACTCTCACAAGAAAAGCCATAGTCTTGCAAATATTTCAGATTAAGTCCATGAATGTGTTTTCTCGCCCATTGATCAACATTGGGATCGCAGTTGGCATGTTGATGATAGACACTAACAATCTGATATGTCCAATTGTTCATAGCAATAGCACTGAGCTCCTGTACAGGTTCACCCTCACAATCCATAAAAATGATGATAGAAGCCTAAAACGGAAATTTACACATCTAAGGAAACGTTCTATAACATATTACAAAATGAAGAATTACATCGATGCTTTTCACGACAAAATACACAAATGATATGATGGCAACGAAGAAGTAAAATGTATCTAATAAGACCACGTCTACGACACTCAAAGCACATAAGCGAATTGTCATAGGGTAGAGTTAGGAAAGGACTAGCAATTCTCCTTCTTTGATTTGCGTTTTGATGTAGCATTCTTCTCCGACTTGCGCTTCGTACCACTGCTGTTAAGGATTTGATCAATTATGTCGTCCACGTTGGGTGGTTTCGGAATATATAGGATGGATTCCATATGCATGGAGAGAGAGGCTATTTTATTATCCTTGTGTCGACCATAATATAGCCCATTCACTTTGAAAAGGATATCCCAAGTACCTTCTCCGAGCTCATCACATCTGATGGGTATTGAATGATCTCCCTCCTTCTTATAGTAAGTACACCAATGTGATACCGGTAGGCAAATGTGATTACCATCCCAAATCTTTCTATAGGGAGTATCCTTGTCATCTCTCGCCTTCCACTCTTGAGCAAGAGGAGTAGGAATGTCCATATTTAATGTCACGTACTCCTCAATAATATCAAGTTGGTGGCGAATGTACGGACTCACGGGGATCAGTATGTAGTCCCCATACTGATTGTGCATTATCTTGACATCCGTGGAAGGGAGCATTCCCGTTTGGAGTACTACGCTATGATCATCATAACGCAAGGCTTGTTTAAATTTACGCTGTAGCGGTGTAGGATTATGTACCTTGGATGTTTCTTCCACTGGCCTCAGTTGTAGATGATCTGACCGTAGCGAACCTTGTAACGTTTGACCGCCATTTTGTCCTACTAGTGCAGCAGATGGAGTAGATGCCTGAAAATGAAAAAAGATTGTATTAAGTTTACGTTCAAGGGAGGAGAGGGAGGGAAGTAGCGACTTACCATTTTAGTTGGATAATAGAACAGGGAACTAGAGAGAGAGAAAATGTGCGTCCGTCACTCGTGTGATTCAACGATGGAATGATTCTCACTGTGGAAGGCTCGCTATTTATAAAGAAATGCTTGATTCTCATTGGATGATGATCCTCATTGGACAATAACATCAAGTTGATTCCAAATCTGGCATCCGTTTACCAATCCGATAGTTCGTTTTGAAGCTACAGCCCAAAACGTCCCAAATTCTAACTCTGTCGTTTTTCACCAATGTCCCAAAATCTTAAATGGCGTTTCACATGTAAACGAAGGCAGATACGAACAAGCCGATTCTTTCACTGAATTTGTCTCACTCTTAGCGTTCAAACGAGCTATCGCACGACAAAATCCGTCCACTAGAAGCCAAAATCGAAGCAAGCTGTCCAGGGGGGGGGGACGTCAGCCGAAAATTTTTTCTCTCCGATTTCGCTGGAAACATCCTTCCTAACCCAAAATTTCACGTAGATTCCGAATCTGGACTCCGTTTTCTCATCCGATGCTTCGTTTGGGCGCTACACACCAAAACGTCCCACATTCTATGTCAAAATTTTGAAGAAACAGTTTTTCTCGCCGATTGAGCTGGAAATCACACCACTGATGCAGAATTTGACGCTGAATCCGAATCTGGCCACCGTTTCACCATCCAAGACAACCTAGACGGTCGCCCATGTCCACCTAGACGGTCGCCCATGTCCACCTAGACGGTCGCCCACGTCCACCAGGCGGTCGGACCCAGTCACCCGAGTCTCACACTCTGTCGTTCGAGGGGGGGGGGGACGTCAGCGACCTCTCGCGATGGCGGCCAACCTGGCCGGCACATCACGACACTGTCGTTCCAGAGGGGGGGGGGACTCAGACCCGAAGCACCACGGCGGCCGACCACGACACTCTGCCGTGCCAGAGGGGGGGGGGGACTCAGCCACGACGGCGGCCATCTTGCGCGGTCCAGTATTTGTCACTTGCTTACTACTTCGGTTTAATGACAACATGGCAATTGAAAAGTTGACTTAGAGTTTATTCCACTTTATGCACATAACGGCAACGTTGAGAGCAACAGGGAACAGTTGCGAATTTCTGATGTCTGCACTTTTAATCTGCAATTTCCTGAGATTTGGGATTGGTAGAGTGAAGACCCGGGATACGGGATTGCAAAGTCTGACCCGGGATCGAGATCGACAGAATATAAGCATAGGCATGCCAGCTGTAGCTACAAGTAAAATGGCAAGATAATCAAAATCACAACTATTAATTCCTTAATGCATTGCACTGGCACATTGAGATTCCGGAATCCCAAGCTCCTGATTGCGTGATTGATGAATGTTTTATATGCCTTTTTACCGTAAGCTAAGCTAATGCTGTGAATAACAACTGTGGTCAAATGGGAATAATGCTTCCCGAACAATCACTAAACTAATCTCGAGGATTGAGCTGACCAGAGGCTAATAATGTAAACAAAGCTGTGGTCAAGTCAGCAATTTCCCTCCTAAAGATCTCAATCCCCGAGGATTAGCTCGATTCCTAATCCCGGGATTGTGTAGGCTTACTTCTTCAATGCTCATCTTCAAGTTGGTCATGCTTTCAAATATTGTTAGCTTTGAAAAATGACAAGCTCAAATTTAAGTCTCGACCTTTATTCAAAAACCCTCATCAATGGATTACTAAAAACGTAAAGTTGACGATTACACTGAAGCATGAAGAACCTATGTCTATTGTGTATTCTGGTATCTTTGCCAATTTGTCTTACTTTAGACGAAATACAGCTATGTATATTGTTAATTTCTCAATCCCGCTCAGTCCGATCCCAGGGAATCCCTAGAGCTTTGACTGTTTCGAAGCGATGCCGTTCACACAGCTCCGCATATTTCGATCTTTTGGTTGTCGATGTCTCTATCTTGTTAGCAGCTGATTGTTCGGTGCTGCGGATTGGATGATAGATTTCGAAGAAAAGGCTTCCACTAAAGAGGCTCCCAAACGCTTTCCCTCGATTGAAAATGGAAGGCAGTGACCTTCCTGCCTCTTGGCCCTACTTGTTCGAGCATTGCTGGAGCTCTCATCTGAGGAAGGGTCCTTGTAATTGCTAAATTGATGCCGCTGTGCTTGGGCAACCATCCAACACTTCGAAGACAAAATAAAGGATGAAGTCCCTTACTGTCTCTGTCTCATCAGGACACCACATTCGCATGACATCGGCTGCTGCAAGGTAGTGATATTCCTATGGTAATTAATTCTGATATTGAAAATGTACGTTGTCTCTGCCTCTAATTTAATGCCAACAAATAAAAAAACCTTTTTGTATCAGCGGACGTTTCCGGTCTAGACTCTTTTTCAGCGCAAATGACCTGATTTGATTTCCAATACTAAGGGAATGACTGTTCAAAAATGTCCCTATAAAAGGTAAAGGACAGGCCATAGAATTAAACCACAGAATTCTAGCAAAACTAGAAACTCTAGAATAAATATTCTAGCAAAACTCTGTTAACTCGGTTACATAAGAAAAGTGCATTAGTGGGCCTAAGCCATCAGACATTGATAATGAAGTTATATATTGTTAACGCCTGAATCGAGAGCTTTTTCCCTCAAAACTTGACGGAAGAGGACGAGTCAATTTGCCACTCGGTACATATCCCTCAGCAGGAAATTAATAACATAAGATAGTTTAAGATTAACATAGATAGTTCTAGGTTTTAAGGTTCGAAAATAGTGTGACAACAAAACTGATCTGAATTTGCGGGAGAAGGAAACTAGAATGACTTCTGTCCTATGTACAATCTAGGCTATTTTTATGGTAGGCTAGACAAAATGATGAATTTTCTGAGGGAGGCATGTGGCCCTAGGAAAGGGAAAACAAGCACCTCGGCACATTGTTGCCTCAGACCACGTCATTGGTCTTACGCCTGATCTATGTTTGTGAAGATTTTTTATCACGTGTTCTATAGCTACTAGATTAATAAGCATTTCAAAAGTTTTGTTTTTCTAGATTTCATTTTCAGTGCTTGACAACAGTCCCAGCAAACTTATGAGCATTTCATGCATAGCCTGAAATAATCCTTCGAAGGGGACCAATATAAATCAATAGACTTTCAAAAATACTTAAGGATCTTAGTCTAAGGGAAGTCAAGTGTGCAAAAATAGTCAAAATTATTCATTATGCAAAAATAGTAATACACTAATTTATAATCAATCCCCGTTTACGCAAAGCATTTTGTGAGTAGCCTACCTATAGGCTTATAGATAGAATGCCTATTTAGGAGGTCAACTAGCATTTATTAGGCCGGATATATAATCCAAAAATGAAGATCTGCCGTGTAATTTACACGAAAATGACGACAAACACTAAATATAGATATCAAACGACTTCCCTTACCTAAAATTGCATGAATACAGGATTCTACTGAATCCTAAAAATTCGAAAATTTCATTCTCAGTTTGTTAGAGAAAAATGCTGATTGCAGGTCTACATATGTCCAGGTTTATCTACAGTTACCAAAATTGAGTGACCTGCTGCTCTCTAGCAAAGAAATCGTATCGCTCTGCTCATGGTGAAACTATACAATGATCTTTTATTGACTATTTTGCCATGCCTATTTTGAGCTTTAATTTTGTTAGATGTCCCGAGAACTCCTTTGAATTTCGGCAGTAAGCTTTCCTAAAGTGAAGATAAAGCATTTGTGCTCATTTTCAGTGTATATTTTAGTATTTCACTATATTTGGATATCGATAGCATCAATAAAAGTACGATAGTAGCATTGGATTGTAGACGCATAGTTTACGAAAACCAACATATTTATGGAAGTATCAATTAATCTAAATGATGCATATGCAGGAAGGAATGCACAACAAATACGTGTTTCAGAATTCTGAGTGCATTTCATGAATAAATTTCGATAATGCACGACGCTTTTATCATATTGATTGATGGAAATTAAATTTCAAATAGTGTCCTATTGGTATAACGCATACACTAGACATACCTCGATATCGATAGAAGCTCGATTCATTAAATCAAATAAACTTCGTAAGTCGAAATACCGATAGAATGTTTTCCTTCCAAATGTCACCGTACAGATGCCACTCCACATATAAATTTGAAACAAGTTTTTAAATTTAAATGCATTTAAAAATGCATTTATGCATTCAAATGTCATTTGAAATCGGTTGTTAAGTCTATCCTCAAAACTCACGGAAGGTAAATGTTTGCAAGCATAAAAATTAACAATACCATAGAAAGTCCTAGAATGGAAATTGCATGAAAATTATGGCACACGACGGGGAACTTTGTTGGGGCAAAATAAACAGTTTTCAAAATCTTTGCATGCTTTCGAATATCAGTTTCCAAAATACCATCACACTATATCACATGTGTCATTTAATGATCAATTGAAAGTTCCGGCGACATTTCATTTATGACTGATGTATGTAAAGAAGCTTTCAATGTGCATATTTCAGAAAGCCGCTGGGTTTCTTTACTGCTTTAAGAAGTTATGCACATAAGAAGTTATATGAAGTTTTTGCGCATAACAGCAACGTTGAGAGTAGCAGGGAACAGTTGCGAATTTCTGATATCTGCACTTTTAATCTGCAATTTCCTGAGATTCGGGATTGGTAGAGTGAAGATCCGGGATTAGAGTCTGCCTACAAAGTTCCGACTTTTCTTGATCTGAGGATTCGGGATTGCAAGCTCTGACCCGGGATCGAGATTGACAGAATATAAGCATAAGCATAAGCAATCTGCAGCTACAAGTAAAATGGCAAGATAATCAAAATCACAACTATTAATTACTTAATGCATTGCACTGGCACATTGAGATTCCAAAATCCGAAGTTCGTGATTGAGTGATTGAAGAATCTGTCATATTTCTTTTTACAGTACGTTAGTAATGGGCAAAAGACCGTTCCAGGACACCATAAAATTCAAAAAATAGTATCTTTAAAAACGACATAAATTCATGAATTTGAACCCTTTTTCAGGTTTTTAAGACCTAAATACATGAATTTAGTCCATTCAAAAAGTACCATTTTTTCAAAAAATGGTATTTTTAAAAACGACATAAATTCATGAATTTGAACCCTTTTTCAGGTTATGAAGACCTAAATTCATAAATTTGGGCGTTTTTAAAGATACCCAATTTTTCAAATTTTTCAAAATCTCAAATTTGAGAATTACAATTTTCACCCCCAAAATCATGACCGTTCCAGGACACCGAAAATCATAAAAGTTGAGAATCTCAAAATTTGTGATTATGACATTTTGCTCCCAAAATCATGACCGTTCCAGGACACCGAAAATCATAAAAGTTAAGAATCTCAAATTTGTGATTATGACATTTTTCATTGCTTAAATCATGACCGTTCCAGGACACCGAAAATCATAAAAGATGAGAATTTCAAATTCATGAATTTGATCCATCTTTCAGGTTTTTAAAATATATCATGTGACTAAAAATATTTCTTTAAAAATGGAAGAAACAAAAGTGGATGAAACAAAAGTGGAAGAAACCGCAAGAATATATCCTTCGTTATCTCAATTAAAAACAGGTGAAATGGTTCTCAATTATTATTAAGATTAGAGCATTATGATAAATTAAGAAGACGCAATTATTACTTAGACATTCTTCGTTATTGTATGCTCAACATTATTTAAAGTACTAATTGTGTGAACTAGAAGATTATTGTAACTTATAAACTCAAAATTATTCAATGAACCCGTACACTGCCTGATAATTGAAGAGAGAGAGAGAGATTGAAGAGAGAGAAACATCTAGCAGCTTTCCCCTAAAATTATCGTGCTATCTCTTGTCATTTCAATTTACTCATCGGTAAACTTTTGGCATTTCAACTTACGCGTGCGTAAAGTTTTGACATTTCAATTTACCCCTACGTAAATTATTTTCAGAATCTGTTTTCAAAATCTATTTTCAAAATCCATTTGCAAAGTCTGTTTTCAAAATCCATTTGTAAAGTCTGTTTTCAAAATTCATGTAGCGTTTGCCAAACACATACGGGTAGTAAAGTACTTCCCATTGTGAAGACATGAATAGATTAAGCACATAAGAGTGCATTGACAATAAAAGCAAATGACAATAAAATTCTTCTTGTGAACACAGAACGCATAAACGCCGATATGCGGGTTAGTTGTTATGGCAATTTTGAACAATCATTTTAACGATGAAACATATTTTACAAATGAAGTTCATGAAGAAAATGGAAATATATAAAACAATATAGATTAGAATAATTATAATATAATCATTTCAAAATCGAAAAAGTAGTAAGGAATGACATCATTAGAGAACAGTTTTAAATCAATACCCCCTCCCTTCTGACTTCTAGGGGTCCCTTAAGAAATTTTTTTATTATAAAATGAACAACATAAATGAGTTTTTTAAATTATATGGAACGCAAACCACGACAAATTTCGGCCTAAAGAAAATCGCAAATGAATTAGGAATAAAGAATTTTCATGTTCTAATGAGAGACGAATTACAATTCCTAAAAAATAGGCCAACAGGAACCTTCAGTTCCCGGAACAAAGTTCAAACTGTAAATTTCGTAACCAATCTCCATACGTCAGATGAAAAAGGCGTACATTGGTCAGCAGATATGTCTAATAAAATGGAGATAATTACTATTTTGACTCATACGGTCTTCCACCTACAAACGAAGTTAAAAAATTACTTGAAAATGGAATTTATAATACATTTCAAATTCAAAAACTGGGAACTACTTACTGTGGTCAATTATGTCTTTATGTTTTATTTAAATTACAAAAAGGAGTATCATTTCTTGATATTATGTTAGAATTGAATAATAAAAATAATAATAATAATAATGATAATTAAAAAGCTAAAGCTCAGTTCGTTGTAATTCATTTTGATAAAAACGGCCTCTGATATCCTCATTATCTAAATCTTTAATTTCATAAGTAAACGGATAACTTTGATTTATTTTACAAATTTCAAATATTTCTTTAGTCCAGTATCCGACGAAGCCTTTTTCAAATTTATTCTTATATTTAAATATTCTAACTCTATCTCAAATTTTAAATTTCGGCTTAAGTTTCTGCAAATTCGGATTACTCTCATTCAAATTATTATTCTCGAATATTTTCTTTCGTATCAAATCAGGGTCGTCAGAAGCATTCTTTGGAGTTTCTTCAATACCAGAATGAACTTTATTATTGTACTCTTCTACAATTCCTGGTAATATCTTCAACCATTTCTGATTTCTTTGCTCAGTAAATTTCTTGAATAATTCATTTTTTAACGTCCGATTGAATCTTTCTATCACTACAGCTTTTTCAGCATTTTCAGTTGAATAAACAGTTTCAAATAGTGGCTGAACGTTTCGGTTATAAAATTCCGATCCTTTATCCACAAACAATTTCCTTGGCTTTCTCTTACTTTCTTTAAGGATTTCTTCAAACGCATATTTAACTGATAGACCACTTTTATTTTTTAAAGGCTTTACCCAAGCGTATCGTGTATATAAATCTATAACGGTCAATGCGTATTTGTAGTCCCTTTCATTCGGCATATGAATAAGATCAGCACTCCAAATATCATCTTTATTAAATACTTTTACTTTCAATAAATATTTAGGCCTTCTGTATTCCCTATGAATTTCAGACGCGTAGGTTCGAGCGTTGCTCTCAGTCAGCTTATCTGTCGTTTCATTTAAACCCTGGCCGAATAACATTTTAGCTTGTAAAGCTTTCTTAACAAACATTCTTTCAATTTTTTCTCTAAATGTAGGATTTTGAATATTATCTAATTCTTGAATCATCTTCTTATCAGCTGCATGTCGAGAACTTAGATCATGATTTCGATAAGCTAAATCATGCCTGTAAGCTGCGGCATCTACTCTATTTATTGGTTCTTCACCTGGTTTCGGATTATTATTCTCATCTAGTCTTATATCTAATCGAGTTCCTGGACTGGTATATGAATGACCAGGAAGATGTTTTTCTTTCGAATATTTACTCCAAATAAATCCAGGAAAGTTTTCTAATGTTTTTTGTATATCACCACCGTACGTAGTAGCCAAACTTTGTTTGTCGTCGTTACCTTCATAAATTTTACAATTTGAGTTTTCATTTTTGTTTAATAGATAATTCAATAAATCTAAATTAGAAATTTTTAATTTAATTAAATTTTCGGAATTTGTAGAATTCATTTTAAAAGATAAAATAAATGTTTTACCGAAAAGAACCAAAGGTTCTGAGGTTATTACCTTATCATACTAGGACTTAGATATATTCCAGAACCATCTTTAGTTTCTTTAATTTCAATTAAATCATCAACATTGTGGAGAATATTTTTAAGAACTCGTTTTCCTTCATCAACTAATTTTAATTTACTAATAAAATTATCTACTATTCCGTCACCCCTAGCAACTTTCTCTAACTCTCTATTATGACGTTTTTGTTCTTCTAATGCTGCCTTCTCTGATTTATTTTTATTTACTGCTTGGACAATACCAGCTGTCCCACCTGCAACACTTCCTGCTGCTGCTATGCCTCCTATTATTAGTGGAATTAATGGGAGAATCCCGCCATTCTTTTCTTCTTGTAATTGAATATTCTCTATCATTGGTTTACTTATGTAATACTTTTTTTTGTTAATCGTAATAGTTTTAGGGGTATTTTTGTCAACAATATTACATAATTTTAATTTAACAGTTTTATTATTATTACTTTTCGCTTGCGACATTTTTAATAAAAAAATTTTAAGTTACGAAAATTTTAAGTTAAGAATTTTGATCTATTCTAGTTATGAATAAATTTTAAATTAGGAATTTTGATCTATTTTAGTCAAGAATAAATTTCAAGTTATCAAAAATTTTTAATCTATTCTAGTCAAGAATAAATTTTAAGTTATCAAAAATTTTTAATCTATTCTAGTTACGAAAAATTTTTAAGTTAAGAATTTTTAATCTATTCTAGTTATGAAAAAATTTTAAGTTATCAAAAATTTTTAATCTATTCTAGTTACCAAAAAAAATTTATTACTAATTACTAAAAAATTTTAATCTAAGAATTTAATTAACTTATCGGACCAAAGGTTCTAAGGTTACTAACCGATCGGAGCGAAGCTCCTCTGGCTTTAGCCTATCGGCGTAGCCGCAGGTTTTTCTAACCGATCCTAGCCATCTTTCCATTAAGAATTTCAATTGAATATTTTACATCTTCTAGCAATAAACCATAAGCCATCAATGAAGTTGTTGAATCTTTCTTTTCAATATTAATTGTTACATCACAACCAGTCTTGATAATATCTTCAGATTGTGCACTTAAATCGAAACAGAAAATTGGATATAAATGTCTCCAATCTCCAGAAGTTAATTGTGGTTCAACTCCAAGTTCTATACAAAGATTTCGATAAGAATCATATCCTTCCATAAATTGATTATTGGTATCATCGAATCTTAATGGATCAATTGGATAACGGGTTTGATTTAATGAAACTTGTAAACTTCGAATTGTATTAATATGTAAGAGATTATTGTTCTTATCAAAACTTGGAGAATTATTTCTTTGAAAAGTTAGTAATAAATATCTTGGAGTATTCGCAGTTCTAGTAAAATGCCAGTTAAATCTTTGTTCGGAAAAAGTTACTGAACTAGCAGTACGCTTTAGAAAATTTACTGGAATTGGTTTGTTAGTATTTAATCTTTTTGCAATAGCTGTTTCAACCTCTAAACTAGGAGTAATATGCTTAATCCACCATTCAAGTCTATCAATTTTTAAATATGCTTTTTTTCCAGTCTTACCAAAAAAGATTAATTCATTATTTGCTGTACGATGAATTATTAATTTAAATTTTAATTGATATGATATTTTATCATAATCTAAATATCCGAATAATGGAGACAATGACCAATTTACTGTCTGTTTACTTTTCTTGTTAAATTCACGTCTTTCTTTATATGCATCATTATTTGTTTTATTTAAATATTTTGCAATATTTTCTACATCTTTCGCAATTCCTGCGGCATCTGTTCCAGCGTAAGTTAAATCATCAACAATTATACCATCATTAGTATCAGGAAACCAACCTTCGATTTCATACTTTTTATTATTTTCACCAATTGTTACAAATCCAAGCATTGTATCAATTACACCTGGAGAATCACTTATTGTTTCTATATTTTGAGTTGCAACATCTAAACGCATTTGTGTAAATAATCTTGGAAAAAAATTATTCTCTAATGCAATATTATCGGTATCTGGTAATGGTGTTGTAAAATTGGCATCACTATATAAAGAATATTCACAGTGTAAAAATGAATCAGGTAGATATAAATAACTTTGTTGATTATCAACTTCAAAAATTAAATCACCTCCAGTATTTACTCTACTGGAAGATCCGGGATTCATAGCAATTCTTATATAGTCATTCTTTTTTTGATTATTACTGACGAACGGAGGATCGTCTAATCTAAATTTATTTTCAATTAGCGAAGACATTTTTATAAAAAATAATTTGACTTTTTGTTTTTCTCACAGACAGAAAAAATTTTTACTAAAAAATTTTACTAAAAAAATTTTACTAAAATATAGCTTTAGAATTTTGCTAGACCAGCTCCGCTGCTCACGCCATTACCTCTTATTTCTTCAATTGAACGAACCGTAGGTTCAATTGAACGTTTTATGGCTACGCCTGATTTCTTCTTATGTTTACTATCAGACGGATCTCCGCTCCTCAAGGTTTCCCCCACAGCTATGTTAGCAATTTTGTTTTTTGTTTCCTCTGAAAGTTTTTTTAAATTTTTTAGTTCTTCAGAATCATTCCTAAGTTTACGAATAGCTTCTAGTTGTTTTAATTCGTTTTGAGACTTAACAGCATTTGATATTGCACTAGCTGTACTACCTATAGCAGCTGCTCCTTTTGCAGCAGATGTAATCAAATCTTTATTATTTTTAATTAAGTTAACGGTACTTCCAATACCAGAGAAGATGCCAGCTCCTTCCGTGTGAACGGCACCTGCGGTGCCTAGGAACTTTTCTGTTCCGACTGTTTCTCTATTATCATAATGATAAACAGGATTCATACGTGGTTCATGAGCAATTTTTTTATTTGAAGCAAAATGTTTAAGATTGTGTTTATAAATTATAGGCATTTTTTAGGATTAAATTTGACTTTTGGGAAAAAATATTTACGTGTTCAGATTTACGTTTGTGAATGGACAACAACTTCGAGATAACTTTATTAATTGACTGTTGTACTTTATCTATTGCGTCAAGCAGCGTGTGATGTACTTTAATTTCTTTTCTATTAACTTGCATTTTCTGCTGATTAATCTTCAATGCCGTTTTAAGTGCATTTAACTTAATTTTAAGAATATCTAATTGTCTTTTAACAGCATCTAACTGTTCTTTATTTTCTTTAGAGTTTTCTTGTAAATTTTTCTTTAATTCATTTTCTAAATTGATTTTAAGAATTTTCATTTTATCAACTTTTTGATTAAGTGAGTTTACTTCATTTATTATTCTATTCATCTTTTTCATTTGTTGAGTAATTTTAGAACTTAATTCATCAACACTTTTTTGGAATGTAGCTTGTAACTGCTTTAAATTTTTTTTAATTCTTTCAGGAAGTTTTTCTATTTCATCTTCTAATTGTTCTTTTAACATTTTTATATGATGTTTATTTTTAATTACAGCAGATTTTAAATTTAAAGAAAGTAATATTAAAATTTTTGATTGTTCAGAAATCTTTTTAAAAAGTTTTGCTATATCTGCTTCTAGCTCTCTATCCTTTTTATCAAGTTTTAATAATTTTTCGCTTAATGATTTGTCATTAAGTTTAAGGAACTTTAATTCGTTCATCAGTGGAACCAAAACATCGTTTATATATTTTTCCTTTAAGTCATTGATTTGTGTATCAACATATTGTTTATTTGTTAACTCTGTATTTTGTTGCGGAAGAATAGAAAGATGCAATGGACCAGATAAAACGTCTCTAGTTTTCATGATATAATTTTCTATCTCTATTTCTAATTCACGATTATTCGGGATATATGCATCTCCACCAACATTTGGTAACATCATTTTTTAACAATAAAAAAATAAATTTTTTTCTAATAAAAATAAAAAAATGGAAACCCAAAATTTAAAAAAATTATATTCGTCCGCATCATCCTGTTCTTCTTATTCGACGAGATCAATGGGATTTGAAAATAAATGTTTTGATAATAATAATAATAATAATCCATGTATAGATGTTAATCTTTTGTTTGAATTACAAGCCGAAATATTTAGAGAACAGACTAAAGGTTTACCTTCTATAGAAACTAACTATTGTTTATTTCCAGGTGATCCATTTATTAAATTTATGGAGATTGTAAGTAAATATAATGATGTAGCTTATGTTGAATTAAATAAAGAAAATATGGTTATAATAGGTCATAATAATGTTTTCGGTTTTATTAGAGCAGTTTTGCCGATTAGTAATACTGATTGGATAGAAAATAAAATTATTAATTATATCAATATTAAAGAATTAGTTAAAAAATTAAAATCTTTTTCGAAAGAAAAATTAGATTATTTGTTGACGATCAAAATCAATATAACATTCACATAGAGAGTAAAAAACATAATGAAGAATTATTATGTCAAGTTTATTATAGAGACACAATTTATAAACAAGAAACATTAGAAATGCCCCAAAGATATGATGATGATACGTATATAGGATTATATTCCAACTTAAATATTAATCTATTAAAATCTTATATAAATGGTTTAGCTCAACAAGAGAAAATTTATATGTGGACTACACCTTATACTATTAACAATGACCATAATCATAATAAACGAACCGAAGGTTCTAGGGCTTTGCCCGATCTTAAAGAATCTTATGATAATAATGATAATAATATAGATGATGATAATATAGATGATGATTCAGAAACATCTGAAAATGGTGTAAATGGTAAAAAAGATTATAAAAATATTAGTAATTATAAAAATTTATCTAAATTTCATTTTCTTACAATTGAAAATAATAATGATGGTATAGTTGAAGATACTGTTAGACAACTATGTGTCGGGTCTACAAAATTTAAATTAGGATTTACATCTAATCAATTTAAAATTTTATCATCTTTAATAAAAACTAAAAGTGATTCAGATTATAGTGGTGTTATTAAATTTTCCAAAAGAGAACAAAGACCAATATTTTTCTCTATTATATTATTATCAGATAAAAAATGTAATTTAGAGTTAGATATTCCAATAAGAGAATGGTATCCTATCCCAAAAAGTGTAATTTAGGATGATGATGAAGAATCAATTTATGATGATGAAGAATCAATAGTTAGTGAAAATAAATTTAAATTATCTTTTGATAAAACATTATATGATGAAACTTAATATGATAAAACTTAATATGATTAAACTTAATATGATAAATAAAAAAATAACTAAAGAACGTGTAATATATGATAATATAAAATAACACTCAAGTCCTTGATATTAAAATGTTTATATCTAAAAGTAAAACACAAATTTTTTCTTTAAAAAATAAAAAAATGGAAAATACCAAGTTTTATTGTAACTTATGTAAAAAAAAGTTGCAAACAAAAAGAAGTTATCAATCTCATTTAAATAGTAAATTGCATTTACAAAATGTAGAACGAGTTGATGAAGGAAATATATTAAAATTAAATAGTTATAAAAACTATCTAGAAACATTGTCTACTGTTATAAAAGTTAAAAAAATGTTTGATGATTATTCACATTCGGAATATAAAAAAGTTTTTAATAGTGAAGATGAGACCCTACCAGATGGAAGATATTTAATTAGCGATACTGATGAATTTGATGAAGTTGAACGAACCGATGAAGCGGAACGAACCGAAGGTTCTAGGGCTTCGCCAGTAACAGATATAAAATATTTATTTAATGAATCTGTTGAACATAATGAAACCGATGAAACTTTTTATAATGTATTAACAAACTTTTATAATATATTTAAGAAATCTTTCAAATGTTATATGAATGTAGAAGTACTTTATACAAAAAATGGACCTGATGGAATTCCTGAAGAAATAATACAAGGACATTTTACAAATTCACAAGAAATTCATAATGTAAATGATATACAACCCATATTTGAATCGATGATACTTAAATTAGAAAATTGTATAATTGAAGCCCAGTTACGTGAATCTGGTTGGAGATTTGTTAAAATACTATCTAAGAAAATAGTAATTGATAAATATAAAAATAATACTGGTGGTAGTTATGTTCCTTTGCCTTTCAGTTCACCACAAATAATCAACATAAAAAATGAAGATGATTATTGTTTTCTGTGGAGTATTATAGCACATTTACATCCTGCAAAATATCACAAAGAAAGACTAAGTCATTACAATAAAGAAGAATACATAAATGAATTTGATCTTTCTGATGGCTTAGATGAATTTCCATATGATTATAATAGGTTAAAAAAGTTTCATAAAAAGAATAAAAATTTAATAGAAGTAAATGTTTTTGAATTAAATGTGAATTATGTTTCTATTGGTAAAATTACTCCACTTTACTCAGATTCAAAAAAATTTTATTTGAATAATAAAAATTTATGTCAATCAGAAATAGTATATAATGATAGGGGAAATTACATGTATCATAATATTTTTTACCAAGGAAATATAATATGTACTGAAAAATTTGAAATTATAAAAACACTATCACCAATAATGATTAGTCATAATAATTATAAAGGACGTAATTATAATTATGATTATGATACCGATTATTTATCTTTATCTTTAGAATATCAACAAAAATTACAAAATTTAAATGAAATTTTACAAAAATGTAAAACAGATTATCAACAACAAACAAAAATATTAGTACAAGAATATGGCCATAAATATCAAAATAAGATAGAAACGATTCAAAAATTAAATGAAGACAATAAAGAATTAAATGAAGACAATAAAGAATTAAATAATGAAGAAAATGAAACCAATCAAAAAATAGATGAATCTTTAAAAAAATGTCTACAACAATATAAAGAACAATATGATAAAGAATATAGTTATCAGTTACAAATATTAAATCGAAATTTTCATCGAAATACATTTAATCTTACAAAAGAAATTGATGAAACACATGAAATATATCAAGATAAATTTGAAAAACTAGAACAGACAAAACAGCCAGCACAAGCGAATATATTATATTATCAGGGTCATTTTATATTGTGTAAAGATGTTTCTATATTCACAAAAACTTCAGATAATGCCAATTTTCCTTGTCTCCAATGTATGACAAGTTTTAGAACTAAATAAGAAATGAATAGACATTTGGAGAATTGCCAACAAAATGAAGCAGTCAGAAACACATTTCCTAAAGATGATTATTTAGAAGATAATAAATGGTATTTTAAAAATAAAGTACCCTTTACTATTTATTGTGATTTTGAAGCATATAATGTTAATATGACACAAAATCACGAGACATCGGAGATGTCTTCCAGGGCTTCGCCCGATTCTGAAAATGATAATTCTGAAAGAAGTGCACCTGAACAAAGCAAAGAAAAATATTTATTTGAACAAAAACCATTATGTTGGGGAATGTACATTCATTCAAATTATCCTGAATTATTTAAATCAGAATATTTTCAATACTATGGTGAAGATAGTTCAGAAATGTTTACAAAGAAAGTAGAAGAATTACAAAATTATTTTTCACAATTGCTTGAAACAAATATTCCAATGATGCCATTAACAGAAAAAGAAAAATTAAATTTTATTAATGAAACAAAATGTTATTACTGTGGAAAAGAATTTACAAAAAATTATAAAAATGGCAAAGGTAGATATCTTGATAAGGTAAAAGATCATGATCATCTGAATGGATTATATAGAGGTGCAGCACATAATTCTTGTAATCTTAATGCTAATAAATTTAATATAACTTTGTTCCTCTATATTTCTATAATGGTTCTAAATATGATTTCCATCTAGTAATGAAAGATTTATTTTCATCTGAAAAATTACAACAACAACAAATAAATGTACTATGTAAAACAGAAGAAGAATATTTTTCAATGCAATTAGATTGTATTAGAATTTTAGATGCATTTAGATTTTTTACTCCTTATTCATTAGATGTTATAGGAAAAACTTTGAAATCTGAACAATGTAAAATATTAAATAAATATAATTTAAAACCTTTAAAAGGAATATTTCCGTATGAGTACATAACTGGAGATAAAACCTGTGGTTCACAGTCGAAGACAGATTTTAATTCTGTGAATAAAATTATGGAAGAAGAACAACTTCCTCCAATAAATAAATTAAAATCAACATTAAAACAATCACAATTATCTGACGAAGACTATGCAGAAGCTGAAAAGAATTGGAGAGAGTTAAATTGTAAAACAATGTATGATTATACAATGAAATATCTTCAGATAGATGTATTAATACTAGCTGATCTTTTCGAAAACTTTCGTGACATGTGTTTAGAATATTACGGAATAGATCCATGTTACTGTTATTCTACACCAGGTTTAACATGGCTAGCAGGATTAAAACATACTGGTGTTCAAGCCGATGGCTCTAGGACAAAGTCCGTTAAACTTAAACATTATAAAGAAAATACATATGATAAATTATTATTTTTTGAATCTGGAATTAGAGGTGGAGTTTCATCAGTTTTAGGTAATCGTTATGTACAGTGTTACAATAAAAAAGTAAATCCTGATGATTATGGAATAATAAACCTTTATCTCCAGAAGAAAGTGATCAGTTTATAAAATTGTTTAATCAAAATATAGAAGGACTTATATCAAATGAAGATAGTCAAGCAGCAGTTGATGAAATCATGAGAGAAAACTATTTGTTATATTATGATTTTAATAGCTTATATTCTTCTTGCATGATACAAGAATTACCAACAGGTGAAATGTCATGGTGTAATATTCTTGATTATCAAAAAACATATGATGGAAATTATAATCATGGTTATATGTATGAAGTTGATTTAGTATACCCTGATGAAATAAAAGATAAAACAAAATATTTTCCTTTCTGTCCCGAAAACAAAATTCCTAATATAGAAGATTTTTCAGATTATCAAAAATCTTTAATTCCTAAAAAATACAGACCAACAAAAAACTTATGTTAACACAAAGCAATAAAGGAAAGTATGTTGTTGAAGGAAGAATGCTAGATTGGTATTTAGATCATGGAATGATTCTCACCAAAATACATCGAAAACTATTTTATCAAAAATCTAGGTGGTTAAAAAATTATATAGAGTTCAATATTGAAAAACGCAAAATAGCTAAAAGAAATAAAGATGATTTTGGAAACGTGTTCTTCAAATTAATGAATAATGCATTTTATGGTAAGACTTTAGAAAATGTGCGTAATAGACAAAATATTGAAATAGTTTATGATAAAGATAGGTTTCAAAATTTAACAAGGAAACCTACATATAAAAGAACTACTAGATTTAGTGATGAACTATGTGCTGTACATTTACGTCGAGTTAGCGTAAAACATGATAAGTTTAATTTCATTGGTTTCACTATATTAGAATTAGCTAAACTATTTATGTATAGATTTATATATGATTATTTAGCACCTGCTTATGGCAAAAACTATAAATTACACTTTACAGATACCGATTCTGTTTTCTTAGAATTAACAATACCGTATAATTCTACACTTGATGAAGAAATTAATAAAATAAAAGATATCATTCATCCTTCTGATTTATGTAAAGTAAAAGATGAATTAGAGGGAAATGAAGATTTCATAACAGAAGCTATATTTTTAAAATCTAAATGTTACTACTACTTCTATACTAAATGTTACTTATCTAATTTCATTGTTGTTAATTGCATTCACGACATGGTTTAAGATGCTTTGGTGGACAATCGATCCCCGCTACTTGCCTTAATGTCGGCGGTCACAATTGTGACGTGTTATTTATTCATTGATTATTATTGCCTTGACAACTGATGTGTGGTGGTGAGGGTTTGATCCTGCCAACTGACAGAGTCGCGTAAGTGGCTCGTAGCTCAGATGGTTAGAGCACAGGTCTAGTTAACCTTGGTCGTAGGTTCGAATCCTACCAGCCGCACATCTTTTGCATGGCAATTTGATCTATCGTTTATCTAATTTCATTGTTGTTAATTGCATTCACGACATGGTTTAAGATGCTTTGGTGGACAATCGATCCCCGCTACTTGCCTTAATGTCGGCGGTCACAATTGTGACGTGTTATTTATTCATTGATTATTATTGCCTTGACAACTGATGTGTGGTGGTGAGGGTTTGATCCTGCCAACTGACAGAGTCGCGTAAGTGGCTCGTAGCTCAGATGGTTAGAGCACAGGTCTAGTTAACCTTGGTCGTAGGTTCGAATCCTACCAGCCGCACATCTTTTGCATGGCAATTTGATCTATCGTTTATCTAATTTCATTGTTGTTAAATGATACAACCAATAATATTAAAACACATAAAACATTAAAAGGAATTTCAAAGGCATCAGTGGCTAATCAAATAACATTTCAAGATTATAAAAATGCATTATTTAATAATGAAATAAAAACAGCATGTAATTATAGACTTAATTCAAAAAAACATAAAATGTATTTAAAAGAAGAACATAAATTAGCATTAGATCCATTTGATGATAAAAGAAAAATTTTACCTGATGGAATAACTACTTTACCTTTTTAATTTTCTAATTTCTAAGATAGACAAATTTGATATATATAAAATTAAAAAAATATTATAACACTATATTTGTATATCTTTTATCACTCGGCAAACAAATCTTCTATAACTCTATCATGAATTTTTTTATCAATATTAATTGTAATGAAGCCATAATCTTTTGACCAAGCATTGTTACACGATTGTTTAAATTCATCTTTATTTCTTACACATAAATCTCTTAACAAATCACTTAAGTTTCTTGCATTTATTTCAAATAGTATAAATATATTTGCATTCTTTCTAATAACACTTCCGTCTAATGAATACATACTTTGTGTTAAATAAAAAACACTACAGTTATTATGTCTACCTCTTGTGAAATAATTTCTCTGAACTGACTGATTTCTATCATTAACACAATCATCAAAAATTACACAATGTTTCATTGTTTTATCTAGTTTACTAGGATCTTGCATATTACCACTATCATCTATTAATTGTATTTTTATATGCTTATTTTTATTGGTTTCAACTAACTGATTATTTGTTGTTGCTTCTTCACACCACGAACTTATTTCTTCTTTATCTTCAGATTTTTCATATTCTTTGAATAATGAAGCAATTGCTGTTTTTTTAAGATTATTTTCAAATCCATATTTTAAAAATTGATAGACGGGTTGTTCTGCTGTTGTTGTATAAATTATAAGATTGTTATAATCCAAAAAATTTGGAGTCGTTAAAATTTTAAATAATAGATACGTTTTTCCACAACCTGATCTTCCGCAAATAACTGCTAAAACTTTATTAGATAAATTTGGATGATGATTAAATTTGAGTTTTTTTTTATTTAATGGAGGTACTTCACTCATTTTTTAATAAAAAAATTTATTTGTATTTTTTTTATTTTTTGTTTCTAAAGAAGAAGAAGAAAATTAAACTTCTCTAGCTTCGCGTGGGAGTTTATACCTCTCGAACGGGAGTTTATACCTCCCGAACCAAAAGATCTATCATAATCTCTTCACCTCCAAAATTTATTTCTTGTCCTTTCTCATCAGTGATTCTAATGTTAATGTTGTTAATAGTTTTTCTTGTAATAGGAAAATATATTAATGTTTGTGGAAATACATTTAATCTATAACCAATGGGTACAGTAAAAGCTGGAAAACTGAATATCAAATTTGATAATTTACCATTTATATATCCTCCTTCAATAATGTCACAATGTACAACAATTGAATTTATTTCAGTTATTTTTGGAATCTTCTCACCTAAATGATAACCTTGACTATAGGTTTGTTTATTAAATCCTAATAGCTTTGACAATGATCTATCATGATTAAAATCAACTTGATGATTTTCGTCTAAAGTAAGAGAAAATTTATTAACTGCCGGTTCAACTGCAAAATGTAATTGTTTCTTATCTTTAAATGGTATACCTAAATGTCTCTTAATTTCATTTGATATTGATTCAACTTTGTAAGAACCAGGAAGAAAAGTTTGTATTTTCCATGTTTTGCCTTTATCAGTGGAATATCTAAATTGATCATTCACATCTTTGATAACGTTTTGAATAGTGTTAAATGTAGAGAAACTAGTCAATGCAATTTGATAATTTTTATTTTGTTCTAAATGTAGAATGGGTTCTAAATTACAAGTGTGTGATGAAGTAGTTGTTATAATTTTTAACGTCGTACTAAATTTTGATGAACCCAAAATCTCTGTCAAATTTTCTAAATGATTATTAATTTTGTCTAAATCTGCTGAACACATTTTTTAGTTAAAATTTTGAATAAATTTTATAGATAAAAATCGTAGATAAAAATCATAGATAAAAATCATAGATAAAAATCATGAATAAAAATAATAGGTAAAAATTAGAAACAACATATTTCAGCTACGGGCGAAGCCCTTAAAGACATCAGAGATGTCCCGTTATACTTTTATAATCCTCTTCATTTAGAATCTTCTTTTCTAACAGTCTTTTTAATATAGCATGAATTTCATTGAAACTAGAATTATGTCCTTCTTTTATTGCAGATATGAAAATATGTAATCTATTTAATAATTCTTGTGGATCATCTGGTAAAAATATGGTTGTTTCTGTTTTGTGTTTTTCAGATAAACCTTTTCCTACTTTAACTCCCGTTGATAATAAATTTTCTAATTGTTTATAACGTCTAAGAGATTTTACTGCACCAACTCTATCTAACATAGCTTTATATTTTATGAGATCTTCTACAGCATAATTATTTAAAGCTGCTCCTCTTAAAAGATTAACAAAATTTCTATCTAAATTAAAAGGAGATTTATCTGGTGAAAAAATTAAACCTCGAAAAGGCTGTGGAAATATTTCTTTTTGTCCGAGATAAAATCTAGGTATTATTTTTCCATCTATAAATGAAATAGAATGTTCAAATTGCATAGATTTTGGTAATTTCTTATTAATGTTTGATTCTAGTAATCCATAGTCATCTAATATAGTTTTGTGCTCTGGATCTGTTATATCAATTTTTTTATCATTATTTGTACTTTCTTTTTCAAGAGTTTTAGACGGTTTCATAGTTTTCTCAAAATCAGTTTTTACTTGCTCGGTTTGCTGCATTTTTTCAAACATATCAGATTGAATACCAGATTTTATCATTCTATGTTGAAGATGATTTTCTTTCATAATATTTCTTTCTTTTATTAACTCTTCTAATTGTTTTATTCTTTTAAAATTATCAGCTCTAATTTTATCCATTTTTAAAATGTAATATTTGAATTTTGTGGTAACATTGGAATACAGCAAAAACATTTTACTGAACAAATTATTTTTTTACTGCTTTGTTGTTTGACATCTTTTCGTTTAAAGTTTTCTCGTTTTAAGTTTTGTTTAATAAAGTTTTGTTTAATAAAGTTTTGCTTAAATTTTCGCTTAAAGTTTTTAGCTCTTCTAAAAAAAGTTTGTCATTTTCTTCATTAGAAATTTTACCACCAGTAAAAGTTTTACCATCCTGTCTATTCTTATCATCAACTTTTTCGGTCTGTAATTGAAAGGTGTGATTTACTTCATTAGCTATTTGATCAAATTTTTCAATCTCATCTAACGTAATAACATTATCATCACATACTCTTTGAAAGTAGTAATGTAGTTTATCATAGACTTCTTTAATATGTAAATGCTTAGTTTTTAATGATTTTCGTTTCTTAGTTATTAAAGATTTATGTAACATTGTAACAAGTGAAGTTGCAAAAACACCCGTACCTGTTAAAGCTGTAGCAACTACTGGAATTACTAAAACACCAGAAGATATAACAATTGTTAAAGCATCTAAACTTATTGTTAAGAATATGCCAATTCCTTGTGTTACATTCTTAACTTTAGTCCATCTCTTTCTTAATTTTTTATAATGCTCTAATCTTAATAATAATTGAGATTCTTTATCTTTCATATAGCGTACTCTATCTTTGTGTTTTTCAATGTTAATCTTTTCAATGTCCATTAAAGTAGAACTACGTTCATATGATAACGAAGGATATATTCTTGCGGTTTCTTCCACTTTTGTTTCTTCCATTTTTAAAGAAATATTTTGAATAAATATTTTGAATACAATCTTCTGAAATTAACAACTAACCCGCATATCAGCGTTTATGCGTTCTGTGTTCACAAGAAGAATTTTATTGTCATTTGCTTTTATTGTCAATGCACTCTTATGTGCTTAATCTATTCATGTCTTCACAATGGGAAGTACTTTACTACCCGTATGTGTTTGGCAAACGCTAAATGAATTTTGAAAACAGACTTTACAAATGGATTTTGAAAACAGACTTTGCAAATGGATTTTGAAAATAGATTTTGAAAACAGATTCTGAAAATAATTTACGTAGGGGTAAATTGAAATGTCAAAACTTTACGCACGCGTAAGTTGAAATGCCAAAAGTTTACCGATGAGTAAATTGAAATGACAAGAGATAGCACGATAATTTTAGGGGAAAGCTGCTAGATGTTTCTCTCTCTTCAATCTCTCTCTCTCTCTCTTCAATTATCAGGCAGTGTACGGGTTCATTGAATAATTTTGAGTTTATGAGTTACAATAATCTTCTAGTTCACACAATTAGTACTTTAAATAATGTTGAGCATACAATAACGAAGAATGTCTAAGTAATAATTGCGTCTTCTTAATTTATCATAATGCTCTAATCTTAATAATAATTGAGAACCATTTCACCTGTTTTTAATTGAGATAACGAAGGATATATTCTTGCGGTTTCTTCCACTTTTGTTTCATCCACTTTTGTTTCTTCCATTTTTAAAGAAATATTTTTAGTCACATGATATATTTTAAAAACCTGAAAGATGGATCAAATTCATGAATTTGAAATTCTCATCTTTTATGATTTTCGGTGTCCTGGAACGGTCATGATTTAAGCAATGAAAAATGTCATAATCACAAATTTGAGATTCTTAACTTTTATGATTTTCGGTGTCCTGGAACGGTCATGATTTTGGGAGCAAAATGTCATAATCACAAATTTTGAGATTCTCAACTTTTATGATTTTCGGTGTCCTGGAACGGTCATGATTTTGGGAGTAAAAATTGTAATTCTCAAATTTGAGATTTTGAAAAATTTGAAAAATTGGGTATTTTTAAAAACGTCATAAATTCATGAATTTAGGTCTTCATAACCTGAAAAAGGGTTCAAATTCATGAATTTATGTCGTTTTTAAAAATACCATTTTTTGAAAAAATGGTACTTTTTGAATGGACTAAATTCATGTATTTAGGTCTTAAAAACCTGAAAAAGGGTTCAAATTCATGAATTTATGTCGTTTTTAAAGATACTATTTTTTGAATTTTATGGTGTCCTGGAACGGTCTTTTGCCCATTACTTACGTTAAGCTAATGCTGTGAATATCGGTGGCACGAAATATTTCGTGAAGTTTATATTTTATTTCCTCCGAAGTTTATCGAAGTTTATTTTTTTCGAGTACAATGTCGTTTTTCTTATGCACTGATATCATAACGAAGTTCTGCTTATGAAAAGTATACTTTAATTTATCATTTAAGAATTAATCTCTACTTTAAAGGCTGTGATAAGTTGGTGTTCATCAATAGACTAACTGATTTTTCTTCACCAGCCAATCAAATCAAGACAAAAGCATATGCCGGTTACCATGAATGCGGTTGGGGAAATAAGACTGCTGCAACGTTCGCAATTGTTTTATCCGTCGTTCAAGGAACTTATGACTAGAGGAGTAAACGATTCATCATTTGATTATTCTGCTCTTTAATGTGCAGTGCATACATAGCAGAGGACCGTCATTATTTGGTAGTCCGTAAAGACAATAACAATTCATAATGTGCTTCAAACGTTTGTGATCATATTATGTGTGTACAAAGATGTAGTACATTTACATTGGATGTTGTGGTGTGGACGATACTGTTCACGGAGGCGGAATTGAGTTTTTATAAAATGTCAATGCGCTAAATAAAAGTTAATAGTCAGCCTGTGCATTAACGATAGGTTATTTATTAATTGAGAACCCACAATGCTCGTAATTCTCAGTTTTGGAGTTGCAGTCAACACGTGACTTACAGTAGCAGATAACAATTTTGAATAATTTTAACTTGAATGTATAGCTTATACTTTCTAGAATTGGTTTTATCCATATATAGTCATATGCCTACATAGGCCAAAAATTCAATGTATGCGCAGATATGTAAAGTAAATGGTGTATGGTCAGTTAAGTATGTTATGACTTGTGAGCATAAAGGCTATAGTCTACAAAGTACGATATGTAAAAAGAACTTTCTACCTGAATTTAATCCTTAGTCTCTGCATAAGAGTCATGTTGATAAATAGCTTAATCTCATTACATTGGATGCGATCTCATTTTATCAATGTACATGTATGTTAAAAATTGCAGAAAGACTTTTGACTGGAGCAGTAGATCGCATATTAGTATTAATTGAATGTAATTGAAAAGGGCTATTCATACAAAATGTGATAATTGAAAGCAGGGCTGTGGATCCGATGCGTTATCTCATCGGCTTCGGCTCCGGCTCCACGACACTGATGTGAAAGGCTCCGGCTCCGGCTCGGCTCCGGCTCCGACTTCAAATTCAGGTTCTATCTATGCTGGTTATCCTGGATCCGTTGAACGGGTTTTTTGGATAACGGTGTGGCCTTTAGAGGCTTGCTACAATCATCAAATTAGTTTTCATTAACAAGCAACGACTTAAGTTAATAATAGAAATGATAATAGCCTAATATAATGATAAATAACATACTTGTCATATATTTTTGCTTGAATTGACTATCTCTGAAAGATAAAATAAAGTTAAAGCCTGGATTGGTTAAATTAGATAAAGATCTTCCGCACTGGCTAAATATAAATTGGCCTAGCTTGCAACCAGTCTACTACGAGGCTACATTAAATAAGACCACATGAGTGATGATGATATACCTAATTAGCCGTCACAGGGGCCGAATAGTAGTATAAGCTTTTTAACAAAGCTTGAATATGAAACTGGATAGCGCATGCCTCTAAATAGCTTATAGGGCCTGTATTTACTCGAACATGGAAAGGGTATAGGCTATATAGGCAAATATACCGTATCAATAAAGATATCAATTGCTTTATTGAATATTAAAGTGTATATAGGCTAGCTAAGGTTGTTATTGCTATTTGTTATTATCCAATAGTCTGTTGGTCCATGAATTATATGATCGGTGGGTAGCCCACGACTCATCATCTGTAGAAATTGTAATTTAGATAGTCTCATTGCAGTGTAGGTTAGAAATGTACAATTGAAAATTATGCTTAAAAAAATTAAAAATATCTAATTTAGGACGAGTTTTGTAATTCTATGCAGCATACTTAAAAAGTTAAGGCTTAACTTACATTATGTTAATTTCGTATTTTTCATTATGGCGTAAAGTTGCACTAAATAATTCATCAATGATTCATGTATATTATTATATTCAATTTATGTATAACATATTACCACTATTCCTCTGATGATGGTTATGCTGATGAAACTGATCTCGGAGTATCACACAGCATGTTGCAGGGTGGAATGCATAATAAAAATTTGACTGCGAGCACCGAGCAGAAATCCCATCTACTTTCCTAGCTTTCGAATGCGTGTGCGGTTTTATGTCACAGACAATAGAAAAGGGAGGTCAAAAGGCGCCTTTATTGAGAGCGTCTCAGTCTTTTTTTATTGTTTACATATAAGTCAACATGATATCAGCATAAAGTGTTGACAGACGGAAAAAATAATAATGAAAATTCTTGAAATCCACAGGTCTATGACATTTGGGGAAATATTATTACACAATACGGCTCTTGTGCAGTCTTCCCCCCCCCAATTTTTTCTCTGGTCAAAAGATGCAGCGCCATTGGATGTCCGTTTCAGCATCACCGGTTTGAGTGAAGCATTCCGTGCTGTTGTAAAAATCTACGTGGGTAATTGCGATGTCATAGTCGCAAACTTCGTCAGCAAGTCAACATTGTAATTTGCCTTCGGATTTTCTCGCATTGAAATATACCCTTTGAATTTTGAAGTCAAAGGAAATTCATTGTGAATGAGATACCTTTAGGATAATAAGGCGCTACTAGAAGTGACTGGGTCGCTTATTGCTATAGCCATGCGAGGACTTGTAGTCAGGTCATCCGTATGAGTGTGAAGAGTTATCCCTCCAATCAAAATTGATCAAATTGAATAATCGCTTGTTTTGAAAAATGTAGGTGGGGGGACTGCACAGGAGCCTACAATTCAATCTAAGGAAATTGGCATTGTCTGCAGTAGCTTCTGCCAGTAGCCATACCGATAGATGGTAACCTACATAGTAACCGTATTAGATTTAAGACATAGCGCAAGATGTAGCTATATTATCTTTGCTGACTGAACTGGAAATGTGTACATAAATGACTAGCGACTTGTCTCTAGGAATCTACAATCATCTAGTTAGCATGCATATAACAAGTCTTCAAATTAATGGATTTTGGAGAATACGTTGTCACTAAAAGCTATGGAAATTAGTCCTACGAAACATATGCAATAAAAAATATTACACATGTGTGTAAATATAATACATATAATACAAAAGAAGGCGGAGAAACTGCAAAGAAAGATATCGTGGAGGACAGATCATTGGTATACTTAAAAGACATATCTTTAGATTTCAAATGATTTAATTTTTTTATGATGCCAATTAATACCTTTCAAAATTCTAGATTTATATCAAAGCTCAAACTATCGGAGCCGGAGCCGGAGCCTTTGTGATAAATCGGCTCCGGCTCTGACCAAAACCATCGGCTCCTTAAGGCTCCGGCTCGGCTCCGGCTTCACAGCCCTGATTGAAAGTATAATAAATTGTGGAATTATCAAAATGTTAAAAATGCTATTGCCTGTAATCCATTAATTCTGCCAGCAATCGCACTCGTTGATTCAAAGTTCAAATATGCTGGTAGAGACAACATACTAAATCTGAAATCTCATCTACATCTGCGTGTGCATGTATGTGGAAGTCGAAGTAGACTGTGGTTAATTATGCTCAAATTCATCCAGTATAAAGAAAAAAATGAAGCGAGCCGATACAACGGAAAGTGCTGAGATGGTGGACTTCTGCCTTAGTGGCGAAGTGGGAGTGGGACCAGAATTGGTGCAGGAATATAAGGTAATGGTGAAGAAGAATCAGAGGGATGACGATGACTTTTAGAGCGCTGATGTTGTTCTCGAATGACAATTTTTTGTTGATTAACATCAATGTCGCAGTATTAACATCATTGTCGACAAGCTCAATCGATGCACCGGTCATATAACCTGAACATATTCTGTACAAACTCTGATAACTGCTGACATAGCCCTGAAAATGCTAACTTCTAAATCTTCTAACTCGCATCAGAATTTACAATGTTGAAAGTTGAACTCAAAAAATTACCAGTAGTCAATATGAAAGCGTTCTTCGGCTAGTCATCGCATCAGAATGACTTTTACATGTTACAGCATGATGAAGCCTGAAATTTCCTATCTTCATAACATAAAAAATTCATTTTTTGTGTAAACAGTTTTGCGACGGCAGCCGACAATGTAAATCTTTTCGCTAATTTGAACCCACCAATTCCAAGAAACATCTTTTTAGAATTGAAGCCTGAAAAAACAGCTTCAGGGCATTCATGACTCCAAAGGCAGTCAAGATTTCGTGACTACTCGAACAGGAAGCGTCCCTAAATTCAAGAAAGAAAAGATTTAGAAAATACGCGGCTACATGTATGTTTTACGGTATATTCGAAAAATTATGTCCAATATTGACTGTTTCTAGGTTGCATGTCATCTAGAATAACCGGCGATATAAACTTCGAAAAGTTCCTCATCATACTCTGGGGAATTCTTTTGTATTCATCCAAATATGACAAACTTCGATTATCTTCGCGAAATATTTGATTTTTTATTTCCTCCGAAGCAAAAAATAAACTTCGGAGTTTTGCCAACCATAGCTGTGAATAACAATTGTGGTCAAATGGGAATAATGCTTCCCGAACAATTGCAAAACTAATCGCGGGATTGAGTTGCCCAGAGACGAATAATGGAAACAAAGCTGTGGTCTAGTGAGCAATTTGCCTCCTAAAGATTTCAATACCGAAGATCAACTCGATTCCCAATCATCCCGGGATTGTGTAGGCTTGCTTCGCCAAATCTTCAAGTGGTCATGTTGTTAGCTTTGGCAAATGACAAGCACAAATTTAGGTCTCGACATTGAAGCATGAAGAGCCTACGAATATTATGTCGTGCATGGGCTTCTAATAGTTTTATCTTCGCCAGTTTGTCTTGCTTTAGACGGAATACAGCTATATTGTTCATTTCTCAATCCCGGGATTGGAATCCCTAGATGCAGCACTCATGTAATGTGGATAAACGTAGCAAAAATGTGGGGGAGGAAGAACAAGTATCGCGTTGAGTGTGTAAAATTCCTCTGGCTTGCTTTGTAGAAATGCTACTACAGCAGTTGCTTTGTCGTTCAGTGTAGATAACAATCCCACGAAGCTCATATTGATCTAAGGATTCACTCACAGTACATACGTTTGATTTCAGAATATCCCTCTTTTGCACTGATCTTTCTGCATGTACATCGCAGATCGCACTAGGAATCGCAATCTCGGGATTACAGGATTCGCGATCCCGATATTTTGCCATAATTACCAAAAGTCTACTTTTTTGTGTCTCTGAGCATAAGAAATCTGTGGTAGGTTCTACAATCTACAGTGATGAAGTTGGAAATGAGTAAGTGTACGGATAGTAACGTAATTTCATTCCAGACTGGAATCGTTACATGTTTTGCTGGATTAATCCGACGAACCCTGACATTCCAAATTTTCTAAAAAAAGAATCCTCCGGTGCGCCGATCCGCACCCAGACTAAATCATTTCATTTTAACTTTGTATTTCTGGCGCGCCCTATGTAAAGAATCCTGCCTGGATTTCACAAGACAGATTGTTACAAGGAGTAGAAGAATATGTGTATTACTAGCTGCTTGTTATTACGTACAGGCATATCATATATTGCCTTATGTTTTACTTATAAATTAAATATGTAGCGAATAGGTGAAAAGATAATTTCATCGTTTTATAGATGAGCTCTCCGTGAAATGATGTCTGAACATTAATGATATCTTCTTGGCCGTTAATCCGACATTTGCGATTCAAATTAAAAATTTTAGTAATTGCATGTTTATTACATTACACAGCAATTTGCTCATTGGAGAGGCCATTAGAGAGCAATTGCACACGGTCATAATTATTATGCCAAAAACTGCATTATCAAAGCTATTTATTCGAAACTATCAGACATTGTCGAATCCCGGGATTACGGTATTCCAGTCCCTAGTTCGCACTGACCCTTGCGATAATTTTTAAACATCAATTCTAGGTAATTAAAGTAATTCAAGCGATGTATTTTTAGTAATATAAATTTATTAATGTACTCGCATTATTAATAATTTTATATATATTTATATAACTTATATATTTTTTAATTTATATAAGCAATATTTATATCAAAGCGACAGCATAATCCAAAAATCTAAGAAGTTACTTAACAATTCTATTGCTTCATCAGGCAAAATTGAGATACAGCTTTTAACATTATGACGTGGAAAAAGCACTGAAATAAAAGAAGCTAAGAAATATTCTTCAAAAAAAGATTCATCAGGAAAGTATGGATGCGAGAAAAAGTAAAAGTAAATGTAAAAGTCTTTGCTTTTACAAAAATAGACAAGTCTGGTTCAAATGTGGTCTGTGACTCAAAAGGACAGATTAAGCCTGATTAGTAACGAGATAAACTACAAGGAGTAGCGTGTACATCTCGGAATCATTGTAGTCCGTGAAAATGATGCCGCGGTCCGGATGCGCTAGATTGGGAACATCCGCTCAATGTTTAGAGGAAGAAAATTGCTCTCTAATGGCCCTCTTTATGTAGATTTTACTTCGCACTACTTTGTAGATTTTATGACCGCCAGTGACGAACTAGAGTTGGTAGCTTGATTTTTTAATAGCTTATTAGCTTAATGGGGCTAAACAAGAGATAGCCTATTACTGAGCATTTACAATGCATTTGCTATTGGTTTTCAAATCATTTTCTGGCTGTCGTAGTATTGCCTTTCCACTAATCCAGGAAAGCTAAGCTTTCTCTTCTAAGCAGTATAGGCAGACTCAACAGTGAAGCATCACTCCATGTACTTTTCCTGTAAATTCTGTAGATTAAGAATAAGCATTTATATCAGCATTACGCAGAGCATCTGAAATAATCCGAATCCATGAGATGCTTGTTTTAACGTTCATCAACCATGACATAAAAAAAAGAATGTACTTTAACAGTACTTGAGATCTACTCTTACTTCGGTTCTCCCACATGGGTTTTCCCTCCGAAAAAAATGAAAGCAACAGTCATACTCTCCAAATGGTTGGCTTCATAGAATCTAATATTGTAAGTGTAGACAGTAGAGTTGATGGCACTTCACACACTGCAGCAAGCAATTTTGCAGACATCATTCATTGTTCCTGTCCCTAATTCCGCCAGAGAATCGAATACAGGAAAATTAATTAAGTTAAGTAAAAAATTAATTTGGTAATTCATACAATTTTCAGAAATTTTACTCTGTGATTTACCCGGTTTGAATTGCTGTGGAGGAGTGGCATCGATAGCTATGGTAATGAAAGTGATAGTATAGTTGTAGAATGGTGTGATGAGCCTAAGTTTGGCTCTTCTGGGTAATCGGTGCAGTAGCGCAGAAGATTCTGGCTTTTTTGGATTTGAGTGACGAAATGTGGACTGCTTTTCGTCCCTAGAAGGACTCGTCAGCATGGTTCGAAAATACCAAAAATATAGCTCTTGATATCTAAAATGCTCGACGGACTGCAAAACTTTTGCACTTTTTTAGATTTATGTTCTTCTATCCATCTTTATTTTATCAATTCCTAAAGTCAAAAAAGAGAAGTTCCTTAAACTGTAATTGTCATTTTGAGCGAAAGTTTTTGAAAACTAATCTTTTGAAAGTGGGATGGAATAAGCTGAATGGAGTGAGATTGCGTCTCTAGTTAGATAAATAGATAAATGTGTACATATTAAATCTCAACGTAGTTCATCCTAGTTTCAAGGAAAGGTTGGCGCCTATTCATTTAATTCTTTGAATTTATGATTAGCCACGCTGGTAAAATTGATCATGAAATTTTGTTTACATGAAAGATTGATAAGCGATATTTAACATCATGTCGCACATGAATTCAATACATTCCAGCTCTTCATGAATGTAATAATTCAGATATTCGTAAATTTTCTTTATTTAAATGTAAATTGCAAATCGAACTATCGTGAAATTTCGGACGATCATGCTTCCGTTTGATGATAATTATTTCAATAATTTCATCACGAAAATTCCCATTGTGAGAATCTCCTATAATACTCGTAGCAAGATATTTGCCAAAAACGATGAAAATTATTATCTGTTTTGATTGACAGCGACCCATTACCAAACTCTCACAAATTCTCGTGTATCAAGAACGCATGCAAATAACTTAACTGCAATAATTGAAATACGAATGAACTTTAAAAAGCTCAGAATAAGAAGTGCCATCTGAAAACAAATAATATAATTTCCTTCTATTGTGTGTTTGCAAGGTGCATCGCTCATACGTCATTTCCGACCCTGAACAGATCTCAAAGATTTGATATGTCAATTGAAATTATTGACGCCTTATTCTACAAAATATGCAAAATTCACCGTCGGTGAAGTGTAAAGAAATCGAGGTTATAGCTTTTGCATGTATGAGTGACATCAAAACACACATTTATAGTTTTGACAGAGATTCGAGAGTTGCTGAATTCACATACATATTTCATAATTTGTGTTTGGAATATCAAATGATCGAGTGTATTAGGGCAATTCTTGTCGTTTCAGCCTTGCAACTAAGCTTTCTTTGAAAATTTGCATATATGATCAATTTTTCACGCTGAATTCGAAAATCATGGTGGCGACCACACCAACTGAGAATTTGTATAAGTTTTGTATTTGCTATTATCTTGATCTATTGCCAAGTGTCTTCTGACCGATAATTTTGTGTTCTCGGTCAGATGGACATTTTGCGAGATAGTCATTTTCTTTTCAAACAAAATTTCGCATGCATGGCAGCATTATGGTTCTTGATAATTCTGTGATTTTTCATGAGATCCGGGTAAAAATGTGGCTTCAGCAATAAATTGAAAGTTTGAGAAAAATCAAAAAAGTCTGGTCGAAAGAATACATGTCATTTTTTTAAAAAATTCACCATTGCTCAATTGTGATGATCCATTGTTGATTTTTTTCCTTTTGATGCAACAACTAGACTCACAAATAATGTATTTCGTCGTATAAGGAAAGTAAAAATATCATTTCTAAGCTGAGAAATGTGCATCGGTCAGAAGACAAAAATTGGGGGACAAAAGCTAATTGAAGAAAAATCCCAAATAAATGTAAATGAAATCTTGAATTATAGTCCCTGATTGAACGGTTCATGCGCTTTCACATGATACATAACTTTATGTGTGTAATTTACGTAGATCACAACGGAATTTCTTTCTTAAGATCGAGTACGGTGCTCATGCTCGGGACAGGCGTTTTTGATACTTTTTCTGCCTTGAGCTAAATTTTTCATAAAAAAACTTTGTTGGATTGATTTGAATTTATGATGACCGAAAACAGAAGATCCCAAGGATTCAGATGAAAGCAAATTGTGAAAATCGGCTTAGAACTAAGGATTTTACAGATGGAAGACACGTTTTTGACAAATGTTGTTAAAATGGATTTACCCATTTAGTTGCCATGAATTTCTTTAGCCTGCTTGACCTGTTTCTATGCGAGGGTGATGTAGTGTTGCTTTTAGAGTTTTAGAGGTAGAGTGAACCCGCATAATTTCTCAGTAAAACCCATCTCGAAAATCAGGCACATGACATAAAGTCTTGTGAAGTACACGTGACGAGCGGCCTCGTGTTTAAATAATATGCAATAAAACTTAATTGATTAATTAACATAACAATAATTTTCTTAAAAATGTATTTATAACAAATTTCTTAAACGTTTGTACAACACGTTTCTGTAGGATCGAATAATTCGATTACATGTGCCTATACCTCTGTATTTAAGTGCTGCACATAGTGTCGCAATTTCAGATGTCAGAGCACAGTTACTGCTTTTTACATCCCCTTTCTCTCTCTCTCCTTTTGATTCTCTCTTCCGTGAACATTTCATTCTCACTGAATAGACAAATTCATGTTTACCCGATGAATGGGATTTAGAATTGCTGCATTATTGAGCAGTTTTTAAGTAAAATGATTTTTGAAGCGGTCCGATTTGTCACCAGCTGCATATTTTATTGTCATGATAATAGGCAGTAATTCGAAAAGCTTTAGTAATTAATTGCATATTCTTGCTATTAAAGAAGAAAAAAGATCTTCGAACTCAATCATGCTTGCATTGTTCAATTTTTTCAATAGCAATTTTGCCAGATTGCAAGTCAATAAAATGGCATGAAAGCATGACTGAGACCAATGCGGCAACTTTGATAACACGTCAAGCTTGCAGATAATGGATATTGTTTTCCATTGTGATGGTGCTACATGTTAACAGCCACAACATTTGCAACATTAGAAATTTCTTAACTTCAGATTATTAGCGAAAGAACAATTTAATAGTGGAAAGCAAGACAGCATTTGTGAGGAAGCGCTCAGTCGGCATAAAAAACAGCGAGCGTAGCAACGGTAGATTAACTCTCATAGATTCACTTTCTGATCCAGATCTATCATGGATTCTGGAAAACAGTTTTTATACACAGCAGAGCTACTAAGGATGTGAAATGAGCAATTGTCTTTGCAGACAGACTACAATCGTCTGCGCACGGCCAGTCTGAGAAAAAAGAGACCACCTGTGCTCATACTTAGTGCATGTACAAAAGAGCAGATGATCATTCGAACATCCAATGAGATATGGTGATCTTGTGAAGAGAATAGTATCTAGCCAGGTAAATTAAATGTTTTTGAACAAAAGCAGACCACCATTGATGAAAGTGGATGGCCAATCCTCAGAGCGTGATTAAGAACTTTGCATTAAGAATGCCTCAGAGAATCGGAAGTGTGATCGATTCGTCAGTTCCACTTCCATAACAATTTTGTGACTAGTGCATACAAACATATTCCAAAAAACATTTACTGTCATTTGTAGGGCTTTAAGCTATTGTTGTTCAGTCTATTATCATCAGCATTGTGTGTCTGCATAGGCGTCTAAAAAATGCAGTAATCATACTTACTGCAAGATTTAATCAGTTGCTAGTAAAAGTCGGGAATAAGTCGGGATGTATGTGCAGCATTGCATCCTACTCCCACTCCAACTTAGCTACTTAATTTGTTACTTTTTTGTTTATGTACATTCAGTGTGAATGTATAGGTTTCGTTGTAGATTCAATAGTTTTGATAAATCGGTACTGAGTAGACTTTGCGAATCATCTACCGACTCTTGCTTAACATATAAGAAAGGATCTGCACCCGAAACGTCGGCAAGATTCTTAACATGACATTGGCGCAAATATTTCCGAGAGAGAAATTTCGTTTTTGATCATTCGTTTATTGATTGTGTTGTCAGACATTGATACACAATTAATACACTAAAATATTCTGATCATCGGCGTTTGATAATCGCATTTTGAAAGGAGCCAAATGATTCATTTTCAGGATACACACAATGAAACTAGTAAATTCTAGTACAATAAAACATCAGGAAAAAGAATCTTTATAATGGTTATTGTTGGAATAGGCTGCTAGAAAGATCCAGTGTTATGGTTTCACTCTAACCACAGCAATTGGGATGAGATCACTGACTTTTAAAGATCTGAGTTAATTATTCCGCCTCCAAAATAGACGCTCCCTTTCAAGCAGGAAGATAAAGTTAACCCCGGAGCGTTGGCTGCAGAGCATGCGGTTAATTGATTAAGCTGGTACCATCGAGTATAGTAGGTAGAGCATCGACTCAAAAACGTAGCTGTGAACATTTTGTATGAAAAGATTCACTTTATTCGCAGATTACGTTCATGCGGTCCAAAAAATTATTTGAGCATTTTCTAAAAGCTAAATTTTTGCAAGTTATTTCTGTGTTTATATACCATCGACATAAACACAATATATAAGCAGCATGAATCTCATTAAATATCAAAAGGAATGAATGTTTGCTAACAAGCATCTTAAGTAAACGGAAATTAAGTTGATTATCAAGAGAATTTCGTAAACCGCATTATACTATATTTATATTTCGTGGCAGTATGACGTTGAACAACTTTTTTTCTAAATTTTATGTAAATGTTGAATGCTTGCAGGGGGCTAAGAAATAGTGAACGCGAATAAAACTGTAATTGTAAACTGTAATTAGTAGTTTTATATTGCGAATTGGAAGTGATAAGGCTGATGAAAAGTGCGGAAGTCGTTTTTGATTTAGGACAAATGTGTAACGAGTAGGCTACCAATGTGATAACTTTGACAGAAATGAGAGGCATTACTACATTGAATGATTTCATAATTGACCTAGAATGGGGTAGAAATAGAGATAATAATAGAATGTAAGCCAGTAGGGGGCTAGTGCTAAATTTGACGAAAGTGATTTTTTGACGTGCTGCGCACGTGGGGAAAACTTTTTGAACGTGATAACTGAACGTGGTATACACTTTCCCACCACGTGCTAGGAACGTGCTCTGACGCGACACTTTCGACGTGTCGGACACGTTCATGAGACACGTGCTGTGCACGTGTAGAGCACTTTCATGGTTGCTTGGGAATGCAAGTCTTCATGAAAAACTTGAGACCTCATTGTGCTTATTGGCTGAAATTTCAAGTTTTTAATTCCATTTTCATCTGTACGATTTTATGATTCATGAAATTTATATTTCATTTCTTGAATCTGAATAGTAACGTGGACCCATTTACATCTTTTAAAGTTAATTGTGGTCATTGTCTTTGATTATGTTATTTTGCTCTTCCAGTGACCGGTCGCTTGTGATCACGCAAAGAAAATGTTCTTATTCAGAAGGTTGAGGTTGCACATCAAAGTAGTAGGAACCTTCGAACTGCTAATTTAACAAACATTACCCCTCAAAGGCTTTCATGACACGGAGGATCTGCAAAATACTATCATTCCTTCTGTATTGCTATCATGATCAGTCAATTCCATGTTAATTTCTTCAAAACTGCAAAAATTTGCATATCTCACCTTTGGTATCAATACCCATTTATGGGGGTCAACTCGAGTTCATTTAACAAAATGGAAAATGTGTGTTGGGGATTTAATCAATGCTGAGTTGCTACTTTACCTAATATACTCGTACTTACTCTATGGTTGGTTTACAGTGCCGTGTCTATTTTTTACCCATGTCTATTTTTTCACGATGCATCTTGAAATTAAAGCTATTTGTCCAGTTGTCTCCTCTGTATCTAGATCAATAGTATCAATTACGATGATTTTATTCTTTGTCAGCAATCTGAAATCTTTGAAGAGCATACTGATGACATTATCAAATTATTTCTTGATCGATAAATGGAAAAATAACCGGAATATGTGTATGTCATGTAAGTAATTGATGACTCTTGAATGAATCAACCTCTGCCATCTTCTGTTGTTTTCGAGATTGACAAAGATAAAGAAACATGACCGTCTACGAGTGTTTCATTTCCTCAACATAGCAACCAAATGAAGAGATTGTCATCAAGCATTATAATCATGATGATTATATCAAAATATTCAGAGTCACTGTGGAATCCAATCATCAAAATATGATAGGGCGGTGATACCAGAAAATTGACAACAATTGACGGTCATGTATAATTCAAGTTTTCCATCATCAACCTAACTTAGTTTGTCCCCAGATAGTTCGTCGATGTACTCGTATAAATTTCGTTATTCCTTTTATGAATATGATATTAGAATTGTCTGAGATTTGACGGACAAAGACAGGAGTGTAACACAGAGAGCTCGTCTACTTAGTCTGCTACTGTCTGACGATCTAAAGAAATGCATTTAAGTTATTGTCAGCATACTTATTTGGAGATGAAATGTTGAATTCAAAAGTAAGAAGGTCAAAGCACAACAATCGAATTTGATTCAAATGTTGTTTCCGCCATTGTACCAGGAAGGTGAGTTTCACTATAAAATGACATAGCTTTCCATTCTTTTGAGATTTTTCAGATGTGCCTCTATTGGAAGGGCCTGCTTTCCAGCGCATATAATGTATCAATAGGTAACACATTGGAATATAGCTACGAATCTCATTGTAGTACCCTGTGGTGTAGCACAGCACAACCATTGAAATAAAAGATGAGAAAGTATGGTGTAGTAATAACCTATTCAGAATCAATCTAAGTAAAATCGATGAATTGCATCATCAGTCGAAAACTAGGAACTCATCACTTATAATTTGCGCCCATTTGTGTAAAGCTGAAACATGCTAAAAACAGATTGCATTTATATGGTCACGCCATTCACTTAGCGAAATTGACAAGCGGACTGAAGATATATCAGACATCTAAACGGCAACTGAACATGATTCTGAACAACTATGACACATAGATACAAATAGGATTAAAGCGAACTTATTTCTTGTTTCTTCAGGTTTTCTGTTTTTTCCACACTGCAAAATCCAGACAACAAAGCGAGCTACAAAACGAGAATAGCAAATGCCTATGATCGCGATTTATCTTTTCCGTTATCTAATTCACGTACAACAAAGATATCAGCTTGACATTGTAGACATGTGTAATCTTTGTACACTTTCTAATCCATATTTGTAGGTTTTGAAGACTGATGACCGCGGCTGGTTATTTAAAGCAGGCCTAAATTGACCACCGATGACATTCATTTTAGAAAAAATTGTTCAGCAAATCGAAGGACTTGCGACATGATGTAAGAAAGCATGTAGGACTAAGAGCATATAGGTGTAGCAAATATTCAAAATGTGCAGTATATTGCATACTGTAAATGCTGCGAACCATTTCTTAGATGTTGAAATGTATTAACTTGTCTTTATGGTGTTTAATGGTACATTTCTATACCACCAACTATCTTCATTTCAATGGCATTAAAGTACTACATGTACATGTAATGGCACTACTTTTGGTTTTTGTGTCTTATTGGGAATAAAAAGAGTCGAAATGATATTTCCACAGCTCTTGCTTTAAAAATCAATCCATTTTATTTGACTACATTCGCTAAAAATTAGTGCATTTTCATTATCAGCATGTTTCCTGAAGTATATTGGGCAAGCGGAGAAAAATGACTACAATAAGTGTCTCATTACACTTCTGCTATTAAATTTTGTTGAATATGACCTAGTGTACATGTAAATATGATATGTTATTTTTGTTGCGAAAAATCTCAAGACTTCGCACGAAATAATAGTATAAAATGTAGGTGTTACAAATTTAAACCACTAGGCCTTAGGAGGGGATATTCTATGGAATGAGTAATTATTATTGTATTATGAAGCGAATGAACGTTTCTGTTATCAATAGGATATAGTGAATGTAGGCAATAGGTAAGCAGATTGTGGGACATAGTATATTGATGCATTTCTTTCATTTGAAATAGGTTTTTTGTCGGATATGAACCCCATGCTTCAAGAACTGATACCAAATGATGGCCAGAATTGTGATCAGTCACTCAAACTTCGATATTAGGGATATTTCCACAAATATTTTGATAAATGTAGGTCAGTACGAGTAGGCTGCATGTCGGTGACGATGACTGAGGTTTCATCGATATAGATGCATGATTGTAAAACAATGACAAGACCTCTCCAATTGAAAGTTGGCCTGCTAAATGTGGCGTGAAAGCTGCCTTTTCTAATTCTTGGAATTCCAAAACTCAACTTCAACCTTATCCTTCATTTGCTTATATGCCATCATTTGACATAATTCCATCCGACATATTTGAGTTGAATTGCCTATAGGCCTACGAGAGATTTCTGAAAGGTTCTGGACTGGGTTGAATTATTGCTGATATTCTGATTTCACAATCTGAACTGCAAGCAAGACAGAAAGGAATCTCTCATACTATTGAAGAAAAAACTTTGAAAGTCATTTTGGAACTGCGGAACTAATTGGATTGCACGTGGGTTTGCAAGCTACAAAATGAAAACAAAAAGAAACTTGAAGCATCGGTTTACATTCCTCAACATGTAGGTACCGCGCCATTCAAAACAATGGGAAACGTTGTAGTGTGTTATTCAAAGAATAATGAATGTCGAAGCAATATTAATCTTTCTACAGCAGTTGTAACGCCAGTAAATCCCTTTTTCTAGATCTCCAAAGAAATTGACTCTCCCATTACCATCAACAGGGATATTTCAAAATTTATTGTAAATTATTTGATTTGGAATTCACAAAAATGGTTTTAGGTCTATTACATGTGTTTTAAGTTCTAAATATATAAAGTGCATAGAAGACCCATGTGGCAAGGTTTTTATTTCGCATAGGCTTATTTGCATTCATGGCAATCTTTCATCCAAGATTTAAGCAGTCATTGTTGAAATCTAATTGTTTTCACGAAATTACAAAAGTCATACTTTTCAGCACGAGGAACGATATCATTGCCGAGAAAGCGCGGCGATCGAGGCAATGATATTGTTCAGAGTACTGAAACGGACTTTTCGAATGAGTGAAGGTAATTTATTTCTATGCATGCATCAAAATAGTGATCCCATGGAAATCTTCATGGTATATTTATTTGCAATACCTTGATGCAAATATTTCCATGCCTACAATTTGAATTTTGATTATCTACATAATACATGACATTAATCTGCTACATTTACTACAACAGTTCTACAGCATGAAGAGAAGCGCAGAAGTTATCATCAAGGAAATCGGTCCCCTATGTACCGCGAAAAGATATGAAGATAGGTGGCAAGAATTCGTTGAACACCAGCAGCTAACTGATAAAGACACACTACCAAAGGAAGAGAATTTTATCGAGTTTTTCGATCATCTTAGAAACTCGAAAAATTAGGACACTCTCGATCATAATTCTAACGATTGCCGAGTCATTTCTGTCGATATAGGGCCTATGAAATTGACCGAAAACTAAAAAGTTGACCATGCACTGAAAAGTTGAGCACGGACTGAAAAGTACAACTTTACAAACGTTGGCAGCTATGGTAAAGTCAACTTTTCAACAGATGCATAGAAATATGATTATTTTCACGAAGATGAAAAAGTCAACTTTTCAGTGCGAGGAGAGATATCTTTGTCGAGAGAGCGTAGCGACCGAGAGAATGATATCGCTCAGAGTACTGAAAAGGACTTTTCAATCGAGTGAAGGTAATTTATTTCTATGCATGCATCTCCATCTGGAATATGTTAGATATCTTAGCGTCCAATTTGTCGGCCAAACTATGACATTAAGAAGTCTATGGCTATACTTTGAAATACATACACTATTTATATCCATGGACTATGAATAGACATAGGCTACTAAATATTGCAACAGAAGACTTTTTAACATATAGATTTGACCAGTATTCGTTGCATTCTATTAACCAAATAGCGACTTGAAAATGAAAAGAACCGCAGAAATGATCATGAAGAAAATATCAGTAGTAAAAGATGGTGGGTGAATTTTTTGGTGGAAGTGGTGAATTTTTTCGAATATTGTCAGCTATCTGACAGAAATCCAAATAACAGGTGATGTTTATGATTGTGTTAATAACAAATCGTTTACCAACTTGATATTTTTGATTCTGCATAAGGTCGATATAGTTCAATTGAGCATATTGTAATGCTCCTATGTTTCAAATGCTAGATTTAGGCACTGTCTTGTCAAGGATATTCAACGTAATTGCAATCAAAATAATACACAGAGAAAATAAAATCATGACGAAAATACACTTTGCAGCACAAAAGCTGACGAACTGCAAAGTATTGACCGCGAAGACCGCAAAGTTGACCAGGGACTGAAAAGTGCTGATCACGGACTGAAAAGTAATGCCCATGCGCTCTGAGGGCTGTGGTAATATCAACTTTTCAACACATGCATAGAAATAAAACTTTTTCAAAAATGAGAGAGCAAAATTTACTCTTGGATATTATGGTGAAAACAACGTACCACCTTCAAAAAGATGTTCCTCTAAGCTTTTCCCGAAATATGAAATAAAACAATATATCGTGATGGGACTCTTAAACAACGATTGATCAAAAGAAAATATACAAGGTGTTTCAAAAGTAGGCTAACAGTAGAAATTGGCCTTGAAAAGCTATGTCTTAATGCTATAGATTAATAAGCTATGTCATAATAATCTTTTTCACGATGCCACAGATAGCTAATATGCCTTGTATTCGTAAGGGGCAAAAATTCAATACTCTTTGACATCGCGTAAATCATATTAAAATATCTCATGATCTCCAGTGTTTTCATGCCTACATATTTCACTACAACCCAATTTGAATCTATACCGATCATGAGAAGTCGAATAACTATCCAACATCTATCAAAAAAAACATTATTAGGAAACCATGTAAACAAGATAGTAGTTGTTTCAGTGTTACTGCGGAGAAGGGAGAACAGCTGACATTCGAATGTCCTCCGCGCCCCTCAGCCTGGTGCACGAAGACGCTGTCGTCAACACAAGACAGGGAGGCGAAGAAGGAAGAACAGCTGACATCCAAATGTCCTTCACCTTTGTTAATTCCAGCCTCCTCTTAGACCATCGTCAGAAGCTTCTGACGATGGCCTAGAGGAGGCTGAAATTAATAAAGGTATTAACATTAAAACAACTACCATTTTGTTTGCTTGGTTTCCTAACAAAAAAATGAACAAATGAATAACCAAGGCCTATTCAACATATCAAAAAATTAATCAACTTAAAGTTGCAAAAATTCACGAACGCAAATGCTCAAAATGTCCACCATGGACATCGGCACATTCTTGTAGTCTTTCGGTCACACTGTGGCACACAGTTCTGCATAAGTTCCTGTCATCACTGATCTCTTGACAGGCATCTGTGATGTAGGAGCGGAGTTGAGAAAGTGTGTGAGGTTTTCGTCCGTACACTTTCTCCTTTACAACGCCCCAAAAGAAAAAGTCCATCGGAGTTAGATCGGGAGAGCGAGGAGGCCAAAGGATGCTACCACATCTCCCGATCCACTTTCCTGGAAAAGTGTCATTCAGATAGCTTCTGACACTCACTGCAAAATGCGCTGGTGCACCATCCTGCTGAAAGTACAGCTCATTGAAGTTGTTCAATGACTGCATCTCAGGAATCGCAAAGGATTGGAGCATTTGAAGGTACACCTCAGCCGTCACAGTTCTTTCAAAAAATACTGGCCCAATCACACCGTTGCTTGACATACCGGCCCAGACGGTTAAGCCAGGCTGGTTCAGCTCATTTGTTGATACCATGTGCGGATTTTCAGGGAACCAGTAGACACAGTCTATTTACGTGACCTGATAGTTTGAAACTGGCTTCGTCAGACCAAACTATCTTGTCAAGCAAATCTGGGTTCTCCCGAATTTCCGACAACATGAGCACAGCAAACTGCAAGCGTCGTTCAGCATCATCCGGTAGAAGGTGCTGCAACAGTCTGGGTCGGTATGGTTTCAACTCAACTTTCCTCATCAGTCTCCAAGTAGAGCTTAGAGAAATGTCCAACTCCAATGAGGCTCTTCTTGTTGACTTCTTCGGACTTTGAACAAATGTTTGGGCCACTAGCTCCTCGTTTGATGTTATTGAAACTGATCGAGGGCGTCCTGACTTCGGTGCATTCTCTACCGAACCGGTCTTTTCAAATTTATCTCGAATGCGATAAATAGCAAATCTTGATGGAGGATTGCTGTGAAAGGCATCTCTCCATTCCATTCGCACCTTTTCAGCATTCTTGTTTTTCCAAAAGGATTTCAAAATCCATTTTCTCTGATCATCTTTTAGATGACCTGACATGACAGAAGCAGCAAATTCAAAAAAGCTTCAAGCTTGTTTAATTCACTTCAAGTCAAACTAACAGTGTTTGATTCAAATCAAATTAATTGAACATATCCATGTACGTAATGTCAGATTGGTGCTATATCTTGTCCATGATAGATTTCAAAATTCCTTTGCCAATGGAATGCTACTGCATAGACTTCTAAATGATAGTAGCAATTACTTCGAAGTCTATGGCTCATGTTGGACTGATCATGGATATCCATCGACTGATTCAGGTGTAAATCGCCAATAGAACGGTCAACATAGATTTCCTAGGGCAAAATCAACTGTTAGCCTACTTTTGAAACACCTTGTATATTAATTGCGAAATAAATATCTGTGTCCTAAAGGGTTGTGTAAAAAGCATTTTGCTTCAATCCTTATTCTATCTCTAATAAAGTTTCCAGAATCGTATGTTCTAACCTACAGACTGAATTTTGTACGAATTCTTTATTCCGTAGGCTATCTATCGTAACATTGTTCCCTATATTGTTTAATTTCCTTACATGGAGTAGTTTATGTAACACTTGGAGCTTAGGAGATACAATAAATGATTGAAATGTATCTTATTGCCATACTCTTTTTGGGGCAGCATTTTCATTCTCTGTTATCAATGTACATTTGTGTACAGCCGTTATTATCATTATTTGTAACGTAGGACTCTAGCTCATTAGATTAGTAAATAATCGTAAGTCATTGGGTGAATTGTTGATTAATCCTTTCCATACACGCACGAAATATAGTCTCAAGGCACGAATGTTTGTCTATCCTGATTTCAAGTCAAATCTGATAGAAACAGATAAATATCATCAGGAAATCATGTTCATCCAGTGCAACAGTGCAGTAGGCTTACCATTCATGCATGCTATATATATAGAAATCGAATGATGTCTAGCGGTTTATGTTGACAAGCTACCAACCTAAATCAGTCGATTACAGACTCCGGTTTGTTTTGACTACATCTGTCGACAAAAGCACGTCCAATTCCAACTGTGATACGTGGATCCATACGTCATGGTTTTGTAAGTTTTTATAACTCATTTTGTGCATATGAGGCTTAAAGGAACTAGAACAAAAGTGAAATATTGCAGCATTTTTTGTATCTAGGAATGATTAAATCGTTAGAGACAGAAAGTAAGGGAATTTCGGATTTGATGGTACAGCTCTCATTCTCGGGACTCTCTTAACCGTTTTATGCATGAAATATTTTCAAAATTAAAGTTTTTTTGCAAAAAATTTTAAATGCACTTCGCGGACGTTCTAGGCATCGCACGAGGTTGGGAGTTGTGCCATTAGAATCGCTCTGATCTCCTCTTTAGCTACAATGTTTTGCCGTTTTGATTTGAAAAAGGAGAAGCAATGTTGTCCCAAAATATGAGCGTCAAAAAGACACAATGTGCATGAAAAGGGTAGGTGTTCTTTGCTTATCCATCAGCTTCAAATTGTCGTATACTTCCACAGGAGCAATGTGCCGATTCCACACTGTAAATCGCTGGATACGAAAATTATATACAAACATATACCAAAATCACATACAATTTGAAACTAACATCTGATGCGAGATTCTCGTATGCTTACAGAGTTCTGTTATGTTTTTCATACCACATCTCACTTACTTTCGTATGTGATTGGTATGTAGCGATACGGACTATTCTATCTGTGATTGGCTGTTTTACTGAAATGTGAGTTGTTGGTATGTTTTATATAAGAGACCCGATGCAAATTTATCTTCATTCGCATGCCTCTGATATGCCTCTGGTTAGTGTTTCGTATGTAGATTTTTCGGGTCGAAATGTCTCTTAAAGGAGATAATATAGATGAAAGGTTACTTATCACGGCACCACAGCCATTCCATTTTCGCAATCTAGGCCCATCCATAAAAATCGATCACCCTGCGTGCGCCTCGCTGGGCGAGACTTTTCTATTTTTAGGCTTATGGGGAATTCATTTGTGAAATGTGCATCTGTGAATTTACCCACTACTAATCAGATGGTGAAGCTTCACCTGCAAAAGTCGACCACCGAAATGTCACTGAAAAAATTACCGTTGCATTTGCGTTTGAAAAAAAACATTGCATTCACCAATGTTATTTTCTTTCACCTTCTCTGGACCATTTCAGCAGCTACTTTCGTTCATGTAGGTGATGCACTATGATGATGCATGGGATATTGTGTAACACATCACATTGGGCATGAGACCTCATAAACTTTTGACATTATATTAGCGCTATGTTTGGTTCACTTTTCCGCATTACGAAAGACTATAATAGGGAAAAAAGGGACGAATCTGAATGTTGGTTAGACCACAACGCTTCACGAGGATTGTTCCATTAAGCTGTAAGACTAGAGTAAATATTCATTCTCTTTTAACGAAATGACCATTTTCACGACAAACAATCTGCTCTAAAATTCTTTCTGACATCCACATAAGATGCTTTTTGATGTTTTTGGGTTGATTTTTTTCCAAATTGAATGATCACGAAAGCTGAACAGTTCATAGAGCAAGTATATTAGGTAGAATGGTAACTCTGCATTTATAAAATCCTCAATGTGAATACACTTTCGATTTTATTAAATGAACTCGATGTGAATACACTTGGGTATCGATACCAAATGTGAGATATACAAATTTTTGAAGTTTTGAAGAAATTGCAACGTAATTGACTGATCATGATAGTAATGCAGAAGAAATGATATTATTCTACAGATCGTCCGTGTCATGACAGCCTTCGAGAGGTAATGTTTGTTAAATATACAATTCGATAGGCTGCTATTCCTTTCATGCTCAACCTCAACCATTGTATTTTCTTAAGCGTGATCATATCACAAGGAACCTGCCACTGGTAGAGAAAAATAACTTAATCAAAGATAATGATTTCAATTAGCTTTAAAAGATGTAAATGGGTCCACAACAATATTCAGATTCAAGAAATGAAACACGAATTTAGTGGTCGAATCATAAAATCATGCCGATGAAAATTGAATTGAAAACTAGAAATTTCAGCCAAGAAAGCATGAATGATATCCCGACTTTTTCATGAAGACTTTCATTATAATACAATTCATGAAATTCCCTTAATAATCAGCTTGATTTCCGCTTAGTTAGGATGCTTATTATCAAATACTCATCCCTTTTGATATCCAACTTGTTTCATACTACTTATATAGGAGAGTCATCTGGTAGTATATAAATTGTCAAATTTTGAATTTTTTTCAAATGTGCTCAAATAATCTATTGGACCACGGGAACGTAATCTCCGCAAGAAACTGAATTTTTTGATATAAACATTTTCCTCTATACAAACCTGTAAACAAATTCCACAATGGAACAGATCATTTTTTATTTTACCCAAAAGGGCATGATGGGGAAAATTCTAATTCTTTGGAATTCTACAGATAAAATTTTACAAGACGTTTTCATTCATCCTGTGTAGAGAAGCATGTTCATCGTTTCACATCAAAGCGGTGTCAAGCAAATCCACATGACGATCGAATTAAACGGGATTTTAGGTCGGCTTCCATTTTCGTTCCATCTTGTCCGAAGTTCTCCTAATGTTTGCAGTTGCTTCAATTTCATCAGTTGCCAGCTTTATTTCGTCTGCAACAAAGGAATTCATCACTTTAAAACAGCTTCATTGCTTGAATTTGTCTGAAAAAGTTTCAATGATAAACCCTTTTCGAGCTGAAAATTAATGTGACTTCGGCAACTCGAAAAGATGATTATTTACAAAAATTCAAAAATTTGCGTTTTTTACATGAACTTCTGCTGAATGTCTCTTCGATTTTCTAGTAAGTCAGACTTCGATCATTTTTAGAACTCTGCAATTCTAGGATTCAGAACAAATTAGGAAATTTATATCGCAGGCTATTTGTGATTTGGTTTCATCCAAAATATCTGATAAAACTCATTTGTTTTACTTTATCGCTGTGCAGAGGTAATTTTGAAATATCGTAAAGCAAGTGCAAACAATTAACATTTTAATGTTGATGTCTAAAATGCTTTTCCATTTCCCCAAGACTTTAGTGTGTAGTCTGTCTGTAATTTTGTTTATAGATGAATGAAAACTTAGTTCATAGCACGGTGATGAAATATTGAAAATATTGGAAATTTTTTTACGTTGGGAATCTAAACGAGTTCCTTCTCTTGGAGTCGACCATGCGATGTCCTAATGAAATGATAGAATACTTCATCTGATTATACCCACCGGAGTAATTTTTCAATTGATTGCGTAATTTATGAAAGATTGCTTGGGGAAATGGAAAAGCATTTTAGACATCAACATAAAAATATTAATTGTTTGCACGTGCTTTGCGATATTTCAAAATTACATCTGCATAGCGATGCAGTAAAACAAAGGAATATAGAGCTTGAGTTTTCTCAAAATATTTTGGATGAAACTAAATCATAAATAACACACGATGACAATTTCCGAATTTGTTTTGAAACTTAGAATGGCACAGTTTCTCAAAATGAGCGAGGTCGGACCGACTAGAAAAATCAAAGAGGCCTTGAGCAGGAACTCATGTAAAAAACGCATATTTTTGTAGATTAAGGTCACATTGATTTGGCAATTCGAAAAGGGCCATTGATAGCTTCAAAGAATAAGACTACTATTTCTCTGAAGGTAGCAACCCATTTGAAATACTACTCAAATGTTCGGTGGTCGCATCAAAATCCGAAGCTCATCTTTGAAATCATGTTGAAAGATGATAGTCACTTGAACGCCACAATGAGCCCCTCTCAGGTCTACTAAAAGTGATTTTCCATGTAGAAGTAATTGTTGTATTTTTTCTTCACACGTAATTTGACATGAGTTTCATTGCAAGGATCACTTTCATCTAAAGTCACGAAATATTCTTCCGTCAAGAACAGAGCATGATATTTCCTACTAGACCATCTCCTTGAAAATTGATCATTGAGAAATTTCCTTTCCACTTACATGCCTCAATTTTCTATGTGAAGTTGATTTAATCGTTGCAATTGTCTGAGGGAGAAAATAAGTTTCCAAACAAATTGAAGAATTATATATAAATATTCATCTGCTATCAAAGACATAAATGTTTTGATAATTCATCTGAATAACAAAAGAGAGATTTCGCTTTGTTTGCCAAGTTGCATATTTTCAAAATTGAGTCATTGTCTGTCTCTACGCCTGAGCAAACTCTCAAAAGCATTATGTCGACCTGTTCATTGAGTGGACAGAATTAACAACGCTCCGACCATAAACTCTGTTTATGAAGTTGCATTACTGTCGATTTTCATTTACTTTTGAGTGTAAAGAATGAAATTGCGAAGTATTTCCTGAAGCATAGCTACGAGTACATTGATTTATAGCGGTCAATAAAAGATCACAAATTTACTTTCGGAAACATGAAAGAGAGAACATACTTATTCCCAAATATAATGGAAATCATTGCAACTGAATGCAATATTCTGCGAGTATAGCAGATGCTTGAGAATTGCACACTTGAGGAATTTATCACAAAAGCAATAAAATGCGCGGAATATTTAGAAGGCTAAATACCGGGAATAATCTAAGAATGTGTACCATTTTCATTTACTTGAGATTTTGTCAAGAAACGGCTGAATCCACAGAAACAGATAACAATGAAATCTGTAGAACGGAAACATACCTTCATGCAAGACACAACAGTGGCACGAAGATCGCATGCATTTTCATCGTGATACACTTGTGAACGTGGGCTAGAATCAATCACTCACGGAATTCTAAGCTCTCATTGTTTATTCATGCCCCAACTTAGTTCCCTCAGGGTTTCTGCGACCTTGAGTCAATTTCCATACTAGCCAATTTCAGACAAATAAGTTTTTTATGTACAGTAGCTGCTATATATGTAGCTGAACATAATAAATCGATGAAATTGAAGGCAAGACTGTGGATGGATGATGTGGTGCCAGAGGTGACACATACGAAGGACTGTGGATCACTGCAATTTGAAAAAATTGCCTGGCCTTGCCTGTTCGCATTCTTTGCTTTCTTTGCTCTCGGACCCAAGGCGGTTTCAGGAATACATTCCTGATAAAAGAGCCAAGAAAGATCCGCATATCCTTGAGGAGGATAGACTTAATCGGAAGCTCACTAAATTTAAGAAAGACGGATTGATTTCTGATTCTATTTATGAGGCTGTAAGAGCCAAAGGATCTCAACCAGCAAGACTATATGGGCTGGCCAAAGTGCACAAAGATTCCAGAAATCCGCCATATCGTCCCATTTTAAGCATGAAACAATCTTATCTCTCAAACTTGTCGACGTGGCTTGATTCAATTTTGAAAGACCACATTCCTAAATCTTTTAACGTCAAGGATACTTTTGAGTTTATCGAAGCCCTGAAAAAGGTTGATACCAGCAATGAAAATGATTTTTTCATGTGCAGTTTTGACGTTTCGAACTTATTTACTAATATCCCGGTAGATAGAACCATTGACTACATCATTTCTATAATTGATGAAGACAGTCTTCCAGTCTCGAAACGCACTCTTCGAGATTTGTTGACTATTGCTTGCAAGAATGTTTTATTTTCATTTAATAAAACTCTATACAGGCAGATAGATGGCATGTCAATGGGATCGAACCTTGGCCCAACTATGGCTGCTTTTACCATGAGTTTAATTGAGTCGCAGTTTGAGAAGTACAATGGCAATAATTTCGTCTTCTATAGAAGATATGTCGACGATTGCTTTGCTATTTTCAAAAATTATGAGGATTCTCAGACATTTTTTGAATTCCTCAATAAGCTAAATACTGATATCAGTTTTACTATGGAAACCGAACATAACAACAACATCTGCTTTTTGGATGCTAAAATTACCAAAATTGATAATCGGCTCAAAACCTCGTGGCACCAAAAGGATACAAATACTGAAGTGTACATCCCTAATTGTGCCTACGCGCCAAAGCAGTATAAGCTACCGGCTATGAGGTCCTCGTTTTATCGAGCTAAACGGATTTCTTCGGATTCTGGAACTTATGAGCAGTCCTGTGAAAAAATTCGGCACATGTTCATTAACAACGGCTACAAGGAGCAGTCTCTCAATGACGTTAAGGAAAAAGTTGAACAAAAGTTTCAGACAGAACATTTGCCCACTTCTGATAATGAAATTTATAAGCTGGAATTTGCCTTACATCCGTGAAAATTGTCAAATTCTGAAAAAGAAAGTTCATGACTTGAACAAAAATTTACCAAAAGCCTTAAATGTTAGACCAGTTTTTCAGACTTTAAAGACAGCCATGTTTTTTCGGAATAAAGATGCTGTTTCCTCTGATCTTAAAGCTAAATGTACTTATTCGTACACTTGTGGACGGTGCAACTACGTCTATTTTGGAGAAACTTCCAGGCATCTTATTACCCGCGTTGATGAACATTTGAAAGGCTATCCTGTTCCAACTGAAATTTCTACGCATCCACACGCTATAGACAAGAATAATTTTAGAATAATAGCGTGCACTAACAATCACAAATTACTCGAATCAATTTTAATCAAAGAATCAGTAAATGTAATGAATAACAGGGACGGATCCATTCCTTTATTGTTGAATTTGCAAATAGCTAATGTATCTTTTGACATCTATGCACATCACAGCGTCTAATGATTGTTACGACAATTGATTGTATTTGCACTGCTGTAGATCGTTGTTGTACATTTTCATATCATGCCATTTTTAAACTGTAATCAAATCATCCATCTCATATAAAAGCATTGTTGTTCGATTTTGTGTGTAACCATTGAGAAAGGAGATGTACACTCTGAAACGCGTCTGGAACCAACATTGATTTTAACAGAATCAAATTGTTTTGATTTGAATATATGGAGGCCCATTAAATGAATATATACATATATATATACATATATATAGAAGTTAAAAGTGTAACGCAATTATAGTAAAAAAGGAAAATCAACCAGTTTCACAAAAATATAACATCATTTTGTGAAACTGGTTGATATTTAATTGTTTTATTTAATTGAATTATAAAAAACGCAAGATTTACGCCATCATCTTTCACCACATCAGTGGCTTTTCAAGGCGTTACGTGAATCTTTATTTCATAAAGATACAATAAAATTCAACCTTAGACGTTATAATATAGAGATGAACAGAAATAAAATCATAGATGTTTCAACCTGTTTAGATGTGGCTTGAACTGTGTTATGAACATAGTTTCTTTATGTTCCCTGTCCAGACGATTGGAGTCTATTGGCATCTTGCAAAAAGGCATGATTGCAAATTTAATATTCTTATTAACTGCACACTCTCGTATGTGTTCGCTAACGGATAAGTAACCATATATAATCACGCTGAAAATGCTGCGACCATATAATTACAGGTGACCACGAACAATTTCAAGTAAGCAATAATGACATCAATTTTCAAATTAGGTACAAGATGAGCTGTGTTTCTTCTAATTTTATTTACCGGCTTGTTTGTTTAGGTTGCAATAAGTTTTACATCGGTCAATCAGGTGATACTCTGCGCCATAGATTTACAGTTCATCGGCAGCAAATCAACAATTCTATATATGGTTACTTACCCGTAAGCGAACATATACGAGAGTGCACCTCGAGAAGCCACTGAAGTGGTGAAGCATGTTGGCGTAAATCTTGTGTTTTTTTTATATTTTTCCATATCGATTTACGTTTGCTTTGATTCCGCATATATATATAGACATGTTCGGTTGAGAGAAAACTTTGTTTTTCCTTCAAAAAATTATGAAGTTCGGTCAATTATGTTTGAAATATGTGTATATATATATATAAGCGAAAAATAACGAACAAAATAAGTTGCTCCCTTTCATATCCACTTACAATCCAAACAACCCAAATACATATCGGGAAGTAATTAGTCGATGTTCTGGTAGTTTGGGATTAATTTCCAGCTTGAGGGATTATAAAGTCTTCCCGTCATTCAGACAGCCGAAATCACTGATCAGAATTTTGCGAAATGAGCACAGTGAAGTTAGAGGGATTGAAAAATGCGGAAACAAACGCTGTAAATGTTGTCCTCATTTGATAACTGGCAAAGAAATAATGATTAATAACAATATCTTCAGAATAAAAGCGAACATGAATTGTTTCTTCAATAATGTTATATATATTTTACGATGCAAAGGATGCAACGAAATCTATGTTGGTCAGACTGGAGACCTGTTTAAGACAAGATTGACTCTCCATCGATATCACATAAATAAGCCTTCAATTGCTCCTCTTCCTATGAGCAAACGCATTGCAAGATGCTGCAAAGATATTGAACTGAAATTTGAGGCGGCTCCTATCTTCCAACTACCATCACATTCCAGCAAGGAAGATAGAGAGCTGAAAGAAAACCATTTTATTTTGAAGTTTGAATCAAAGCTCAATAATTGCAGCTAATTTGTACTTCAGGGTTGATTTCACTTTTATTTCATGTGCTTGAGAAGGAGGGTGAGAAATCCTCCGAAATCCGGATCGCACGTATTAGAGATTTATTTTTTACATTCTGTCGTTTTCTCCATCCGGCCTTTGGTGCATTAATTTTTGTCTATATATACTGTATATATATATATATATAAATGCTCGAATATTATGTTATTTTCTATTTCGCTCAATTTGTGATTGGCATTGACATCAGCATTAATATCCACCCCTAAATGATAGGTAGGCAGACAGTAGACCTGCGTATAAAAGCACCTCAAGCCTACTGTGCATAGCAGGGTTGGAACCGGCCGGTGCTTTTTCAGGCCTTTTTGTCAACTGCCGACATCACCAACTGCATCACTGCTACAGCTCCCTCGGCAAGGTATTCTTTACATCACTTCTCTTTCCTACTCCTTCGAATAACACAGACAGTACCAAATATTGGTGCATTATCACAAAAAACAAATGTTAAATTAGGTAGATATTTGCTAAATTTATCACGGCATCCTTCGACTCAGATTTACCCCGCCGTTGCGCAATTTCTTTCGAAAGCATTCATCGTGACACCTCAATTCACATTTGATGATTGCCCCTCGCTTGGCAATCCTTCTTTCACTGCTGCTGAGGCTGTATGCAGAACACCCCGCGTCCTCATGTTGCCCGATATCGTAGCAACAAATGTCGGTCGCCTCGGAACTAGAGTTTGTGACCAAGTAAACAACAAGAAATGGCATCCTCTAAACTTTCCTGAGAGTGAATAATTGCGAGCATGGTCAACATGACACAAGACAATTAAATCCTTGATGCTATTAAGAAACGTCAAGTCCTGTGATAGCCTAAATTATTATGCTAGTCCTTTATCAAGTCTCACATATCGGAGTTACATGTACATTCATCTCATCAAAAATGTCATGCGGTTACTTTGGAACGTACACGTAGCAATACTCATCTACACGATCATGATCTTCAATGACCATGAAAGTATCAGAATTTTAAATAGGCCGGCCTCCGATCAGCCAGTTTTAGATACGCCGGCCTCGGACTGGCTGGTTTTGAATGCACCGGCCTCGGACTGGCTGGTTTTGAATGCACCGGCCTCGGACCGGCCGGTTTTGAATGCGCCGGCCGCCGGCCCGGCCGTCTTCTCTGAGCGCCGGCCTCTGGGGCCGGTTTTGAAGACGCCGGCCCCCGGCCGCTAAAAACCCGGCCGGTTCCAACCCTGGTGCATAGTCTTTAAGCACATTCAATCATTATACATTAGCATCTACAAAATCCATCATTAAGATGTGTATTCAATGGTCGATTTCTGAAGAAAATATTTTGTTGACAACATGTAAACAAACAATTGGCAAGCAGAGGCTTCCGGAAACTTTGGCCTGATAAAGGTCAAGACATATGTCTACAGCGATTGAATGTTCTTTTGGAACTTAGCAACCTAGTTTGGTGCATAACTGAGCAGCTGAACTGACCATCTTATTCATGACGAATATCTGATTCAATAGTAGGATAAAGCACGTGCGATCGGTCACAGACATGATGGGATGGAAATGCTTCATTCGCCATCCAATGCGGAACCAATCAATGCGGAACACATTTCTTTTCAAGAGTCTTTGTTTCTGCTTCAATTGTGATATAAAATTGAAATACACTAATATGTATCTTAAGAATACTGTACCGTATATTCCTGGCTTGGAATACGACGAATGGTGGACAGTTGCCTCTTTCTGCCGACGCTTCTCCTGATGTATCTGCCTCGACGAGCCTTTGCGATGACGTTGTTGACAGGAGTCGTCCATTTTAGATAAGATGTCACTGCTAATCCGATTATAGGCTTCTCTCCGAAATTGACAGTAAGGCATGCCCTCGTAGAGAAATCAATGGGTTCATATATTAGTCTTCCTTCGTAACAATGCCTTCAGGATTTTGCTTTTGGAAATAACAATCGGTAGATTCAGAGTAGACCAAGAGACACAGGTTGCCCTATCGAGCGGACAGTCGAAATGCTGATATCGTTGGCTTGCTTTATGATGGTGGCAGAACATGTATTGTTGAATGCAGGTTGGAAGCTGTCCACTCTCATGGCAAAAAGAAGATCGGGGTCATAGTGCCACCACGAGGAATGCCGCTTGTGAAGCTTCTGCAACCTGAAGTTGCACTGACCAATTTGACCGCCATGATGAGATTTTTCTGAAGTCTGGTACTAGTACTTTTTTGTCGGCTTCTATGTTGAATCAGACTCTTTAGCTTCGGAGATGTATTTAAAACGTTATTTGAAGTAACTATATGCACGGAATATGTACTGATAAACACATGTTTTTGTAACCCGCTGTTTTTACTTGAAGTCCTGCTGTTTGTTTCTTGCTACATTGTGAATCGGGCACTCATGAGAATGATTGATATCACTTGTGCAGAAAGTCGATCGAAGACTAATTACAAGCACATTCATGGTTTGAAATATTTTTCTAATTGTACTTTTAAACAAGCTACTTTCAAACAAGTCTAAGAAATTGAACATCAAAATACTATATTGCGGCAGATAATATGAATTAAAATAGATCAAGAAACAATGTCTTGAAAGTTTTTTAAGTTTGAAGTGTTCCCACAGATTACCGGATAATTTCGCAAAGCGAGAAAAATAGTGGTTAAAGCAACAAAGGAAAAATACAGACGATGTTTAACATTTCAAACTTAAGTGTGCCGTAACTTTAGCGAAATGAATTAATACCGCTCTTTAGAAACTACTGAACGTAATGCATCAAAAAAGGCCTATGAGGTATCTTGCCCTTTATGACAACCTTATTTTGATGATATTTCAGCCATACTTTTTAGATGTTACAAGTCTACCTTTTTCATCCCCCTAACCTTATGCGTCTTATCTTTTCTAGAATCACAGAAGGCCTTTTTCTGGTAATTATGAATTTAGAATTGACGAATTCTATCATGAAATTATGGAATTATGAACCAATTCAATTATGAACCAAAACTATAAACTTCTAAGGAATTGCAGGTATGTTCTCACATAAACAAAACAGTTTACAGTTTAGAAATATCAAGGTCCATTCACACCGACGCGGCGCGTTCCCATGGGTTTATTAAGGTTCTAAACGAAAATTCTTGACGCGTGAGGACGGGTCGCACCGCGCACTGTGAGAATGGACCTTTATGGACCTTAAGTCATCTCAACATTATTTATACAGTAACCGACCCAATCCCAACCTCGCCGATGATACCAATGGCTGAAACATAAGGACGACATCTTCTCCTTTCAGACATCGGGAATCGCTCCCAAACTCGGACCTTCAGAAATTCTCGGTGCGCCCAAAATCGCATGTTCGCAATCACGCAAGTAAATTGGGACATTAGAAGTGGAAATTGGTTCAGATTTCTCTGAGCTTGTTGCTACATCGCATCTATCAAATTATATAATGAGCAGCAGACTCATGGGTAATCTAACAGAATTAAATTGGTTCTCGCGTGTTGGTGTGTCCGAAAGAACAGTTTGTACGTCCCGATGGGCAGTAGCTTTTCCATTGGACGTTATGTTAATTCAACAATGAAATCCTCTGAATCAGCAGGATAACACCATTTCAAGCGTGCGTTGTGAACAAATTGCAAACTTTGGTCATGTATCGATTGGAGTGAATAATATCCTCTTCGCTGATGCCAATTTGTAAATTTGCCAAATTTTTAAAGCCACTGGTAGTCATACAACGATTCTCCACCTCTTTCCAGCGTGTGCATAATGACAATTTTGAGCTACATGTAATAGTCTGAAGGAGAGCGCGAACAGAGTTCTGACATAGAAAATTTGGTCATATCGTTATCTATTGAGTGGATTAAAAAGCTGTTCTTTTCAAAGGAACATCTACTACCATATGGCAAGCTAGACGGAAAAATTAAGTTAATGAGTAAAATAATGCATAAAGGCAAAAGAAGGAAGAAAATGTGTTAAAAAAAAGTATTCTTGCTAATATATATTCTTTATAGTAAACAATTTTTTCAGTGACGGTTTCCGAGGACATACCGGCAGGACACAAGGGAATGCATCGGCCAATAATTCATAAAGCTTGCGCCTTTTTGTAAACACAGGCTCTACACTCGCTCCACTGAGGGGGAGGGCGAATTTTGCACCCTGATTATCTCCCAAACTTTTATACCAACCATAGAGTAGGGATATATAGGTAGAGTGTCGACTCAAAAAAGTATCTGCATACAATGAAAATTTCTATACCAAAAGATTCAGTTTTTTGCGGAGATTGCGTTCCCGTGGTCCAAAAGATTATTTGAGCACATTTGAAAAAAATTCAAAATTTGACAATTTATATACTACCAGATGACTCTCCTATATAAGTAGTATGAAACAAGTTGGATATCAAAAGGGATGAGTATTTGATAATAAGCATCCTAACTAAGCGGAAATCAAGCTGATTATTAAGGGAATTTCATGAATTGTATTATAATGAAAGTCTTCATGAAAAAGTCGGGATATCATTCATGCTTTCGTGGCTGAAATTTCAAGTTTATAATTCAATGTTTTATTTCTAGAATCTGAATAGTGATGCGGAACCATTCATATCTTTCAAAGTTAAATGAAATCATTGTCTTTGATTATGTGATTTTGCTCTGCCAGTGGCAGGTTGCCTGTGATATAATCACGCTTAAGAAAATACTCTTAAGGTTGAGCATGAAAGTAATAACCAAAAAGGAACCCATCGAATTGCTTATTTAGCAAACATAAAATCTCCAAGGCAGTCATGAGAATCTGTGAAATACCATCATTCCTTCTGCATTACAATCATGATCACTCAATTCCGTTGTAATTTCTGCAAAACTGCAAACATTTGCACATTTCACATTTGGTAATAATACTATCTGTATCTCCTTTGAGTTAATTTAATGAAATCGAAAGTGTATACACGTTGGGGATTTAATAAATGCGGAGTTACCACTCTACCTAAAGTATCTACTCTATGATGCCAACTTTGCCAAACCATGCATCAATCGGAAGGGAATAAAGAAAAAAGCATTATTTTTATTTTTAAGGTCATCCCTGGACTGAGGTAATGATCAAATGTCAAAAACGCCAATTTTTAAGAAATTTCCATTAGATCACTACTTGAAATGAAAAATGACAACAATGACTTAAATAAAGAAATAACCAAATTCGGTAAAATCATAAGGCTAAAATCATATTTGACATTTGAATTGCAAATTTCAAACATTCATACACAATAAACAGATAATTTCAAATAGAAAAACTTTGCATTTGTGAATATCTTTGTATTGATAGTAAGAATACTTTTACATAATCACAACTTACTTCATTAAGAATTGTTACCACATTCACTATGCACTGGTACATTGAATGTGACGAAATCATCCAAAATATTCCTAACATTCAAATTTTAAAATAGATTACACGCCAAAAGTATAATGCCAAATTTATATTCCATCAGTCAAAAGTTGCATAATATGTAGATGATCTATCAGAAATCTGGTGGCCATAGCCTGCTTGGCTTAAAAGACATTCAAAAAATTCGCCAGAGGGTGCGAAAAGCGCTCCCCAAGTGGGGGGAGGGGGTTAACACCTACAGCCGCCCTGATTTGACTGCTATGGCTAAGTAGGGATCATTTCACCAGTAACATATAGATCGATCGGATATTTGCACCTTTCATTAGCATTGTTACTTGAAGCTGCTGTTTGGGGATGATTTGACTACAGGCATCTGATGGTGTTGGATAATAGTGGTTTTGATGACCACAGTCTGCTTCTACTGCTTGCCAACAATTTTGGGAAGTTTTCTTTAACGCTTTCTTGAATAGGCCTCTGTGACTTCCTTATGTAGCTTCTTACTCCACCTGCGCAACTGCATTTTTAGACTAGTGCTATGAAAGGGAAGTTGCACAGGATCCTTCGGAGCGACATGAGCGTGTAGTGGCAAGTGTGACATGTCACAAACTTCGTGAGATAGTAATAAGCTATTGTCCTTTATCTGCCCCTTTTGGAACTTGCTGAACCAGGAGAGTGTAATCCCGCGATTACCTTGATGAGCTGTGATCATCGAATTTCTGTTAGCGTTTTGGCGTGAGCTAAATGTGAACAATCTGAAAGCGCGCATTCGACTTATTGAAACTTGTTAATTATGTTGTAGGCCGTATTACATGGATAATTGTTTCTCAACGTGCCTAAGATCAGCTTATTTGCCAACTTATATGTTCTGGCATTCCTCAGGGTTCAATCTTCGGTCCATTTTTGATTAACTTGGTAATGAGCTCCCTAAAACCACTGCATGATACTGTCATCAAATATGTAGTAACTGTGCTTTTGCTATTCTAGTCACAGACTCATCTGTTTTTTTGCTTTGATGACCATCAGAATATGTTGCAGTGGTCATCATCGATGGGTTTACCGCTCAATATTGACAAGTGCAAACATCTGTGTATCCCCAAATCTACTAGTAATGTGATTCCTCGTCGATTATATGTTCTTATAGTGCTAAACAAATTTCTTGATCGCCCATGCCTTATTCGAGTATATAATGGTCTGTTACTGTCGGTCATAGAATCTTGTTCTCCATTGATGATTTGATTATCAGCACAAAATGAGGATGTCCTAAGTAGAATTCAGCGAAGAGCGCACATACTCACCTGCGGGGATCACTACAATTGTGATGCTTATCCAATCATCAAGGGTCGGCGTGAGAGAAATACTATTCGACTTTTTGAGAGTATTTCTAGTTTTTCGCGTCATCCACTACACCAGATGTGTCCTCAGAAATCCACTCGATCGGGAAGATTTATTCAACCACAAACTCGAACAACTCGGAGGAGAATCTCTTTTATTCCAATGGCGACAATTTTGACAAACGAGACCTTTTTCGAATAGATAGTATCTTATATAGCATTTTCTCTACTTCATAATGAATCATTGTACGATTTAGCATTACCTTCATTTTGTTATTTGCACTTGCAGATTTTTACATTTGCTGTTACCTGAACTCAACTCTTACGTGCATATGATTGATTGATTGTGAATGGCTTACTCATAATTTTCAATGTGAATGAAAACATGCACTTTACTTACTTACTCAAACGGAAGTGGACATCAATTGATTGATGAAGCTACTGATAAAAAATGATGCCAACATGTTTATTATTTGAATTTACACTTAATATCTGATTCACTCATAAGGTATATTTTTATGGAATGTATTTGTAGCATGCAAGCTATCCGATTGTAGCACGGACTTCCATTATTTGAAAAAATGCTTTGAATGTCATGACCGGTGCAACGTGACTCTTAGATGACGCTTTTTATTGATGATGTATGTATGGTGAACCGGTGTTTGGCCCCCGTCGTGTTTTTGTTGTGGACCTCACGAAACGAAGCTGCTCGACTTGCGGTTTTGTGACTCTTAGCCGTTCGTGTGCGTTCTGAAAAATACTAGCTGGTTTACGTTGTGGGGTAGAATTCTACCCCAAAATCACATTGCACAACTATGCAGTAATTTTATTGTAATGAAGTCGCAGAAGATTCTAGAATTGATATTGGGTAACTTTGATGCAATTTGCTCACGTTTGACTGTGGGGACATGACTTTTAAATTTAATTAGGCCCATATTCTAGATCACATCTTGTACATTCAGTCGATGGGCCTAAACAGATAGGACCCACAAGGCATGTTGTAATTGTTCTGAACATGTATTTCGTAAATCCCTTAACTAAAAAGTTACTTAGGAAATGACAGCTGCATTTTAGTAGGAATCAGTAGGCTTACATGTGCAGAGCATACATTTATATGCACGCAAATTAGAACGCGTTTTAAATTCTGTGCTTGTAATAAATTGCATTATGCATGCAAGTGTAGGCTTACAAAAGTTTTAAAATACTCCATCTACATAATTGTGGACGTGAAAAATAATTTGAGATGATCATTCCAAAGCTGGGTTTGATTACAAACATGATAAGAGTACAGACATGTAAGTTCAATTAGAAAATCACGGGCACATGCCCAATTGTCTTTGAATACGATATTCATGTTAGAGATATCACATACATGTAATTTGCGACTTTAATAGTTTCGAAAAATAAATTACACAACCACAACAAAATGTTAGATCATCACGTTATTTAGTATTCCAAACTCGGAACCGCAAGGATCTACATAACAGGAATGCGGAGTCGGAGTCCTATCAAATGATAGGACTCCGGACTCAGGCCTATAACTAGACCCGAAATAAAATACAAACAAATTATTTATCCTCGTGCATAGCTGTCACTGTCTTGATGTGAACTTTCTCTGTCAAACAAAAGTACAACGACACTGCTGCATGCAAAGCTTGTAATAGTTGAGGGAATGAACCGTGAAAGTGAGAAAAGGATTGTCGTTTCACTCGGCGATTTAGTAGAGAAGACAAGCCTTCCTAGTCTCGATCACACTTATGCACCAAAGGTCATCAGAGGCAAAAATGAAATATCAGTTTGTTTGAGAACACTACCTCTTACCCTCACGTTAATCGTGTGTGATGACTCCTCCAAAGCGCATATTAAAATCGAAAGTGAACTAATATTTTTTGGAGAAGGATGGGGATTTCCTGCACGGTAGAGACTGGAGAAAACCGTGTGAAGCACGCATCAACAAGATGGGAGGAGCAGAGTCGCTTGCATCCAACTTAGAGCGACATTTAATAAACTTTCATCGAATATCATTGATAATTGATACAGCAATGATCGCTAAAGATAGGTTCAGGTAAGCCTATAATATCTATGATGTACGTTACCAAATGAATCAAAATCAAAATGATAGGACTCCGCATCCCTGGTAGGACAAGTTTGCACAAATTATCGACTCCTCATTTTGTTTTGTTATACGTTGTCACAATATCTGGCTTTCCTTTATCTCGGCTTTTGTTCAATTGTGGTCCAGTCTGCATCGATGATAAAAGCAAAACTGGACGCCTTTGTTTATCACAAAATGAACAAAGAGTCATGACCTGGGTATAGTAGTGAATCGTATCTCCCTTTACACGTTCCGATAAGCATTTGGATCGGGAAGGAAGAATTCGGTTTTTTTGACTCACAGTACCAACATACGTTTCATCGTGATCCAATAACTACTTCACTAGACCTTTACTGGTGAAGAAATTCGAGGATAATAGGGGGATTTTTGGAGTCTTTCAAGATGAAACAGATTAACTTCGAGAATAATATCAATTGCTGTAAATCAAGAGATGAGACCCGTTGTGATTTGCAATCACTTGGGGAAGTTGACGATAGATTTGAAGAATACTGAAACCACAGAATTAGACTGTTGCATGTTCCAATGCTTCCTGTCTAGTCAAGCAGAAGAAGAGACGACCTGTCTAATTCTGTGGCTGGAACATTATCGTGAAGCATTTTCAAGTCATAAAATTCGAAATAAATGGAGATTGGGTTATTTTCATAGAATCTCAATTTCTTCACCAGCTGAAGCTCGCATGCTTCAGCTACATGTACGACGATAGTATTCATCATTTCGAATTGAGGAAGTTATACCAGTAATCAGCTTCTGAAATTCAACATAACCTCAATTAATACTATACTAGTATTATATCATTTAATGAAATAACATCTGATTTTTCTAATTTCTTAGATAGCTGTAGTATAGAGGCGTAGAGTATTTAATGTCATGAAATAAATGTCCCGTTGATGTGGTTCATTTCTTCAAATTTGAACATAATTTGCTGGATATCATATACCTATTTTATGCTTCCTCACATGACCCCACTAATTTTGACAGGTTCTAATTAGGAATTGAGATTAGACATATTCAACTTTATTTATTGATCATGGCTTCCATAAATTTTGAAAGATAAGTATAGTCATGATGCCGTGCATATTAGAGGAGCAAATCAAAGTAAAGAGCAATATCCATAATGAATAAAATTGAGACCTCACGACTGAGGAAAAAAGGAAACCATTTGACGATTGATTTCAAAATCACACTGTCAAACTGGTATTAAGTTTACAATTCAAATTATTTCAAAATAGCTATGGTGATTGTCACAATGCCGTTAATTTAGTGCTTAATAATGGTTAGAAAGTCTGGAAATACGAACACTTTTCAGGAGAATTTTTTATGTAGATGATAATCGAATTCAAGCCCATCGTGAGCCTAATCCTTCTACTGAGATTCCTCTGTCTCACCATTGGAAGGTACGGCAGACTTCGCTCGGTGATTTTTCCTAGCTTTTTTGTGAATCTTTGGGGATATTTTATGTTATTAAATCTACAAGTTGAGCGCAAGATGATGATGGAATACAATTACGACCATTGAAAATGAACAATCTTTTTTTCCCTATGACTATCATGTAATGTTTCAATGTCGGCATCTATTTATTGAATCAGTTGAGAGGCGATTGCCCAAATATACTCAACTAAATAGGTAGCTAATTAACTATAACTAACGTTTCCAGACTTCATTTATGGAAATGTATAGCCATATATCATTAATGTGCACACATCTTAAGATTGCAATATGTTTGAAAAATAAGGGAGAAAATATTGATAGGAAATAAAGATTGAAGAAATGCAGAAGCTTTATTGAAGAGCATTTCGAAAGGATACTATTGCGAAGTCACGGAGCCAGCACCACAAAACACCCCACCACATCATGCAGGTAATGGCCTTTGGCATTTATTCATGCAAATACAAAGCATTTCAATTTGTTAATTAACAGCGTGTCCTGCAGCTGTGGGGTGCAGTTTATCACGAATGAATCAACTTTGTCATTTAAGTAACTGACAATGAGAAGCGATTGCTTTACTATAATGTCACTTAGAGAATAAATGGCATACTTTGATAATATCTCCGCTTGTCTTACGAGCGTTTCAGATATAGCGAAAACTGATGTATTCAGCTCATACTTCATCCAATGTTGTAGTTAATACACTTCATTATTTTACTCATCTAAATGTTTTAAGACTGCAGTATCTCTGAAAAATTAAGGAAAAAATGGCTGGAAGCTACTATTGTAGAAACTCGGGAATATTATAGGACGTTTTGAAATGATTTGCGAAGTAGCGAACCACAAGAACAATCGTGACTATTCTATCTTTAGATCTAATGCACAATGTATATGCCTATTATGGGGGTCTTTTTTGTTGATTAACAGTACGTCTCGTGACTGTGCGGTGTAATCTAAATGGAGCAATTATGTCATCTTGTCAACTGACAATGAGAAATACTAGTTGTCTTATAATATCATTCAGGGAACCGCCATATTCCAAGAATAAATATCTCCTTTTGTCTTGCGCGCGTTTCATCTGACGAAAACAAATGTGACTTATTTTAGGAATAAATCAGGATGGGTTGGTGTTGAAAACGTGATCAAAGGCTGTTTTTCATGGATCTTGCTATTGAATTCAAACAGAGCGTAGCATGCACATCGATATAATGTTGTTAAATGAGAACAGCGATTAGTTAAGCATCTGAACGGAATGGATAAGCGCCTGTTTTGTATATTGCTGGTGCTTCTTGCTTGTTTTTTAACAGGTAAGCTAATGAAAATATTTTGAATAAAAATACCTGGGACGCGGGAACAGTTTTCGTTTTTTGGGGCAAGAAATTGTCTGTTTCAGCGAATGCAATTATGGAAATCTCCAGCTACATGCAGCCCTAGGGGTACTACTAGTTTTATTAATCTGTATTTTAGGGTTGTAATGGGCTTTTGTATTATCTGTAGGCTATCCTAAAAGCAGACATTTTTGGCAACTACAGATGAACTTACGCTGGGTATCGGTAATGAGCAGAACTGCTGTGGGAAGCACAACCAATTTCCACACTCCGTTGAAGTGAATTTTAGAATTTTAGTACATCTTAAACATGTTCGCATAAAACGCACACGACATTATACATGCTGCTAAACATCGCAGGCCCCGATGGTGATCTATTTCCCATAAGGAAGTTATTGATGGGAATATATATGCCTGATTTTCTTCTACGATGCATCTTTATTCATTTTTTAAACATCATAAGCCTAACTGTTTGAATTTATTGATGCGTTTGCGTGAACTCCATTTTATTCGCCTCAGTTGCACACCTTTCATACGTATGGGCCTACACTTCTGCCGAGAGTTCCAGGGCAAAGCCACGCCTGCAACTTGTATTGGTGTTTCGCACATTCGATCCATAAGACCATCATTAATCCAATAAGCTGACTATTGATATTGCAACGATGTTCCACTAAACGACGCACTATTAGATTACCTCAACGTGAAAAGAAAACTTCTTCTTAACAGAATACTATTCAAATGTGCAAAATTGACACAAAATCATAGAGTAAGTGTATTAGGTAGAGTGTCGAATCAAAAGAGTATCTGTAAACAGTGAAAATTTTCATATGAAAAGATTCAGCAATTGCGGAGATTGCGCTCCTGCGATCCAAAAACATATTTGAATAGTTTTAAAAAGCGAATTGTTTGCAAATTATTCCTGTGTTTATATACAATCGACATGAACCCAATATACAAGTAGCATGAAACATGTTGGATATCAAAAGGAAGGAATGTTTTCTAACAAGCATCTTAATTAAGCGGTGAATAAAGCAACGACTATTATTATTTACTTCAGCTGATTATCAAGGGAGTTTCATGAGCCGCATTATAATGAAAGTATTCATGAGAAACTTGAGACCTCTTTGTGCTTATTGGCTGAAATTTCAAATGTTTTATAGCATTTTCATCGGCATTACTATAAGATTCACTTTTTTATGTTTCATTTCTTGATAGTGATGTGAACCCATTTACATCTTCAAAAGCTAATTATGATCATTGTCTTTGATTATGACATTTTTCTCTTTCAGTGGCAGGTAGTTGGTTTTTGACATGATCACGCTCAAGAAAATTCTCTCATTAAAAAGGCTGAGCATTAAAGGAAAAGGAATCCATCGAATTGATAATTTGATTAACATTACCTCCCCAAAGTTGTCATGTCGTGGAGAATTTGTAAAATACTATTATTCCTTCCGTATTGCTTTCATGAACCGCCAATTCCGTAGAATTTTCTTCAAAACTGCAAAAATTTGCTTATCTCACATTTGGTAATGGGTCTCAACTCGAGTTCATTTAATAAAACATGCACATTGGGGATTTAATTAATACTGAGTTACTACTCTACCCAATATACTTATTCTATGCACAAAATGACCTTCGATTCGAAACATCATTTTCGTTTTTGCCTTTCGCTTTCAGGAGCATCAACAATAAAGTGTACGGTATATTCTAAATTTGAATACGAAGGAGAATACAAGCATTTGCCCTTACACGTATTTCAATTCTACACCGCTACGCAGCACAAATGCTCCGAAAGCGGTACAGCAAGTGGCTGTGATTATTGTGGAGTATATACAGCTTCATTGACCGGATATTATCATGGAAGAAGTCTATTTTGTGCTTCTGATCGACAAAAGGCAATTTTGAACAGTCATTACAATCTTGTAAACGGCATGTTTTCAGCAACATTTTTCAACTTTACTCACAAAATGTATTTTTGTAAAACTTCATTATGTAACTATCATCTCCGTAATTCAGTATAAGTTCTGTCAAAGGAGAGACTTCTGTAGCCGACTCAACGTATTGTGATTATATGATCTTCATTGCATAAAGGAATATGACTTCTTATTTCGTAAGTTATCTCGTCAATTCGTTCGTTATTATCATTGTGCAACCGCTTAGCATTTAATGATGGAAAATACATCCCACGTTTGAGTCTGCACATTTGTTTTAGTGTATGCATCAGATCATAAGAGTGATATTTGGCTGTGCGTTGACTCATGAATATCTGATAATGGACACATTTAGTGCTGAGTAGGGAACTGTCTGGCTTTACTAATAGGCTCATAACCTTTTAATAAACAAATTTCGCTCTGTTTCGGGAAAGCCATTACGAATATGCTATCAAGCAATTGAAATTTAAAATTTGACTTCTTGGCAAGTGATAATATACAGTGTCACATAAAGTCACTGTGGAATTACATTTCAGTATACATGAAAAGTGAGTGAGTTTAAACGATAACTACTTAAGAAAATGAAAAGAGCACTACTTAAAGTTTTGTTTTATGATATGAAAAGGCCGGCTGAATTCAATTTGGGGCTCTCGAGTTGTCAAGATGAAAATTCATTATAAAGCTACTATATGATCATCGTGATCAAGCACCACATGCATGAATTTCATGCGTTCACATGGTGCAGACAAGTAACGCAGCTACATCTTCTTTGTGAGGAAATCCTGGCGTATGACAAAGCGACCAATCAGGATTCTCCTGTTGTTCTTTTCGACAATTGTCCAATTCGACAGACTTTTTAAGGTGACTGAACTCAGTTCCAAAATGAATGTTCAGCAGCGTATAGAAGTTGTTCTTTTGATGGCAAAATTTGAACTCGTAACCCATGTTAGGAGAGAATTGCGAAATCGGAAATGAAATAATGTTCCTCGTGAGAATTCCACTAGAAATCTTTTCAAGAAATTTTGTGATACTGGAAGCGTTAAAGATGCAGAAGGAAGAAGTCGACCATCATTCGATGATTAGAAACCAAAGCAAATTTCCGAGATTATTCGTGAACAACCCTCAACATCAATTCTCCAAGCAGCTGCAGCTACTAGCTGTTCTTACGGGTATGTTCACAATGTTGTGAGACATTATCTAGGGCTCTTTCCTTACAAATTGCAAGTAACACAAGAGCTACACGAAGAAGATTGCTCATTGCGAGTCAGCATGTATGAGAGTTTACTGCAAAATTCCTTCGAAGATGAAGACTTCTTCGATAAAATTATTTTTTCGGACGAGTCAACTTTTCGTTTGGATGGTATGGTCAACCGGCATATTTGTCGAATCTGAGATAAAGAAAAGTCAAAAGACATACTTCAACGCTGCCATTCAAGTCCGAAAGTCAATGTTTGGATGCAGATTTCAAGTCACAGAAACTATGGTCTATTTTTCTTTAATGGTAATGTTAATTGGGAAAATTGTCTTGATATGTTGAAGCGAAGTTTTCTACCAGAACTATGAAGAAGTGAAAAGCGAAATGTGTTTTTTCATCAGGATGGGGCACCTCTCCATTGTCAGAGATTTCCTTGACAGGCAGTCTTGCAATCGTTGGATTGGCCGATGGGGCCCAATGGTATGGGCGGCTTGGTCTCCTGATCTTTCCCATTTGGACTTTTTTGTTTGGGGATTCTTGAAAAGTGTTTGCCTCACAGCCGAGAAGTTTACAACAGCTGAAAGACAACATTTCATCATCAAGTTCAGAAATCACCTCTGAAATGTGCCGCAATGCCATCAGATCGTTCCTTAAACGACTCCAACAGTGCATTGACAATTGTGGTAAGAACGTCGAACAATGACTTTAATTTGAAGTTTCTCGCTTTTGGTTTGAAAAATTTAAGATCTAGATACATAAAAGCTTTAGAAAAGTGGAGTTTTACCGAAAATTTTCATTTAGAATTGAAATGATCTATGGACAGGAGGTGATTATATGAAATGCATGCATTTTTATTGGTTAAAATATTCAATTGAATTTAATTTGAATTTGTCGAATTGAATAAGTCGATAGTACAATTTTGTGTTTTATTCATAAAATTTATGATATTGATAAATACTTCATCCTTGTATACACCCTCTAGGAGGTATTGAACCATATTATATTTGGCAATCAAACAGATCCTACAGCGACTTTATGAATGAATTGTTATTTCAACATAGCAATTCCAAAAAAGATGCTTCATGCACTTTTAATTTCAATCGTGACTTTTTGAATAGCTTAAGTCAAACAATTGGAATGCAATTGAAAACTACATCATCCATCAACTTTTGAACGATAATGGCTGAAAGTCATGGAATAGAAATCAAAGGTTTCCATCAGTAGGCTATGCGACACTTGACATCCTGGACCTATAACTATCCATGAAAATGTCTTTGTGACTCGATTTCTAAAGGCGTTTTGCAATGGAATGATTACCGGTAACGACGTCTGACAAGCATGCAGACAAATGACACAATCAGCCAAAAGATGTCCTTATAAATATCTGCTACAGATTAGTAAACTGTATTGAACACAACAGGATAACGCTTATTTATTCATGTCAAATGTACTATTGTGACTAACTGACAATCAAATGCATCCTTTGCGACACTCAGCAATTAATGGTTGAGAGTTTTGTTTGACTATGTTATTACACTGTAATTGAAATTGCTACAAGTTTATATCAAATGCCTGTCATCTGCCGAACTCCTTGTAACATGAGTTACGTGGTGCATGTTATACACGTGTCTCGATGATTGCAGATGAGCAGTGATTGATGAGCCATGGCATTTTTCTTTTTTTTTATTGATTTTGGTGGCGATTTGTAAAATTCAGATCGGACGTTGTGACAACGTCTCTCTCCTTCATCGGCAAATTGATCGCGAAGGCAAGTGACGTCACTTTATAACGCATGCGAGCAGTGAGGCACAGAGTGAACCTTATAAGCAGCTACCGCCGCCCTGCTCGCTCTCTCTCACCTCTCGCGAAGAAGACAAGTCACGTACTGCGCACGTGCCACCATCTCTTCCCTCCGCGCCGGCCACTCGACATCTAAATTCCTGCCCGCGGAGCTCAAGCGCGCGCCGTTCCTGTCAAATCGTTTCTGCTTGCTGCCGTTGTTGACAGTTCGTGTCGTTCCTGCTGACTTTGACGTGAACGCTTGACTGGCCCTCCTAAGGGCCACTTTGAGACTTGCTCCCCTGGCCCTCGCGGGGCTCCTTTATAGTCGCTCACTCAATAAGGCATTATAAGAAGCCATTCCTCTTCTCTGATGCGACCTACCGAGTTTGGGAGATCGTGACAATGTACTCCATCTCATGGTGTAGCGACAAGGGGAACAGTCTAATACAATTGACAAGTGATCCACGAATGTTCCTCTCATGGTCTTGAGATCATTTAATATAGCTGATTATACAAACTGCTTTTATACTTTATTTTGTGCATCTAATTTCTAATATTTATATCTGTGAAACAATTCATCTCAATTACTAACTTCTCTTGTGTTCGATTTTTATTTCAGGAACCTCGTCTTCATTAACGTGTGATATTCATTCTGAAGTAGAATATGAGACAAACTACAGAAATTTCCCTTTATATCTATTCCAAGTTCATTCCGCAACAGAAGAGAAATGTTCTAAAGACTTGGTTATGCATCACTGCGACTTTTGTGGCACTTACAACTGCTCGTTGGAAGGATATTTCCATGGAAAAAGTTTATTTTGTGCATCCCACCAGCAAAAGGCGACGCTAGAGAGTCAAATTTCACTTTTGGAACTTCTGTATTCAAAAAGTAGCTTACATTTGAGTCAAACACTCGAATTTTGTGATAACCGTCACAGATGCAACATGCCCTTCGTGCCCACAACGCTCTCAACAAGAAGAAGTTTTATTCGCAGGAATTTCAAAAATTACAAGCGCTCAAACTGTGCTACGCTCTTGAGTTCCAGAATTATGATTCATTTTTTACTGGCTTTCATCATGTTACACTTGTAGCTATTTCAAGTGAGTCATTCATATTCAATTTTGCTCTTTTAACTGGATCAAATGAGACACAGCCAGTTGTCGTTGAATATGGACACAAATTATCTGACAGCACAAGCTAAACTGACGACATTATAATCAGCAAGTACTGTAGACTCAATGCATCAATAATTATTTGTCTATGATCATTGTCTATGTTATTGTCTCTCTTGAAATTACTCTCTTAAATTATACAATCATTTAATGCTGAATGGTTGGTTTTTGTTCAAGAAAAAACATGGCTGACTTTGTAGGAGAGAGAGAATTTTTTCTTGTCGTATATTGCGGATTCTCCACATTCCATGACATTTTTTGAAATGAATGCATTACATTCATATAGAATGTTATGAAATGTGTATATCACATGTGTGATGAAATCACGTGTATAGTAAAACAAACAAACCGCATCATATGTATTGAAACAAATAAAACATATCAACTTCTCATTAACTTGGTTAAATTCAAATTTATCTTTACCAAGTTTTTCAGTGGGATCACCCACAAGCGTCAGGCAGTGATAACAGAAAATATCGAAATTTTATTTACAAATTTAGACAGCAATGCAAATCAAAAACTCAGATTTCCGAAGCAAATCAGCTATATAGACTTACGTAGAGGATTCACAATTTCCGTCCTTTTGAGTATGCACTGAAAGCGTGTCTACGTTCGCTGTCTAGCGTGTATACATCACTACTTTTAAGCACAATGTAAGTAATGATTCGAGTATTTTTATCAATTCCTCTAGACCCTTCCATGCATACATTATTTTCAAAATTCCTATTTTTGAAAACTAGGAACTAAATCGCGGGTGGTCTAGTCGATTTAGGGAGTCCCCACACGATGTTGGGAGTGGTGGCACTGGAACTGCATTGATCTCCTCTTTCTTTTGATTGCAAGATTTTGTTGATCTGGGATCAACATTACTGCGCAATGTGCATGAAAGGTTCAAGATGCGAAAACGTATAACACCTACATTTTTTTGAATGTTTGAAAGTGAACCGTCACAAGCCGGGGTTATCAAAAATTAATTGCAATCAATCAATTAAGTTAATTTTAGCGCATTTTCAAACTTTTCACCAAAAATCTCTGAATTTGTCTCACTGGAAGGTTAGATTGATGACATATTTTAAAAAGCATTTTTCTATGTTTGAAAATCGCCACTTCTTGCAATCATTCTGTATAATTACATGTAGGCCTACTTCAAACCTTACAGCATGAGTACAGCATTTTGAAAATATGAGTTTATGAATCACATTATGATCATCAATTATGCCATAGACATCGAATAGAGTTTTGGAAATTGAAATGTTATGTGAATGCCAATTATCTAAATTATGAATTCATTTCTTTTCTTTTTATAATCATTTGAATTCTTTGGATAATTGCTAGTCGTCCTTTTTCTTTGTACTCACATTTTAAGCTGCTTTGAATCGCTGAATATCACTTCAGGAATGGTTACTTTTGAAGGAAAATCTTCCACTTTCATATACATGTAGAATGTGTTCCCGTGGAACCCATCGACTGCTATTTAAGAATTAAAATTGCCATTAATGCCTAGCTGCTGTCGAATTCAACTAAATCTTGCCACCGATCTTGCCACTGATATTGCAACCACAAAGAAATTCGAAGCAACCGCTCAAAAAACACACCTTAGAGATCAGATGCAGGTGATGATCTCATAAACAGGAATGATGGCTACATCTTTGTATAATACAAAACGTTTCATGTATTTTAGTCTATTTCCACCCACCTACTATTCAATTTTAGTAGTATAGTTTTACTAGCATAGAAATTGGATGATGCTGTCTTTGCGGCTTCTACTTACTTCGTAAAGCATTATATGCTGATGCACTGGTCTTTCACTGCTGCGTTGTGCATGATCAACTCTGTGAGCGAAACGTCGCACAATAAACTAATAGTATGGTATCCGAAGACGTTTTTTCTCATTCTTTTCAACATCAACCGGATACGTGAAGGACTGGGCTCACTGCCACACTGCAAACAAGTTGTCACGCTTGAAAAAAGAGTGGCAAGCTTATTCAATGACTTCAGTTGACATTCTTCAAAGTAAGATTCCAAACAGACATTTATGCGAGAAGGTGAAGCTGTTTGTGACGCTACAATTTTCTGATGAGGCGCTGTATGCTGATATGGGAAGTGGTTTCATTGCTAAAGCAAATATTGGACACAAATTAGGATGCAACGTTGACATTATAGAGTAGGTCAACAGAATTCAAGTCTTCTCAGCCTCTCATCTGCCTGTAGCGCTTGAATCGTGTTGAAATTCGGAAGTACATCTTCTCTATTAAGACACATCACAACGCCAGGAAGCTTGACGCTCCAAAGCAAAGCTCACACTAGAATACATTTCTTTGTCCCTGTCTTTTTTCCCCTCAGATCAGATACTCTCGCGGTGATTGCGGAAAAATGATCAAGCACCAATTCACATCTAATGGCCATTTTTTTGAGAGGACCACGTAAAAGCAAGTTATCAGACACAATATGATCTATATACATTTTATACTCTGTTCTAAGACTCTGTTGCGAATTTCAATCACCGTTGCACTTCTTTGAAAACTTTTGATTGTTTTAAAGTTGAGATTCCTTTTTTTCTACCTTCGTGCATCGTTGTGTATATGAGGACCATTGTAGATTATCTCCGGCCTACAAATGCTATCATTAGCTACAAATATACTTTAGTGTAAAAATGTATTCTTCTGCTTTTATTGATGTGCCATTCCTTGCTACTATACAATATATGTCACTGGTATATATCAATTTAATGACACTATGCTTATCTGCACTGTGAGCAGGTAAATACACATCTAAATATGTTGATATATTAACTATCGACTAGAACGTAAAGTACTGTATCTCCTATGATAAGCGCCGCACCTCTGATATCAAGAAAACCCAGAATAAAATGACTGTGTGTTGTACATAATATCGCCCATTGACTTAAAAACATAGACATAATGTAAATAGTAATAATAAACGTTCATATTTATCAAAACCTCAATAATGAAAATCGTGAGGTAACATGTAAAGATATTCAACCATGACAAGTAATATGAAATCAACAAATAACAAGAAAAAATGAGCTAAATAGAACCTTAGTTGCCTAGACGTATCATAGTCACAATGAATGATTTGTCGCGAATCGACGAACGTATTTGTGGCACACGGAATGTTTGCGAATACGAGTTTATGCAAGGAGACAGACAGGTGATGCAGAGGATGAGAATCATCCTCAACGAAACGATGAAAAAGACGGATTCTACTGATGCATCTGAGGCACGAAATATACACAAGTGCAGTTAGAAGAGCCACACACAATTCTGTGTGCTCGTAATTGTATTTGCTCGATAAGATATCTTTCTCTGCTCGGAAGATTCACAAAAAGGGGGGCTCCATATCCCAATACGTTCCTTATGCAATTGAAGCCATTTCAGTCAGTTGGCGCACTTCCAGAAATGGCTTCAATTGCCGCAACACGGAAAGTCTAGATGAAGCTCTCTTTGTGATATTAGCAACATGTGTATTCAACTTAAAATTCTGGTTGATTGTAATGTCAAGAACTTTGATGTGGTCAGTTACAGGAATGTTAGGAACACACAAATCAGCTAAATCCTTTGTATTTGAAATTAGCACAAACATTTGCGAACACTTCTCTGTTTTGACTTCCATTTTGTATTCATTCAGCCACTGTAGCAATTTGTTATAGCCATGAGACATAGTTATCAACCGCTAATGGAATACTCGTACTTGATGATATTGAACTGCTTGTTGATAAAGCTAAGATAAAATGTCACATAATAATGGCGTCACAGTCTAATCAATTAATCTAATTTCAGCATCGCCATCGACATCAGATTCTGAATTAGACTCAAATTTGGTAGCTTACAGAGCTTCCTGTACCGTCGAGCACTGGTCGAGCACTATAGTCGATCATGTCATGACTCATCACGCTAAATTTATGTGTGAGTCTCGACTTCAAGTGACTATGAGAAAGAAATAGCAAATACAAGTACAGCACGGTAATTCTAAGAAATTAGTTCCACACTGCGTTCAATCAGTGTCGAAGTGCGTTCAATCGTTGTCGACTTCAGCGCCTTGTCGGCAATGAATAAATCGTATGAAGCATGAAGAATACTAGGTGAGTTATCAGCTCTTGTTGATACTTTTCCGAAAGGCTACATTCCTGCACTGATTTTTGGTATGTAATTTGGAAAACCTCATAAGTAACTCAAATTTCAATAAACGCACACCTTCAATTAAGCGCCACCCTCTAGTAAACGCTGCATTTATAAGTAGATGACTGTAAGTATACACCGCAGCGTTTATCAGAGGAAATATGGCATATTGAATACCTAAACATTTCTTCTATGCTTCTTATTGCTTTTTTTATTTTATATTGATCGAAACTGGGAAATTGATATGCGCCTACATTACATGTAGGCTAATTCCTTTGACAATAAGATAAGGTCATATTTTATTTCTCCTCAAATTAACAGAATCAAAAGAAGGAAGCCATCTGTCATGACTCAATTTGAATGCAAACACTTTGAATTGGAAACAAAGTTAATCTGCTGTGTTGAGTCGAGTTGGAGAATTGAATATCAAAGCAATAATGATACAATTCTCCTTTCATCTGAATCAACGAGAAAAGATTATGCTTTGTATACATGCGTTCAGATGATTTAACGTGACAAAGGTTTTAAAAAATGATATGTTGACCTTTGAATATTTAGAATCTTTGACAAATCGCTATTGGGTGTGCACTTCTGATTTCATTATATACCTAAAAATTAGGCTGGTAGAAGACGTTTATTACGGATTGGGTTGATGTGGACCGTCGCATTTTGAAGACAAAACTGGTGAATTTGCATTTACGCCACAACCATAATGAATTTTCGCTACAAAAATCATACATTTGCTCCAAGTGTATATTCTCTCATTCGCTCATTCATTGTGCTTTCGTTTAGAAAACAAAAAGCAACACAATCATTGTAACTTACAAAAACTGCAGATGCTAACGATGGATGAGTAAGACGATGACAGATGTGCTTTTTTCACATCAAAAGTGAGTGCATACATGTATCTCTAAATACATTATACAATGTTGTATTTTGCTATAATCATAATTATATTATATATTTATCTCATGAACTGGAAACGTTGGTCTATAGCATGAATACGCAAAAGCATCCTAAAAGCATCATATGCATAAGACCAATGTTGAACACAATTTAGCATGTAATATGATAACTTCAACTTGAAATAGGCCTACTACCAACCGGTAGAGCGGAGTAAATGCATGGTTTTCAGTGGCACAGATGCGTGAATCTTCCATTGCAATTTCCTTGTGACCTGAAAGCATTGTGGAGCAAAATCATTACTTTTCACTTACACAATTACAATTATATATATACATGTATATATATATATATATATAAGCAAAAAGAGTGGCACACCACAGGGATCTGACTTTTGGCTTTTATTTTTTAATTCTATATATATATATATATATATATATATATATTTATATATATAAGTGCACTACGCCCAAAATGGGCAGGCTACGAGGGTGATGAAAAATCAATTGCGCACTTCACAATTAATCAATTGATAATATGCAACTTTAATTTTCTTTTAACTGACACAATTATTGTAATTAATTGCTATGAATTAAATTTCCTAATTGAGATTAGTAATTTATTCTTCCATGCGGCAGACGAAACAACTACATGCAGGTTCAATGTGTTTCTTTAGCTTTGCTGCCGTTAGTTATGACGAGCCGCAGCAAATATAATTCAACTTGTCAGGAGATGAAAGAATAGTGTATGGTGAAGCCACAAAATTAGATAGGTCGTCTCTTCTTCTGTTTGACTAGAAAGGAAGCATTGGAACCACAGAATTAGACAGGTCGTCTCTTCTTCCGTTTGACTAGAAAGGAAACATTGGAACATGTAACGTAAATGAAATGGCACAATCTGCTGACTAAATACCATAGCAATCGAACAATGAGCAGCCAGTTCAACATTAAACACGCCAAATTGTGCAAAGTTTCAGTGACTGTTATCAACCGGATCATACAGCAAAGAGACACAGACGATGTCAAGTTCTACGGAGAAGTTGGTGAACGTTTTTTCATGCGCCAGCTAACTTTTTTTAAAATGATCGGAGAGCCCAACATTATCGAGAAAACTTTTGCGCAATGATCTGAATTCTTCGAATCTGAAGGAGTCGTGGCGATCGGAGAATTTTGAAGGAATTCAGAGCAATCCGCAAGCGACGCACGACTATTTTTCCTATCTCTGTAAGGTATTAAAATTTCTTTTTGCCCACTTATTATGTTCCTGCATGTGCCATCTCTTTGAATCAGTTTGCACTTCTAGCAAAGTGATACGATTAAACAATCTAATTCTGTGATTGGAACAGGTAGCATTAATGAAATGGCACAATCTGCTTACATAATACCATAGCAATCGAACAATGAACAACCAGTTCAACATTAAACACACCGAATTGTGCGAAGTTTCAGTGACTGTTATCAACCGGATCACACAGAAAGGAGACACAGACCAGACGATATCAAGTTCTACAGACAAACCTGAACGTTTTTTCGTGAGCCATCGAGAAAATCATCGAGAAAACTTTTGCGCAATGTTCTGAATTCTTCGAATCTGAAGGAATCGTGGCGATCGGAGCATTTTGGAGGAATTCACAGCAATCCTCAAACGATGCACGAATATTTTTCCTATCTCTGTAAGGTATTGAAAATTTCTTTTTGCCCACTTAGTAAGTTTATACAAGTGCCACTGTTTTGAATCAGTTTGTACTTCTAGCAAAGTGATGCGCTTAAGCAATCTAATTCTTTAGGTAAATGCATCAATAATTTCAATAGTTGCACTATCCTATTGACAACACTAAATTTAGAAAACACTTTAAAAGCGCCACATTAAGTATGCGGAATGTGCCAAAAAGAAGGGCGTATACTTGTCCGCAGATTCAGAAAATCGCCTTTCCTTAGAAGTTAAAAGTTATATTAATGAAAAATGTGTTCGCATTTGGAGAATGATAGCATTACATGCAGGATGAGCGTTTTGTTAGGCGAGCACACAAAATTATTTGCAATCCTGACTGCACTTGTGACATAATGCCTAACTTCGTCTCGTGCCATGAACGCCTCGTTCTGAAATTTTTTGCTTCAATGTGAAAATCCTTCTCATCCCTTGAATTCACTGTTTCCAGCGCGTTTGCTTAATTCTGAGCACCTTCGCCTTCCGCTAGCATTGTCTGCTAGAAGACCATGCTCATTTTTTCCGCATGCATGCCGCCTTTATAATTCCAAGTTGTAAATATTTCAAAGAATGTCCTGCCTATTGTGGTGCTATTGTTTTTTTTGTGCCTTATCATTTATCTTGTGTGATTTTATTTATATATGTGTCTGCAAAGAATTTTGTGATTTCCATTGCTTTCAATAAAGTATATTATTATTATCATTATAAAAGAAGAGCGATGGGCAAAAAAGGAGCTCCTAAGCACGTCAGACTTATGCTGGACTATTTGAGAAAATGAAAAATTTAAAACAAATGTGATTGAATTATGAGGCACTGATTTCACATGAAATATACTTAGGCCCAAATAGTGGAAAGGCATCTCGACGCTTCCTTCATTATTTGGATTCAGAATCAAGGGAAATGAGAATACTTTTCTGGCTTGTCAAACAATTTGGATGGCAAATATGCTATTTAGCATCGAAGCAATGAAAATGAAATTGTTTTCTTATAGATATATGTCTACAGATGTAATACACAAGCTTACTGACATTCATCAGTAACTTGCTCATTTAGTCATGTCAGCCAAGATATGTACATTAAAAGAGCAATCCAATGCAATTATGTCGTCGAATTTGTGTTTTCAGTGATCTAAGCTTACAAAACTCAGCCTGACAAATCTATGGGACGAACAGGTAACGGCTGACAAAGGAAAATATTTGAGAATTGCAAAAAATCGAGTGACCCATTACGTTAGAGAAAAATGGATATCTACAGCAAAAGATAGTCATTCTGGCCTGAATTATTTAGAATTATGTGGTTTTGAGAATACTATGAAATCATATCTGAATTTTGATATTGAATACAATGACATCAATATATTATTAAAATTTCGAACAAAAAATCACAAATTAGATTTCGTAACTGGCAGTTACGGAAATCGACTGCGATATGAAGAGCGTTTATGTGAGCTATGTGATAATTCGAAAGTGGAGACTCTGTATCATTTCATGATAGAATGCTCACTATATCAAAATTTACGACAAGAAACAGTGCCTTTGTTATGCAACTGTAGCAATACAACAGAATTCAATAAATTGATGGATATTTTAACTCCGAAACTGGTAAAATCCATCGCGAGGTTTCTCAAAAAAGCAAACGACTTGCGAACGATGACTAAGGAAATCACTAATCAATAAATATGAAATCTGGAAATTTATTTTCGTCAATTCTCCTCTCCTTCCTGTTCAGAATATGTTTCAACAACACCGACCGCACGCTGTTTTCTGCCATCAAACTATGTTTTTTGTGGATATTATGTGAGCACACATGCTCCTGTTTTCCAATGTTCTTGGAAATAAACATTTTTGACTTTTGATCCTTCACAAAGAGATGAAATACATTTTAACCATACAAAATATCCAGGAAAATTGCTCATGAATGGCATTCATCAAGTTTCACAACTTGATAAATTGCAAATTTTGGAAGAACAAAATTTTCACAATAATAATCGAAGCAATGAGTCGATTGTGCAATTAGTACTAAATAGTCCCAAAAATCAGAATACTTTATCAAGAAAAATGAATTTTTTGGATCAATTACTTTTAAATGACAAGTGCCTGTAAACTTATTTTCTGAAACCTTATGTCAGTTTTTCGCATATGTGTGCTACCATCGTGTCCATTCCTTTGTCATTAATCTTAGAGTATAAGTCTTCAGTGAAAGAAGAAGAGATGACTGTTCACTATTAATTCTTAACTACAGTGAATCTCTGATAAAATAGGCCTAATTCTGGAAATGGTTGAATTCATTACTATAATTGTTGTTTCCAAGGTAGTGTAGGATATTCTCTACCTTTGGCTATGTAGAAAGAAAATTGAGTGAAGAATTCAAACATAAAATTATTGCATGCAAGCTGGAAGAGGTACCTTGATGACTGCTTTATTACATTACATAGGCTTTAGAAATTTACGAACTAGATACATTCTCAGAATTTCTGAATAATCTGCACGAAAACATTTCATTCACGATAAAACACAGCGACAAAAGAAATGTAATTTCTTGATATAATGATTGTCAAAGACAAATCAAAATTTATAACTGATCTCTATACTGCAAATCAAAAGTGGCGCACCAGTATCTGCACTTTAAGTCATCTCATCCGATGCCTAGAGTGCAAAGAGAGTGATGCCTTTTAACCTAGTAGGAAGAATATGCACAGCAGCAAGTGAAAAATCAGTTCGAGTCAAACGATTACAGAAATTGAGAATTTTCTTATCACAACGAGAATATCCTGTGAAGTTGATCAAGGATCAAATTTGCCTTCTCTTCAATCATTGATTCCAGAGGTTTGTGATGTCTGGCAAAATTCTAAAATTATTTGTATCCAACGGATTCTCAATCGGTACCGGGCAACCTTGTAGGCCTATAAATGCTCAGAGATGGAATATAGAAAAGTGACGTGATGTTTCCCTGACATAGACATGTTAGCTGCAATGAAAAATGCCTAGTAAGATTTTTTTGCAAATAAACATTAAGTACATGTCATGATCTTATATATGGAAAATATGCAAATTTTATTGAAAGATAAAATTACAATGATTTCAACGGGAAATTGATTAAAGTAAACTACGAATACTTTCGTAGTATTATGTCTTCTAGAAAAGTTTGCAATGGCTGGCTATGGTTACAATCTACTGCGTATATTTAATCGCTGAAGTTATAGATGCATTAAGGTGTCGAGTACGAATGCACAAGCAACAACTACAGGGTGTTCACGCTATTCCCGCCGCTAATACTAAAGGCAGATACCAACAAAGGCCAGCTACTTTACAAGAACTAGCAGAGAAATGTGAGTATGCATTCAACCATATTGATCACAACATGGCTCAAAATTGTTTTTCCAACTTTTCCAAGCGCAGTGGTATGTGCATTGAACATCAAGGTCGTCATATTGAACATTATATGTAGCACCCATTTTGTATATTTTGGGTTATATTTTGTATATTTTAATTAAACGTTATTATGTTAAACATTCACAATGTTTTTGATTTAGCATTGCATATTTTATATATTTTGATTTATTATTAGCGGCTGGAATAGCGTGAACACCCCGTATATCATCCATAGTTAGGCAGTATTTAGACGGTTGTGGAAATAATCAATTTTCAATTTTTTGTATTTCTATTTTGTAAAATATTGTCTGAAGATAATGCTGACAGAAAGCACAGAGAAATCATTTTTGCACATATCTTCCAACTGTCTCTAAACCCCGGAACCCTAATTGATGCCGCTGTGCGACTTCCAAGCGCTTCTTTGATTTGCTAATGAAATATATATCCTACTATGTTCTTTATGTTGTTAAATCTATGTTTTTACAATTACTAATTACTTAAAGATGTAATTACTTGCAATCAATAATTACTTCTCTATCAATTTAATTGATTTCTCCGTTTTTCTTCAATTATGTTTAGCTTCGATTTCGACAGCTAATTTCATTGTGAATTAATCTGAAAAAAGTTATCAGTTGTGCACTCGGCATAAATTTAAGCATAGTAAGTGGCAATGCATCATCGAAGAGGGGAGTAAGGTAATTTGACTGCGTGCAAATGAATGTTTAGCAGTTTTGGCAGTATAAAGTAATCGTAATTACTTCTAAATTACATGGCTGGCTATAAACGTGATTGATACAATTAAAAATTACAAGTCAGAAAATATAACCGATTAACACTACAACACGAATCTGAGTTACATACACAGTTGCCATTAGAAAATTATGATTTTCTATGTCATGTTCTGCTTCATTTCCTCAATCTTCTAAGCATCTGAAAAAAACAGAAGACGCTTATGCAAGCAAGTACAAGGCGACATTGTGTTTTATAATTGTGTTTTTGCTACTAAATCATCGATGGATAATCCAAAGGCAAATATGATTCTCTAATGAAATGCTGCAATGATGGGATGAGCGTTACTTCTATTTATTCGAAGCTCATTGTGCACGTGTCATCAAATCGGCACAGTTGTCGATCAAGCTTGAAAAATTGAGGTTTGGATTCCGGCTATACTTTGCATGTAAAATTTCACGTCATGAAGTAATGCACAGTGGCGATGTGCACTTCAGATTTTTTCAGAGGTAGCCTAATTTGCCTTGTTTTTGATATGTCGACACATTGCAAAAAGTCTCCGAATGTTCTACAAATGATAATAATATGCAGGAAAATAATGTCGGGTCTTCAAGCAGTTTCGGGCTAGTAGCAGTTTGTGATATATTTTATAATGGGTGAAACGCATCATTGATAGCAATATACATACTAGGCTCTATTGGATTATATATAATGAATGACTAACTATAGTTAACACTCGCATACAGAATGACTTAATGATTGTCATTCTCTTTAGATGTTCAATATACTGCGACAGACCTTTGTTGTCAATCTACTGTGTGACGTAGTCGAATCACATGCTGATATGCTGTCTCGCTACAACATGAATGATGGTAGCGTTCTGTCAATAAGAATAGGACAATAAGTTGTCTATATCACTTGGAGATGACTTCTGCCTTCACTCGCATTCCTTTTGAACCGTCAGCGTGGCCTGATGAAGAAGGTGCGAGATCGTCTCCACCGCGGACTTCAGTTCGATTCCTAGATCAGGTGAGTGCCGTCGGGGAATTAAGGGTGTTAGTTTCTTGTATTGACTTAATAGTTGTCATTCTCTTTAGACATCCAATATACTGCGACAGACCTTTGTTGTTAGAAGGTCATTTTTAAAAGAAGACATTGATCATAACCCTAGGCCTTGACCTTGACCTAAAATAAAGGGTCTTGGTCTTGACCTCGACATCAATAAAAATCTTGGGCATTGACTTTGAACAGAACTCGATAGAAATCTGATCTAATTCGAAGCATTAGTCTACAGTACATGCGCTGTGCCAGTCGAAGTAAATAGATAAACTGAAGAAATTAATGCAATAACCTAGGAAGCAATGTACTTAACGAACCACAAATCATATGATTTTGCATTGCATTGCCTTATGATGTAGAAAAAGGAATAACTGTTCTTCCGACGAAGAACGGCTACTTCGCGAGATAACCTTAGTTAGCAAGAGCTTGATATTAGAGTCGTTACAATTGTAACCATGCGAATATGACATTGCAAATCTGTTACATACAAAATCTTGTCTTTTATCGACACGCATAAGAAGCAAAAAGACCAAACATGAATGAAATAAAATGTGTCAAGCAAAAAGTATAACAACACTATCTCGGTAAGCAAAGTTCAAGCTAAACTTGATCATGCGAAATTTAGCGATTATTTATAATAGCAGAGATTCAGTGCCGGAATAAGGGCTTTTTCCCTTCATTTCCGGGAACATCCGATATTTTCAAGCATATAAATCCCGGGATTAATGTCTTGCGCTAACAAGTGCAGTAGATTTAGTTTATTGAAGTGGTGGTTAATAAATTCAGTCGTGGAGTGTAATCAATCGAAAAACGACGGCTGATGAATTCGTTTAAATAAAATCACTTGGTAAATTAAGTGCTCGAGACCCGAGTTCTTTCTACTAATGTCATCGAGTGCAATTTGGCCTGAGATGATGTTATTGAGCGGAGTCTGCTAGAATTAAATAAATTGCACTTTTAATGATAATTATTGATCTGAAAGGTAGCAAAAGTCCCTGAAGTGCTCGCATATTATTAAGTTGGATGCAACTTTGCAAATTTCATTATTTTAGAATAGCTTAATCATCATAATGAACATAACTTCCATTTTCACGTAGAAAATAGAGTTCTGATAAAGTTTGAAAATGAATTATAATTACAAGTATGTCAGTGCAAATTTAATCACAGAAAGTACGCATAAATTTAAATTAAAATGATTAATAAACTAAGCTGGATTTCATATTATCGAATCATGAAGCATGTTATCCTCACAAAAGTCAGATAATGACCGATTCGGTTTTCGGACCTTGATCGATTTTCCCGGATTGATGACAGGTTACTCACGGAACTGAATTTATTGAACCACTATTGAAGATCACTTAAAGAAATTGCAGCATTGGCCTAGAATTCCAATTCAAAGGTTCACATGAATGGAGGATACTTGCAGACGTTTGGGGATATACACTGGTTCAAAAATTTTTTTGGGTACAACCAGTTTGAACATGGTTGAGCTATGGATAGCCAGGCAAGTACATGAATTGGAAACAGGAACATGGCGCCTACATTTGAAGAGCTACGAAGAGTAAAGCCAATACGTTTGGAGAAGTGTTCAAAGACCTTGAGCATGGTCATTAAATATCGCTAGACGTGAGCTTTCGGATAAGCTTACCCACACGCGGCTGCCAGTGACCAGAAGTGCCCAAAATACGTTCTCTCGTCGCCATCTTATCTTCTGGGGAAGTCTTATCTTATCTCATCTTGAGAGGGGTCGTATCTTATCTCGAAGGGGACCTTGTTTTATGTCGCGGCGGGGAGTCCTATCTTGTCCTGTTTCGAGGGGAAGGGGTTATGACTTTGGTGCCATCGGGTAGCGCTCGGCCAAAGCTTACCAAAGAGGTAATTCCCGGACAGCTATGGTGACAGGAAGTGTCCTAAACCATGTCCTGATTTCTGTTAAGAATACAATGAACTTATATTCACAATTCATTAATTTCACAAAGAATATTTACAGGACATATTTACCACATGGTATTGCCATGACTCTTCAAAGCAGTTCGATTCTAATATTTTGCTTGCAGTTTTCATCCTGTCTGCTACGGTCAGATCATCTGTCTATAGCTCAATGTGATAATGCCAGACGCTTGCACTGTGTGGTTCTGTGCTATGTTTCATTAAGTCTCTCGTTGTTTACTTTTCTTGCCTGACTTTTAGTTTTTCTCAACTTTTTTTGAAGACCATATAATGGAGAGCCATGAATGCATGATTTTCAATTTGATGAAATATGCGCCTACTATACTACTTGTGCTCATAAACTTGATAATTTGAAGTTCATCTTTTCGATGAATGATGTTCACAATATAGAGAGTAAGGAGAATCACAGATTCGCCTAGAATTTTGTTGGATTTCTGAAATCTCTATAGCATTTTTCGATGATTTGTCAATGAAAAGTCCTTATCACGTCCGATAAGTGCTTCTCATAAAAAAATAATGGGATGCGCTGTCTTTCTGCACATTACGTAATATGCAATTAGTTTGCCTAACATTAGATAAAAATCATCTGTGCAATTTTCAGACGCAGAGCAAAGCATGAAAATCAAAGTAACATTAAAGCCGAAAAAATCTTCCTCGTTTCCATTACTTACAAATCCTGTTTAAGTGCAATAAGCTTGCCGCAGTTAATGGATTAGGTTAATCACGGAGAAAGCAATATAATTAGCGCTAATATTATAATATCTCGGCCATGTGAAAGAAGATTATGATGTGTTTCTTTTTGCATTGAATTTGTTTTGGCCATTCCCGGATAATGCGATTTAGAGAAAAATGCCACTGACTAGACTAAGGAATTTCGCAACACCCAGTGTTGGATTTGAGGGGAGGGAAAGTGGGAAAGTTCCCCTGAACTGCCTCGTCTCATCCCTGGTACTGAAGATGTGCCTTCCTTTCCTGTGGGGGAAGAATATTTCTGGTAGATAAGCCTATATTGCTATAACCAGATTGATTGAGCATAAATTTATTATTTTTGTGAATATTAGCAACATTGACAGGAGTTGGCCTAATTTCCTCACTATTATTCTTATACTTAATTGTCTTATCATCAATAATTAACTTTCTTTGTTCAGAAAGATGAAAAATGAATTCGAGAAGCAGAAAATGATTGATGCAATCATTAAAGGTAACGAAGCCATCACAAAAAGAGTGGAATACAATATGCTACCTTGTTTATTTCAGGATCTTGTCGACAACGCAAACATAGTATTTGATTCATATTAATGTGATAGAATTCTTCACAATCCAGAAAATCAGGTTTGGGAGCATCGTTTACCTTTCTCTCTGTGAATATTGATAGAAGTCCGATCTTTGTGAATTCATTATAGGTCTAGTCATAGGCGTCGATTTGCTCTGAACTCAGGGGGGGGGAGAAATTTCTTTATTAAGTATGCCTTACTTCCTCATATGGGCACATTACTCATGCTCGCACATTTGTAAAACCATGTCCGCCAGAATCATATCAACACTGCTCTACCAGATATTGCATGTTGAAATATTATATATAGCAGCATTATATGATTTAAGCATGATGCAGAACGTGACCATGCTTGCCGGTGGTAAGCGAAATGCATCGTAGTTTGGCATAACTTGCGCTTTTCACAACCGAACATCTGGTTTACCTTGGCTCCACAACTGAAATCATATTTATGGCACAGGGTTTATTCAAACATTCTCAACATTCTCATCAAGATATTCAACATTACATTATATGCAGTGCATTCGACCTTTTGAGTGAGTGAATGAGCGAACGCGGTTTTCAACCCTGAACTGAACGAACTGGATATTCCGGCTTCTATCATTGAACTGAAAACCAGAATTTTCTGTTCATGAATTGAAGAATGAAGTGAACTGATGCTTGCCCAATTATCCCATTTCCCATCGATATATTGACATTGATTGCTTTTTCCTAAGTCTACAATTCCTCGTATTTTGTAGTTAAACATTTAAAATCTAAATTTTATGTTATAGGACCTAATGCCTGAATGCAGAAGTAGCATCCTTATGGATTTTTCTCGATCTCTTCATTTATAATCACATCTTCAAGTGTTTTATGAGATCATCAGCAAAATGGGCTCACCGATTTTCGGTGAGAGCAAGTTATTCGGAAGTTAAGCAAAATTTTATTATCGCCATGTGAGGGACCTTAAATGATCATTCTCATCAAGAAAAACGTCGAATAGATTGATATTTTTCATCTAAAATATAAATGTCTGACAATTTGACGCTTTAGATGGTCTGTAAGCCCCTATAATGCCGCAAATGACGGATCATTTACTGTATTACTGCATGTTGACCGAGTGATGATGTTGATAGATGTGAACTAGGCCGGCTGATGATTCCTGATATTGAATGAAATAGAGGCCATTCAGGTCTGGCCCCATTTTTCAACTTAGAATGCAACTAACAACAAGCTGTTTTGAAACTTTGAACAAGTTGAAGACTTGTAGGGCGAAACCTCGTTTGATGATAAAGAGGATTTTTGTGCTTAAATGACTCAAGTCTAAGGACATCTTTCTATGCTGGCACTCTGCAATCTTCATGATTCTTGCATTATTATTGTGGAGAATTTAATGCCAAGTTACGTGCACTCCTTGCGAATCACCCCTAATGATATGGACTGTTTTACATGGTTTCCTTATCCCCTGCATATTTAAGTAACTCAAGGAATAAGAAATATGAAATGAAGTATCTCATTGACAAACTGTGTTACAAAGGTTGCACGATTACTTGCATGAATGACGTGCAAATTGAATTACGAGACCATAAACCTAAATGTCATTGATCATATAACGGGAAAGAAAAATGCTCTCACATACAGAAATTGCTACCTTCAAAAGAAGAATAAATATGAAATTTGTCCACGGGCATTTTATCCTAGTATGTAGGCATTCGAGATTATTGCTTTCTTTATTAGTAAAACAATGTCTGCTTAATTCCCCTGCCAATTTTAAATTGATCGATTTGACGAAATAGCATAAAAGCACTCACATGAGAGGGTCGAATGTACGGAATTGAAGACGTGGAAGTGAATGAGCTGATTCGGTAGTTAAGCTATAAAACTAGCGATGACTAAGGCACCTACAGGTGATGCGATGACTACTTGTATGATCCTCTTTTAGTCAAAAGCCAAGGAAATTAGCCAAACTTTCTACATCTCGTTTCTCAAGTAATCGTCTTGATAGAGAACAGTGAAACTCATGGTTACATAATGGATTATTTCCTCGAAACTTTGTAGACCTGCCTGCCAGATTCATCAAATATAAGCGAATCATCTGAACATGCAGTATGGCCAAATGGATTTCCGGCTTTAGTCATTGTTGCATTATGCAGTTCTTGGTCAAAATCCCGCTGGGCGCACAGATGTGGACGTCAATCGACAAGTGTTCATCATATTTCAAGCGATTATCTTCAGCTAATAATCGCCCTAATAAATTTGCCATCTATTAATGAATGTTTTCATTTTACAATGCACGATCGGAAAAGAAATTCGAGGCGCACGATATACATTAATACAATATATGATGGATAAATTCGCCAAAATGCAAATAATCAATTAACGCAAACGGCATTTCATATGATGAATTGTTGATCTGCAAGTGGAGACTGCAAAATTGTGCATGATAAACGAAAAATCCAGGGGGGGGGCGAAAACATAGTCTCGCCCCGGACATTTTTTTCAGGGGGGGGGAGACCGCCCCTCCTGCCCCCTGGGATCGACGCCTATGGCTCTAGTTGCAATAAATTACAAAATGGCCCTCTGAGGAATATTTATTGGGATCATCACATTCGTAGAGCTACCATCAATTTCTGATTCACAATGGTATCTATACGGACCTTAGTTGAAGCATTGTTTGACTAAATACATGTAGCACCAAATGCATGGATTGGAGAGTCCCTTTCAAGGAGAGGAGGCCTACATGTATCTCCTCTTTATTAAACTTATGGTTCAACTATTTTCAAATTATTCGCGGACGTTCTAGGTGCGAGGATGAAAGTGGTGCTACAAGAATCGATGTCGCTCTTCCTTTTGCTCACCACTTTTTCCGGCTTTGATTAAGACGTTGACCCAAAAACTGCCGGGCGAAACCTTCCCCCTACAGCTATCAGGCTCAAATCCAACACTGGTAACACCGATATTTCGTCTTTCTTCAACGGGGATGAGATTCAAACCAACGGACACGACTGCTTCTTATTAAATTTAATTCAATAAAACAATGCTTCTGAGCGAAGGTTACAATTGATGGCGATGCATGTCATCACATGCTGCTAACTGCGAGGTGGAACTGACATACCGGTCGAACTAGCCTTCTGGTCCGGCCCGGTGTGAGCATGTTTGACCAGTACCGGAGTAACGGAGCGGCATGGCCGGTATGAATATAACAGGAATCTTGCCGGGTCAAGATCCGGATCCAGGATCCGGCGGATCTGGTTGTAAATATCCGGATCCGGGGTGAGATCCGCCCGGATCCAGCGAAGAGGGTTGAAGATAAAAATGTTGACGGTCTTTAATGCTCTGTGGAAAATCCTATTCAACGATTGAAGTTATAAATGTTATAGAACCTCAAACTAGTTTTTCTCGTTACTTACTTATAGTTGGGAGCGTATGTGGGCACCTAAGAATATAATGTGAATATAAATCTGAATAGAAATATTTTATCCAGGAATATCTGCAGCTCGATATTGAATGACCATCTATTAAGGTTACAGAAAAGATGAAGTGGAAAGATGACGCGGAAAGATTCATTGTGATTCTCCAAACTTATGGTGCTGGTCCAACTACTACTTACTAACTATGTAACTGTATACTTACAATGAACAATAGCTGTAATTATCAACAGGTTTGTAATAGTGGGATATGCGCTTAATAGGTAAAGAAGCACAGACAAAAGCAAGTTTGCTGTTTTTCCTTTCTTTTAATTAAGTACACGTACTTATCGCTATTGAAATTGGTCTGGATTAATATTTTTTGACAATCACGGTAAATACAAACATAATTAATGCAGAAGTTCAGTTTTAGTTATCATGTCTTAAGAAAGAGTGCACATTTCTGTATGCTCGGTCTCAGATTATATTACCGTCATTTCAAATACTTGTGATCATCTATTGATATTTAGTAATGATGTTTCGTAGAGCCAGAGTGACAACTAAAGTTGGCGATAACAAAATCCTAGAGTTTCAATATCACTTCATTAGTATGAATTATGAAACGCATAATTTGAAGTTTATCTCAGAAACCAGACTACTCAATGTTTCATGATAATGAAAACTAATTACATGCATTTTGATCACTTTTGATAATAGGATCCGGAACCGGGTGCTTGAAAAAACCCGGGTATTTGCAATCCCTGCAATATAATTATCGAAATCGACAGGTATTGACCAGGATAGACTAGAATGCTAAAGTTCTCCTTCATCAGCAACTGCAAAACTTTGTATTACAGTATTCGTTTTCCTGAAATTCTATTTTTTTATGTTAGCGTTGCGATAATTTACATCCTTCATTGAATGCATCACCATGTGAAAGTTTTATCCTTCGATTTTTTCGATACTGTCGAGGAAGTGTGTTGAAATCTGCTTAGCTGTGTGGTCTTTTGATAACTAGGAATAGTACTTGCTTACATGAAAAGCACCTAGAATACCGACATGAAAACATATTGTAGAAAAAGTCGGACTTTATCTACTGGTTTGTTGCACTTAATAGCTACAATGATAATAAACGCTGAAACAATTTTTATATAAATGTGAAAATCAATGTTACTTGTGCAAAAGAAAAGCTTTAGTTTCATAAACAGATATTCAATCTTTGTGGTAAATATTGGTAATGAAAAATTTCTTCACTTTCCTTATACCGGTATTAGATGTTTCAAAAAATAATATATTTCTTCATTTTCATTAGAATTCCTAAAGCAAAAAATGTTTTCTTTTTCCTAATATTAGTACATTTCTAATAAGTAAACTGGCACAAAGAATCGTCTGTTTTGCCATTGTAATCAGTATACTGTAGATCTACATAAGTGACACGAGCACGGATAATTGTAAGGCTTGTGCCTCAATTGCTGCAATAGAATTCACATTATTCGGCATATTTTCGGACTGATTTAGCACTGGAGACGGTAGACCCTCTTGCCAACTTACAGGCGGTGGGGAACACTTGTGTCCCCTTTTATTTCCATGATTGGTTCGAAACGGTTAGCTGTAGCAGCACCACAATATGAGTTAAATGTGGAGGGCTAATTGTTCCAAGCTATGCATGTACGATAATGGAAGAACAAACCGTTCATGAGCTTCTTCTTCGTTTGATTGTAATCTGCGCTCGCAGCTTCTGCGAGCACTACTGAGCGTAGTACTCGCCAGTGATAGTCCGACCAGTCTCTAGGAATCACACGTGCAGTACACCTTCCGAGTCCCAAAAAGTGAGGCCATTGCCTTTCTCGCGGACTTGATGGCCTTGACCTTCCATCGAGCTAGTGATCGTGTCTGCTTCCATTGCTTCGACTGCTCATCTTCCAGGTTCTCTCTCATCACTTTGTCAATCTTTCAGAGCTTCTTTACGAAGAGTTCCAACCAGATCATATGGATTTCCTTTGGTGTGAGTCCTTTCAAGTCGAGACAACGGATGACAGCTCGATTTGAATGTTCATCTCACCCGCAAAAATTATTTGACTAACTGAATTTAGGTAGCTTTTGTACACTAGCAGTTTATGGCATTGAGTGAACACTCGTCATGCGTCGTTGGCACATTGCACAGTATCTAACCACCTACGCGATATGGCCTGGCACGAAACAATCTATATTAGACCGCGAACTTTTCAATCACCCATCGCATGCACTGTCGAATTAAATATGTTTGATGTGCTTTTGCAATGAATTTCAAAATGCATATCATACCGCATCTGTTGCTTTGTTAATGCACTGCTGACTCAAGGTGTCAATATAGAATATGTATGTTGACGAAGCTGCTACATCCATATACTGTACACATCAACCTATAGACACGCCCATACAGCCAACTTTATGAATAGATGAGGACAAAAGTAAGACATTTGTAAATGTTAAATCTTGAATCATTCATTATGCCTCTTTTCTGATTTTAATATTTGAATCCTAAAGATTGTAACATCCCAGCTGCGTGCTTTATTTTGTGTTGAAATAATCAGCTAGCATTGTCAGTTTACATAATACATGGAGACCTATTTTGCAGGTGCTCCGTCTTAAGTAAACCAACATCAATCTATTTTACTGTCAATCTGCCGAATTGCACGAATTATAAGCACTCCGCAAAACCTGCGCCGAATCAAGCAAAATGCCGAACTACACTACACTGTAAACCGCACGCTCCTAAAGTAAACTGAAAAATACCTCCGAATGCAAGCCACTAACCAGGAACACCAATCTGAAGGAAAACCATCTGAAGGGGTTTTGGATTTTCAATCATCTTCATATAACTTGCGACAGCGTCATAACATTAGGGGTCACGTAGCATTAGGGGCTAATCCGTAGAATTTAAGAATTTCGCACCTCCACTCATATTGTTATGCTACAACTCCGAAACTCATAGCGTTTAGAGTAATGGGAGGTAGTATTAGGAGCGTACGGTTTGCACTAATCTAATAGCAGATCGAATAGCAGTATAGAAGAATAGCAGATCGAATAGTAGTATAGAAGAATAACAGATCGAATAGCAGTATAGAAGAATAGCAGATCGAATAGCAGTATAGAAGAAAAGCAGAACGCATACTTTTCAACAGAAAGCACGCTTTGGGGTGATACAATGTAATGACGGCAATGTTACAATGAAAAGCAGGAATGGATACAAATGATGGGGTATGATGATGCGGTGATACAAAATGATATTTACATGTGATGAAAGTATATGATCAATGGTCACGAAATAATGAATGCACTGAAAGGAGAGGACTGTAAATGATTGTGAAAAATTGTGAATGATTTTTGATGTAGGTATGTATTTCAATGATTATTATCACATCATAAAATTAACGGAGCAAAAATACAGTTATTATATGACTATAGCGAAAAATAGACAGCATGATTCAATTAGAAACGTTTACCTATGCGTTATATTCAGTCAACCTTGGGCGATCCCGAACAGAAGCAGTGTTAGATGATGAGTTGTTAGTGACAGGTAAATTTCAATGGATGAATGACACTGTTAGAGATTTGTTAGCCCAACAGTGTTTCTGTACGGGATCGCCCCTGGTTTTAATGAATTCTTGCATTACCTGATACAGAGCTGATAATAAAAACGGAACACCTAAATTCCGCTGAAATTCAATCGATTCTCATGTCTTCCAATCGTGTCGCACATCAGCATGTCATACAACATTCGATAGCTTGCATTCTCAGCTTTAAAATGGTCTATCATAGACTGGTATCCGCTATGGTTATTGTTGAGTAGTGCTAAAATTATGAAAATCACTCAATTTACAAATTGCAAAATTTGTATATTGAGTGATTTTCATATTTGATGCGTTTCTTTACAACATTATTTTGATTACAATTAAATGTGCACTTTCCCTAAAGAATAGTGATTCTCAAATCTTCCACTTGCAATAATTAAGTCAGTTTCATTACAAAAAGTAAGTATATCATGACCATAGTTACTAAGTGATTCATCGTCTTATTTTCTCTCTGACGAACCGTACTTTTTATTATCGTTTTTACTACCAATCCTGCCATTTAAATCTCCAATTATTATTGTGCTTTCCATTTTGTGTTATACAATATGATTTTTGATATTATGGTAAATTTTTTATCTTTGTATTTGGATTCCCTATAGCTTCTGTAGCATTTCATTCAACATATATCTGATAAGCACATATGATTTTTACTATTTATTTTTGTGATCATCATTGTTCCTTTTTCAACTACGATACTTTCAAAGTTTAAGTTACCTAAATTGTCTTTTATATATCCTGATGCGCCTTTGATGTTTTTTCCTGTTTTCAATGACTTTTTCCCGTTGTATGTTGACCTGAATAATTATTTATAATTGGAAAGTCATCTTCCTCTTTCAAATGTGTTTCAGGGAAGTAAATCATGTCAACATTATCCATGTCCTTCAGTATATCAGCATCCTCGATTCTATTTTTTTAAGCCGTTTATATTTGTATAGTTGATTTTCAATTCATCATTCTTTTCTTTTTCATCATCTCCTTCAATTGATTCAAAGATGATGTCTTATGGGTGAATTTTGTCTGGCCTTGTATGTAACAGGCGTGTCGGTGTGTAATAACTGAGCCCATTTTCATTCTCTCTAACACTCTAAATTGGTCTTCTTGTGCTCTTCTCTTTCTTTCAGGATCGTGTCTTCTATTTTCTCGATTTCTTTCATTTTCATATCTATGTTGGTTGTTGCGTGCTTGTTGATTCTATTATCTTTGTCTTTCATCGTCGCATCCTATGTTTTCTCGATTTCTTCTCTTTTCATCTCTGTATTGGTTATCATGGGCTTGCTGATTTTCATATCAATTGTTATTATACATGACTAAGTTGGAAGTGGGTCAACGAAATTTGACTACCTGATCCACATGATGTAAGCGTGAATGATGTGAGTATGATTTCCTTTTCTGGCATTGTCTTTAGCTTCATTTTCATTCAAGTTTCTCGTTCTAGATAGAGGCCCTGGTATCAAAGTTGTTGTTGAGATTTGTTATGTAGATTCTAGTGCATCGGATCACTTGACACATGTCAGTGATTAACAGACCTGCAGCCTTATCAAAATTATTTTATTATCAAGGTGGATGCATCACAAATGTTTTATGTCTTAAAATGTATGAACGATTCTGTTTCTTTTTGTAATTCTTCTCTATCCTTTTTTAGTGCAACCGATTTAATTCGTAGGAAGATAATAAGCTGAACTGCATTGACATTAGATTCCCAGACAAGCAATTTGATTTTGGCTATAGGGATAATCTGTTTTTTATTTTTTTTACATAGCTAGCATATCTAAATTTCATATGCCTGTATTATGTATTGCACATATTGGCATATCTGTACATAATCAATTGCAATTTTTTTAGAAATGTTTAGTACTTACCCCATTTCGAAAGTTATTTTACATCGACAACCAATACCTCTCAGTAGACAACATAAAAAAGCCTGTTTTTGAGCCTTTGATTTGTTGAATTTCGCTCCCTTTCGGAGCTGTAGTGTGTGAAAGTTAATGGTGCTGCATATTTTGACTGTGTGCATCCATCACCTCTTCAGTGACACTGACTCATTCATTTTTCATGAATAATTAGAATACGAATAGATGAAGTTTACTGTTTTTCGAGATTGTCAAATTAATCATTGGTAAATTTGGTTGGAAGTGGATCAACCAAACTTGACGATCCACCTGACCCACGACCCACCGACATTTCTTGAAAAATATGACCCACGACCACTGACCCCCGAGATTTTATGACTCACTTGATCCACATCCAACTCTAATATATGAAAACGCCTGATACAAAGCCTGCTGACTCTTCGATTGTATTGTAGAAGGAGAAGAAATACATGTATAACGAAAGGCCTGACAGCTAAATAGGTGTAGATTTTAAGAACTTGGGTTTCAAAACCAAAGTTTTTCAACCTTGGGCTTGGGATTAGATTTTTACCAAACAGATGTTTTGATTTATTACATACATGTACATGTAGTTTGAACTATACATGCATTATCGAGGAGCGCATATTATTATACAACCTAATAAACTGTTGCAGATTAGACGAACAAAATTTCAATCTCATTTCCTATTTGCATTTACTCTTGCTCATGACACATATAGTATACTATAGCTGATGTCACTACACTTGCTGAGACTTGAGGCATCTTTCCACGTCGACAATCAGCAGCTTGCCGTCAGAGTCGGTTGAGAAAACTTTAAATCAGGATTTCAGTGCCGTGGTCCAGCTACCACGGCTCCGGGCGGCTCCGACCCAAGACCCTTCGACATATTGTCGAGTCCCCAACATGAAACCGAACAAGAGTCTTTCACAGAATGATGTACACCCGATGGCTATTGCGAAACTGCACTTCTGTCGAGGTCTACTTGGTGCCTCTTCTTTTCAGACAAGATCACAGAAAGCACATACACATCCATGGAAGTGAAGAAAACTTCACTCGATTGGCCGATGCATATCTCTCAGTCCAAAATGCTTCTTTTATCAATCTTCTCCTTCATACCGGTTCTCTGTCCACTGCCTCCATCCTGTCAAAGGTGGATGGAGCGGATCCGTGATGTCCTCAAGCAAGTTGATGTAAACGTCGGCATGAAACCTATTAACACTCTCAGGAGTGTTCTTGTGAGAAAGCGTCCTACTCCGGCGAAGGACTTTGGCGTGGTGTATCGTCTCCCTTGTGCGGATCCTCAATGTGGTTGGTCGTATGTTGGAGAGTCAGGCCGCTCATTACATGAGAGAAGAAAAGAGCACAGAAAAGCCGTTAAAGATGTCGACGTTGAACGGTCGGAAGTCGCTCGACATGTATTTGAAGCGATAATAGAGTGGCCTTTGACAGGATGGAGGTGGTGGACAGAGAACCGGTATGGAGGAGAAAATTGATAAAAGAAGCATTTTGGACTGAGAGATATGCATCGGCCAATCGAGTGAAGTTTTCTTTAAGCAGTTGCTGGAATTTTTGACGTTTTACTTTTCTCTTGTATCTTTCTAGCTTTCTTTACTTCTACTGTCGATTTTAGTAGTAGTAGTATTTGTTTTATGTATTGTCACTTATCGTATTGTATTTTATTTTGGACAGTCAATGCTATGTTCCGGGTTGAATGAGCTCATCCAAGGTAATCTTTTCTTCATTCACTTGCCTGACGATGGTCGCCTGTAGCGGCTGAAAGGCCTCGCACATGTTGCAAAAATAAAAGAAAACCATCAAAGCAAGGACTCCTCTCAAATTATAAATTAATGGCTGGTCCATTATTTTCTGAAGAACCATCTCTAGGTCATACAGTTCACACTGCTTCAGAAACTAAACACATTTAGATTTATCAAATCGCTATTTTGTCGTAAAACACAGCATCCTGATCAGGTTTTAGCTGGAACTTATTAAGTTCTTCAATACCTTTCTGTACATATCACTGATCGGAAGCATAAACACATGCAAGATAGAAAAGTGAGTCTGCTAAAAATTATGAATGTGACTTAGCTAGTGCCAAAACATTTTATAAAACATGAGTCGCAGAGGGAACCATGCAAAGTGACTGAATTCTTAGTACATATAAAACTTCAAGCCGGAGCCGTGGCATTTTCTGTCGGCTCCGGCTCCGACCTCCTACCACGGATCCAGGCGGCTCCGACTGCGAAGCTTCGCCTCAAATGGAGCTATTTGTACGCGTAACTTGTGCTTTACGTTCATGGCATGAGATGGAGAATGGAATTCGTCATCTGCTGCTTTCGCTGTTGTATTAGCCAGCCAATGACGAGTGAGGCATGCTCGCATTGCCTTACTTTCCCCTTAATTTTTCAGAATCAATAGCCAGTTAATAATTGCTAATTGAGTGTGATCTTAATGTCATCAGGGAATAACAATGAAATCTAATGAAAGTTTGAAAATGCTACAACAAAGCTTGGTTTGTTGATGCAAAACACTAGCTTTCTTATGGTTGAGAAGGTCGATTTAGTATGGAGAATGAGACAAAATCCTCGTCATGCTGAGCATGAAAGGGCACGATCGCTAAAATCGCCACTAGCCATGTATATCCCAGGACAACCCCTCATAACAGCCAACTCAAAAACTAGCACCACTCGTGCGGATGAGACCATCTCAGCGAATGATGGCAGGCCCCAGGATCACTTGTCAGTCGACTCCAAACTATTCATGAATGTCATGGTGAACACATTGAGTGACCGTGTGAGTGCGTCGCACATCACTATTTATGAACTGTACTGCTTGTGCAACATTAAAGGTTTATGAAAATTTTTCACTTTTATCATCGATGCAAAAGTCTTGAGATAAGTTATTCGTGTGTTTCAAAACACCCTGCAGAATGCCTTTGAGAAGTCGAAGGAAGACAAGCTTTCTGCTGTACAAAACCATGATGTAGAGTTTCTACTGCTGCATTTTCAGACTAATCAGTATATGAGGTGAGCTACCATCCGCAATTAAAGCTTTTATCGACCTTTTTGGATGCTACAATATTTTTGCGTATAATTATTTTTATAGATATTTTATTAAAGTTTTACTTTCGTGAGAACGTACAGTAGAGGGCGTATTCATTCTGTTTCACGTAAGAAGCTTGTGTCCTCTTTGCACATTTTCACTATATTGTTGGTATTTTACTGAAGCGCACTTTTTACTCAGCCTACCGGAGACAGCATGCCCTGTAACTGACAACGCCGTTTTAAGACTGCAGCAGAATTCAATTCAAATTCAGTCAAAATACAACGATGGAAATCCATTTGTGCTCTGTTATTTGTCATATAGAAAAAGAGTCTGTCTAGAGAAAGTCTTTAGGAAGAGACGATGCGATATAGAATCCCAAGGCACCTATAGTATCATTTAATTTAAGTCAAACAGGAATTCAAATGCAGCATTCTTATCAAATTAAATAAAAGGATATTTCGAATGAATGATTTCCCTCATAACTGTGGGGAACTAAATGTCCATTATGCAATGTGCTATGCGACACTGCGGTCCCATAAAAATAATTACATGTGCATGTAAGTACTGGTAAAAGACTACCTAAATGATGAATTTAATGTTTTTGCAAGCAGGACTACCCCATTGTAAATGTACTGTTGATTAATATGATCCTCAAGAAGGTTGAATAATCTGTTGATTCTTTCCATTTTAATCATTTCGAGAATTTTCTGCATCCAAATGTTGTTCGTTTCTTTGATCTTTTTACCGATTTTGAATTGAGTTGTTTCTTCTTGTTTCATGATAGCAATCTACTAGGTACTGAAGGAGAAGAGGGAACTTTTGCGTGTGATCACTACTTCAGAGCAGTTTCCTAAACATTGGTTGGACAAAATTGACCAACTGGTTTACGGTAATCGAATAAATGATTCGTGTCAGAACAGACTCAACTGTTTATTCAATTTAATTATACTTAAAGATGATTTCATCATATACAGTAGTAGAACAGATATCTTACTGCGGCAAAAGCAATTTAAGACGCGTTCTTTTTTATCATTAGAGCACTATATATAGATATAATAAGTTAGATTTCCTCTCTATACGTTGAAGCCTGTACATAAAATTTTATCACTTTTGCCCCTAAGCAATTTCGAAACAACAATGTCACAATAGTTGTATAACGTAAAGTAATATATCTACTGAAGATTTAGTAAGTGGAACATGAATAGAAGAAGACTAGCTTGTAATTTGCTCCCAGTTTTTCTTATGTCGGGGTTAAACATGAATGTTGGGAATATGGAAAGCATATGATCCATCTCGCCCCGACGAGCATGATACAAAAGCAATACATTTGAGATGCGCAGTTTGGATACAAAATTAGTTTCCTAAGAAAGAAATTAAGGTCATTTTAATTAACATCCTTTGCTCGTAAAACAATTCTTGCATTAATTAGATAGACTGATTTTTCCAGATATCAACTGACATTGATTTGAAATATAATTGAAATGCCATTATTTAAGAATCTTGTAGAATGATTTGTTTGTATTTGCATTTGACCCTGCAAAAAACATTTTTCTAAACCTGATCTCACAAGAATAACATGCCAGAATAATCTGATCGCACAAAAATTTAGCGAAGAATTCCTGTCGGCGATAGCAACTAAAATGCTTTATGTGAACATAAGTAAGTGCTTTCAACAGTCTAAGGCATCTTCCTTTTATTTTGCATTAATTTTGTTTAAGATGATTAATCAGCTAAAACTTTAATTGATTGTTAAATTAGTCATGATGCAGAATCATTACTTTGAATCACTGTAATAAAAGTTCTAGCTATTTAACAACCCTTTCAGTACAGTGTTCTTGGGAATAGTTCGACTAAAAACGTGACCTAGTGAAGAAGGAACAAGTTATTTTCCTGCTATATCTGCTCGTGGTACATCTGCATGAATACTATAGTTTCTCTTATTGAGCTAGAGGTTTAAATCTCAGAGACCTGAGCTTTTTCACACCCTCTTAGACCTGAGGGGGGTCCAGTGGACCCCTTTTACAAATTCTTAGTTTACCTGCTTAAATCGATATCAAATCATTAGGATAGTTGATTTTAAGCAAAACAATGATGTTTGCGTGTAGCAAGTCTATATAACTAATCCTTTGAATGTCTTTCAGTCTTCTCAGTAAACACATGCAAAAATGGGGTGTTTTTGTAATTCAACGACATTTAGCACAGTATCAGTTGTACTATGAGGCGGTTTTACGATGTTTGCTGTCGTCATTTATCCTCAGATGGTCGATTTTAGTGAAATTGATTTATTCCATGCAGCATAATCCTCATATTTGTCCTTTGTTTCAAATTTATCCATGCCCATCGGAAATAGGCCTAAACTGAACCATAATTGCTGCATTTTAAGACCCTCAAAACAATCATGGATATCTCAAACTCATCAATTACTGCTGTGAAAAGTTTGCGAGCAGTCTGTTTTTAGTGTTGAACAAAAAATATAATGATAGCTTTCATTTTGAACATTGATTTATGCTGAGTTGTTCATGTAGGGCAGCCAGTCATGCACGATCATTTGCGAAAGCATAATATTCACATTTTGCGATCCTCTAGCATAACACACATGTACGAGCAAACATGCAAACATTGAATAAATGAATTTCAATCATTATGCACCATCGTGGACATGCACAAAATCATTTTTCATCTGATAGAACAAATTTTGTCATGGGACTTTCTACACCCTCCGAGACCTGCGGTGAACCCCCCTTGGCCTATCTACCATACTTCTACTGATTCAATTGAAATGAAATAATACATGTAGATTCATTGTCAAAAATGATGATTTCACATGGGCATGAGCGGTTGATATATCCTCAGCACAAAAGTGAAATAGAAAAATACGGCTCCGGGGTCCACTGGACCCTCCTCATGTCTCTGAGGGTTAGCATCTTAAGGTATAGGCCTGCTACCGTGAGGAATGCAGATGTAATTTGATTTACAACAGTAGTAGGCAGCAGTTCAATTTTTGATGACGCCGGCGACAAGTTTTAAGGTAAGCAGGCTTGAGTGTTCACTCGGTGCGACTTGTTCCTTGTAATTCAACAACTCAGTTTTTCATTATACTTACTGACAAATTGCATAGAAATCCAAGAGGTGGTTTAGGCAATATATGAGGATCTATATTTGATTCATGCTTGCACATTATTGGTGCTTCGCTGGTCTTGGTGATCTTCATGGCGCGTAGTAGTTTGGAGACTGGGTTCGATTCCCAGCAGGCAAGCTATTTTTTATGGTGGTCCCAGGAGAAAGGCGCATTGAAATATCATTTCGATCTCGTGAAAGCCGGAGGTATTGAATTGTTGGATTTGCACATATCATTTCATTCTAATAACTTAAAAAATTGTGTTGGTACCAGGTTACTAAACATTAACATTTTTAAAATTTCACCGATGGTCTGGTAGCCATGTAATCAATTTGCGTTGCCATTGCAAGTAATACAATTGATGCAGTAAATCAAAAGTTCACAGAATTCATTTATAATTATCATGCAATCATCCTGAGCAACATCTGGATTCTTTTGTTCAACGTCTGGATTCCTTTGTTCCATCTGGATGCATTGTTTTGGTCATGAGTATGGCATGCATACTAGAGATGCACCTTGGGGAATTCATTGATTACTTGTTTTGATTCAGTTCATTTGATTTATGAGTAATAATAGCCAGCTGTTGCCTTTTGTAATAGATAATGGATGATTTTGAAATCATTATAGAATTTATTAACGGAAGGCAGATAGGCCTGAGGTTTTTAAGTTCTATATGACCGAAATAAATCATCAATTATCTGTTATAATGCATGCTATAGATATGTTTCAGAAGAGGTTAATATACCTTTTTACATTTCATATTGCTAAAACTGCATTGATTATTGCCAAAATATGCAATCTATTTCTTTGTTGCTCTCACATATCTTTGTTCTATCGCATGACTACATTCATGATTCATTGATTCATGATTTTCAAATGCTTGATATCTTGCTTGATAAACACTACAGTGTCATAAAATGAATGAAATGGCATTTTCCATGATATGCTCAAGTCATCTAATACACCATAAGCTTATTAGATATGTGGAGGAAAAGTCAACCGCAATTCTTGAAGAAATGAAGGTGAGGTTGGCGCTTCTTTTTCCTTTACGTCTAGTTTCCACAACGACGGTAATGAGCCATCTTGATGGAAACCTCATAACCTTAAAACATCTTCGAAAAGTTACTTTTAGCTGGAACATCAACGAAGTCAAGGAAGAAAGGGCATTAAACGCAGGGTGAATGATGCAGGCTGGTGTGGATCATATACACGGACGAATGTGGGTTCAACATATACGGTTCGATCACAGGGGCGATCACTGTGTGGAACTAGAGCTGTTAGAATCGTGAATTGTCAACGTGGACAAAATCTGACTGCGTCTTTAGCCATTTCACAACACTATGGTCTTGTGCACTACTGCTGTGTAGCAGTTGGAATGACATAAGAAAAGTTTCCACTTTCCTGACACAGGGAAAGGTTGCGCACTTTTTTAAGTGATGTAGACAGTCTGCTAGATGATGAGAACATCACCATCATCCACGACAATGCATCCTTGCATAGGAACCCTCCATTTTTGAAAGATGAGCATCCAGTAGGGTGTCTTCCGCGGTATCCCCCTTTCCTTAATCCCACTGAGGCATCTATCTCGTGCTTGAAAAGTGCTGTTAAGAGACATTTGTCGGAGCCATCTGTTCAGCAAACTCTGCGATCAGGATGCAGCTCGTCTCATGAATAGAACCTTGCATCAACATCGACTTGTTCTTCTTCAGATGCAATTGAACAACATGCCAATATTGTGACAGTTGAGAAATGCATCCAGTGGCATCGTCACTCAATGACTTATATTCCAAAGTGCTTGGAAAAGCAAGATATTTTTCCTAATTTTTGTCATGCTAACTTGCTAAGTTTTTGTTAAGTTTTCCTTATGCTTGTACTGTATTAACTTTCCATTAATTGATTCAGACAAAAATTGATAAAACTATGAATTGTCTTTTGATGACTATGAATTTTCATTTTTCCTGGGAATTCTAGGTAAGGGAGACGAAGCATAGAAAGTAAATATCGAAGTAGATCGTCATATTTATTGAAGTTTAAAACTCAGTTCATTTTAGGAAATTGTTACACGTGTAATTCAAATTTCGAGTCTGCTTTTTCTTTTGCAAAAGATGGACTATGCATGCTTGAAATTTTCGACAAATTCACTTTTTCGTAATTCACAAACAATTACTATGAAAAATGACTGAAACAGGATTCTGAATATAGATAGATGCTTCCTCTCTGGATAAAGATTTCATGTAGGGTTCGATCGTGCATACCAACATATCAACGGCTCCCTGAAATTGAACTTTAAAAACGTCAAGTATAAATTCAGTGATGGGAGCCCTTTTTTTAATTACCGGTAATTAATTTATCAGATGTTAATAGACGGATTTTCCTAACCGCATTCCAAGATATGAAAATAGGCTAGTGCCCTTTCTATAGACCTTCAATATAGCAATAAACGCATATACATAAATCAATGGTTACTATTGAGGATCAAAGATATGCAAGTTAAATTACAAAGATATCATCTCTTGGTAATAATCACTGCAGTTTTGGCCATATAAAATGCAAAAAGGTATTAGAAAACTCTTTTACCTGAAGGCGAAATCCAGAGATTCTAATTATATTACGCCTACTCACCATCACCTATATCGTTGCAAAGTAGGTAAATATAGGTAATATTATGGTGCTATATAGCGACTTGATTATGGGAATTAGTAACCTGTGGACATAGAAAGCTACACAATAGCATGCATTATGAAAACATAATGTAAATAGAGTCACTAGATATTGAATTGCAGCTCAGCTGACTAGTGGAGACAGACTTGAATAGCTGCTGCTTCATCCAATATCAGGAATCAACTGTAGGCCTAGGTGACACCATTCAACATCGACACACCTCCCTTGATGCATACACCGCACAGACGCAGATGGAATATCTATGTTGCTGTCAATGTCTATGATGCACCCATTTTCAAAGTAAATTTGAAATACGCATGTAGCATATCAAATTAATGTCTAGCGATTGAAATTAAAAAAAATAAAAAATTTAAATATTAGTCTGTTTCTAACCAATCTGTGCATCAAGGAGGGGCTGTGTTGATGTTGAATGATGTGAGCTAAGGGTGGGGATTCCTGATAATGGATCAAACAGCGACTATTCAGGTGCGTTCTGCGGTTTCTTAGTATTCCAAAGATGAATTGATGCAACATGTGGCATGCTAATGCGATATAACACTTATCACAATGTAACAAAATGCATCATCCCGTGTTCCATAAAGTCAAGATCACATACTCATTTGATACTTCTTCTGTTCCTAGTAAAAAGCAATATACTGATAAATTGCTGACAGCAGTTAAAAGTATGAACCGATTGGTAAGTCATAGATAATTTCCATTTGCAGCAATCACGTTTGTAGATTGGCTATTTATTTTCCTTTGAGCAGTTCTTCTTGCCAATGCATTTGAAAACAAAGATACTCGCCAACAAATTCATTATTAAAAGAAAATATATACAAATGTACAAAAAGATTTTCTCACAAGCGCTTTCATGGTCTCTAGTCATGTGTGACCACCCCACATGCATCACCTTACATATACGACCCCACAGCATGTTCTCGACAGTCGCGGAATCCTGCATCATCGATATGTAAACACGCTGCTGACTGTGTTTCTTTTGTCGGGAACGCATTAACGTCTTATTAGAACTCATGAAATTTAATGCAGAGTCATGAGATTTTTATGAGAGCTCATGAGGTTATGATGAGTGACGTGATATTCTCATGAGAAACTCATGATGTTCTCATGATGCTTTGATGAGAATATAATGAGTGCGGTAATGAGAGCATTCATGAGGATAATATCTTATGATGCGTTCATGGGAAAATCATGAGCATTCATGAATGTTTTGTGAAAATAAGTTTATAAGTAGTAAGACATGCATGCTAGCCGCGAAAGGAAAGAGTCATAAGAAAGCTTATTCAATTGATCAGAATCTCCAAGTTTAGTCTATAAAGGATAAAAAGCAAAAATATAGAATACATCATAGCGATCTGCAACAGCCTTCTCGAAATGATGCATATATAATTTGATTTTGTAATTAGATGTTGAATGCAAGATGTTGAAAATAGAGATACAATCACCGTTCAATTTCATATCAAACCACAGTGATGATTAAATATTGCTAAAACTGAGCTAGTTTTGTGGCCATGGCGTGGGAATGCTCCGGGGCAACGTGGCGAGGCAAAGAGAGCGCAAATAACTAAATGCCAGAAAAACAAATTCAGAAGTACGAAAGAGCAGCTGTTAATTCCTTGATGAGCTTTTCATGAGAAACTCATGAAATTTAATGAGATATTTTATCCGAAAATGTTCCAAATCCGCATGAAATTTCATGAGACATTCATGAGAAAAAATCTCATGAAAAATCATGAGGAATTTTCGTGAGCGTGTCCAAAAAGATTTTGTATATAGCCTTTTATTACCGAGAAAGAAAATTCGACCTGACCAAGAATTCAACGAAAAGAAAGCAATCGAGGCTGCCCTGAACATGAGATCGATCAAGAAAGTCAGAAAAGCAACCTCATTACATAAAGATGCCATTGCAGGACTGAAAGACAAATCAGGAACAGTCCAATGCAGCGCCAAGGAGAAAAGTGAGATCATGTCAAGGTTCTAATCACATTTGTTTGCCTCAAACCATAACGTCAACTTCAGAAGCGGTTACATACCTGAAGACGCTCCAGACATTCTAGCCGACGAAATAAAAAGGGCAGCGGAAAAACACTAGGTCAAGATAGGATAGCCATTGAGATCCTCAAAGAAGCCCCCAAGAATGTATACTAGCTCATCTCCCAGCATTTCAATACAATCCTACAAAATCGGACTATCCCACCTTCTTGGATGAAAAGCATATTTCATCATGCGCACTCATCTGCGTCTCTTGCGTGTAATTCACTTCTATGGAAATGTCCGTACTATAATGCACAGGTATTTGTGTTATGAAAGTTGTAATGTGTGTTACATGCGGATTTTCTACCAGGTATATAATTAATTGGAAATGCTTGAAACGTTAATCAATGATAATTGCAATTAGCAAGTTAGTGAAATTTCGACGGGTCACTTCAATATCACTTTAAGCACACTATATAGAAATTTGGACCATAGAAATCTATTGAAACATCGGCGAAAATCTCAGTTTTTTTATTTGATGACCGAATTAAACTTCCAAAAATGCAGCTTCATTAGTGTAGCATATTATACAGCATTGAGAAATCAACGATATAAAATGCAGCTTTTAATTTTCATTAGCCGTTTTCCAGCGGCAAAAAACAAAATTTTCATGCTTATGATACCGGCATCACAAATATTTGAACAAATAATATTATAACTGAATAAACATTTGCTGTTTGAAGTATTATGAGCATCATGCAAGTTTTAACAAAATACTTTGTTATTTTTACCTAGAAATAGACATGTTCCCAATTGGGAACATACGGCACTTCTCACTATAAAAACAGGAAATTTCAATGATATTCATGATATGAGTTCATTTGGTTTGGTCGCACAAATTGCAACACGACAGTAATTAGAGTAGATATCTATGATTGTAGATGTCTATGTTTGATGTTGACGACAATTTTCGATGTCCGGTAAGTGTTCCTACTGACATGATATCGACTGTTAAAAGTTTGAATTTCTACTTCCTAGGAAATATAATGATCAGATAGAGAGCAAAATAGTCGCTGTCTGAACGCTGTCTGACTGCATGTGTGAACAAGATGACATAAAGACAAGGTAGACATTGCTATACTTCAACAAGCTGCGGATTTGATTGCTGCGATGAGTGACGACGACGAAAAGACAAATGACATTATTGTTATTCCTTGCAATGAAAGAGGTGACTAGGAATCTGAGGCTGATGATCTTGATGAAGAGAACTTATTTTCTGATTCATCAGGCGATGTCGCTGGACTTTTAGAAATTCAAGAAGATGATTGCAATACTGAAGTGGAAAACCAACCACCTGCGAAAAGAAGGAGAACTTCTCCAACATCATGGAAGAAATCTGAAGTGACCGATTCATTTTCAAATTTACGCCAATTTGACGATTTTCGTGATGAGTATCCTCTAGCAAGTGAACTTACTGCATTTGAAACTTTTCGTTTATTCATGGATGATTCATTCATACATCACATAGTGACCAAAAAAAATCGGTATGCTCATGAACAGAAAAATAATCCTTTATTTTCTGTTAGCTTCGATGAAATAGAACAACTTCTTGGTGTTCTTCTGTACTCTGGGTATGTATGCTTGCCAGAAGAGAGAAACTATTGGAGTCGATCGGAAGATATTAATTTTTATTTCCTGTCGTCGTCCATTACTCGAGATCGGTATTTGAATATAAAAAGACATCTTCATCTTGCCGATAATCGAAATTTATGCAGCAACAAATGTGCAAAAAATTCAGCCAATCTACGATATCACCAATAAAAACTTGGTTCAATTTGGTATATTTGCTCAGAATCTTTCAATTGATGAATCGATGGTTCCATATTTTGGACGTCATTCAGCTAAAATGTTCATCAAGGCTAAGCCAATCCGTTTTGGCTACAAAATCTGGACTTTGTGTTCTTCAGACGGATATCCATTTCATCTTGAAATATACATACACTGGCCGTGATCCCGACAAACTCGAGGTCTTGGAGAAACAGTAATCATGAAGAAGTTGAAATTTTGGAGACACCCAGTAATAATGTCATATATTTTGATAACTTTTTCTCATCGTACGACCTAGAGAATTATCTGAGAAAGGAATTCGAGCAACTGGTACCGTTAGAATTAACAGAACCAATAAATGCACATTGTCCAAAGATGTTATCAAAAAGTCAGGTACGTTTGATTACAAGTCTGATGGCAACGTCTTGTTTTGTACATGGAAAGACAGCAGTGTAGCACCAATCGGCACGAACTTTGACTCTGTTTTTCCATTGCATTCATGTTCCCGATATTCTGTGTCACAAAAAAAGAAAGTCAGTATCCAGCAGCCAAATTTGATTCGAAATTACAATATGAATATGGGAGGCGACGTTTATGATAAATTGCTGTCTTCTTATCGTCCAACAATACGAGGAAAGAAATGGTAGTGGAATCTCTTCATCAATGCATTGAACACTCTGACTGTTGCCTCTTGGAAAGCATTAACAAGCTGCATCCGAATGAAACTTTGAGCCATATACAATTCCTTCGGATCATTATGCAATGTCTAGTAAAGAAAGGTAAGCTCTTACTCCTGAGGCCCATGCATGGACGTGGAGTGCCGAAAGTTTCAGATATTCGAAAAGATGGAGTTGGTCATCATCTGAAACCCTGTAAGCAAGGTCGATGTGTTTACTGCATGAAAAACACTCGCTTGATGTGCTCTAAATGTCAGAAGCGTTTGCATTTAAACTGCTCAGCTGATTTCCACAAATAGTACTTTCATGTATCTCTGATGCCGTATGTTCCCATTTGGGAACAATGAATATTATTCATGTTTTGTCGATGATATATCGTTTATTCATAATTGAACTATGACTACGTTTTGAAGGTATATCTCAATTAATTTGCTAACGACAAGATCAGTTCTTGCTAGCTTTTCCCTTGTTTGATATAGTTTCACAAATATTTTGATCAATTTTTAGCAAAATACACATACTCAAAAGTGGTTCTACAGATAATGCAATAAAGAAGGCTTACAAGTTATAGCATATTATTACATAAAGCATCATGACATTATAGCCGATTATCATATTTCAATACTAAACTAAAAAATATACAGTGTAAATAAAGGTTTAAAAATATGTTCCCCATTGGGAATATACGGTGGAAAGATAATATGCTACCTATTGGGAACTCACGGCTCATAACGGCTAACCGTTTACGGTTGAGGAAGACTTTCCACATTTAATGAAGGAATAAAATGCAAATGAAGTCTAAACCCTGCTCTCAATGTGGTTCCTACGTAGAAATCAGTGGCATACAAAAAACCCTTTCGAATTACCAACAAACTGGACTCATAATTACCATCCCTGCGCTTCATCGGACCACTTCTATAAAATTATGATACTTGTCTAAATGGACTGATGCGTACAATGAAAAACATTGAAACAAGAAGACAACAGAATAATCTTCAAGGGCATTCTCTTGTCGAGTGGAAATAAGTTACTGAAATAAACTGGATTAATGTTAATTGAAAGAAATGATCAAATCAAAGGATCTTTTATTAGAAAGTCTACAAGACAACACTATTCATACGAAACAACAATGAAAAGGAAACATTGGATCTCCTTTGAGAACTGTCTCAGGTAACAAGGGATAGAAAAACATGTCTTAACTATTGAAGATTATCTTCAAATTAGCCATTCCACTTCGTTCTTGAGACAATTGAATACATCAACAACACATGATTGTTTTGTCACATCAAGAAGTTTCAAATTGAAGAGAAAAGTAATCTACAAGTTTACGGGAAACTAAGAATTGTCGTCTGGAGATATCAAAACGTTTTCTGTCGCGAATTCTGCATCTCTGCTCGCATTCTGCTAGCAAATTTATCAAATACTGACACTAAGGATATCAAGTACTTTCACAAAGTCACTTGCTTATTTCGCTAAGATTTGAAGTTCAGTGAGCAGTGCTCACCCTAGTTGCCTCAAATGTATTTTCATTTAATTTTTTCAAAGAGAAAATGGACCGTGATTTTCGACATGTTTTCCGCTTGAAACAAATTTTAGTAAATCACATACAGTAAAAATCTATGAATGCAACATTTACATGTCAGCAAATTATTTTGCGCAATCCTTATGCAGTATAGAAAGCATTGTATCTCAAAAAGATGATCTATCTAGATAATTAAATATCTCGAAATAGTTATTAAAAATCTCCGATAATACTGAAGAGGAACGGTTGAAATTGTCTTATCAATCTTTAAAAAGAAATTTAGGGACTGAGATGACCCATGTTTTACTTTAAAAGCATGAAATTGTGAGTTGTCTAATGTCATTTCAATTTTTTATTTGATAAATTTTCACAAGGAAATGCAAAGATCCTAATTTTCCGAAATATGTACATATTTCTGTAAACGAAAGCAACATGAAGCTCCCGAAGGTAATCATCGTATTGAAGTATGTGCTTTCAAAAATATCAGAAAGATGCTGTATATTTGCACTTTATTGATAATTGCGCTTAGATTATGATCTTGTCTCGATCTAGATTCGATTTACACTCGGAAATCGGTAAGTGGTAGACTGTAAAGCAGACTATAAAGATAATTCATCTTGTTATTAGTCAAGAAGTGCGGTATATAGAAAATGACAAAACACATCATGCAGTCTTACTGCAGAGTTGATTTCTTATGCAAGCAATCAGCTTATGGTCCCAAAAATCTTTAAATAAGCTATTTGCTTATAATTTTCCTTGCTGAAAAGAGCTCTTATGTAGGTGATTACTTATCCGAAGCTTTCTTCTTCGCATTCGCTTACAGAGATGGCTGCTTGCTTACGAAGAAATAGCTAAGAAAACAGCAAAGGCATGTCTTATGCATTGAATTTTTAATTTCAAGCGGCGACAGTTTGTAAATCTAAGCAGCACATTAGCAATAATACAGTTCAGTCCAGACCTTTTTCATCAGGTTGTTTGTGCAATTCCAAGCTATGGAGTATCTTGACTATTTGACAATGGAAGATGATGCCTACAATGCACCAACGCCGAGAATTTTAAGGGATGTGAGTCATCCTCTAAAGCAATGGAGTGACGAAGATTTTGTCGACCGTTTCCGATTCGGAAATCATATCCGATTCGTTGCCATATTTGAGCAGTTGGCTCCAGAACTGACATCCTCAGTTAATAATAGAGGTCTGCCTGTCCCTTTAATGAGACAACTTCTGATAACTCTGCGATTCTACGCTTGTGGAATTTTTCACAGAGAAAATGGAGATTTGTCGGCGGTTAGTGAAGCCTCGGTATGCCGAATTGTGTACCGGATGACCAACGCACTTTGTCGCTTACGTTCACAATACATCAAATTTCCTGGAGCATCAGAGCAAGCAAAACTTAAACTGGATTTCTTCTCAATAGCAGGTTTTCCCGGTAAGTACACTATTAATGCTATATTGGTCTGTTTGGTCCGAAAAAGTTCTGCGTGTGGGGTTAAATGAGTCCAGTCATGGTACAAGCGTAGGACCTAACGTCCTAATGCCAAAATTTAATGCATTGATGTTTTGTATTCATACAATATTTTTACAAAATATTTTTGTTATATATATTTCAAAATGCAAATATAGACATGCAAACATAATGTGGTATAATGTGGTATTTTTTCTATAGGTGTTATTGGCGCAATCGATGGATCTCATGTGAAAATAAAAAACCATCAACGACTGATTATGAAGAATTCCGTTGTCGGAAGGGTTTTATGTCAGTCAATGTACAATGTGTTTGCTCACCAGATTTACAATTCACTGACATTGTTGTACGCTGGAAAGGGTCGACTCACAATTCTCGAATATGGCGGAATTCATCGATCTGTAGTCGGTTCCTTGATCACGAATTTCAGGGTCATTTGTTGGGGGATAATGGATACCCGTGTACCACAGAGATCTTAACACCAATATTGCGTCCCACCACTGCTCCCGAAAGACGCTACAATGTCGCTGACATAAGGACACGGAACACGATTGAACGAGCCTTTGGGTTGTGGAAGGCGAGGTTCCGCTGCCTTCAAAATACATTGCGATTTTCCCCGCGGAGGTGGTGTAGCATCATAGTAGCAACTGGAATATTGCAAAATATCGCCATTCAGCAGCACTCAGTCCCGGTGGATGAGTTCGTGGACGTGGAAGAGGTGGATGAACAGTCTATCTTTCTGGACTCTGATGCGTACTCTTCAGAGAACAGTTCACGTCATCATATTATTGACTCGTTCTTCGCGTAAAGCAAGCTAGTGTTTCTGTTCGAATAAATCTCATTCCATTTGATGAGAATGTTTTTTCTTCTTCATCTATGACAATAATTATACATTTTGCCACATAATCTATGGAATATATTCGTGTAATCAATAAGCTTATGTTATTTAAAAATGCTTTGGTAATCAGAGAATTGGTGCAGTATAATATATGAGATGTGTGCTATTTAATGATTGCACAAAAATTTCTATGCAAGGCAACCTATATCACTTAAACATCCGTGTGAATGTACGGGAACTGCTCAATTATCATAATTCTCTCGATTCTTACCATGTACTACAGATCAAATGCTTACTTTGCTACAGATATTCGGTTTTAATAAAGAAAGAAAAAGCGATATGATCACATATACAGGGTGAGTAAAAAAAACGATATCTGAATTATGTCGAAAAATAGTCTTCAATTGCCATTGATTTTCTTCGTCTATTGATGCTCTATATTTATGTTCGAATTCTATATCGCTTGGACAGTATTTTTATTATTCGTAGTTGAAATTCAAATCATGAAGTCGATAGTTGATCCATCCAAGAAATCTGGTCTAAGTCATTTGAACTTCATTTAAGGTATGGAAAGGAAAGCAAAACTTGTCGCTTGGGCAGTCGCATTCGAAAACGTCGCTGAGGCGAGGCGCAAGTTTCGCGAAAAATTTGAGGAAGAAGCACCAATCCCTTCAACGGTTCATCGCTGGGTGAAGAGATTCCTGGTGTACGGTGACATTAACCATCGTGAGGAAGGTAGCGGTCGCCCAATATCTGCAAGCGGAGACGATATTTTCACTTCGATAAAACCGCTTGTGGAAAGTGATCCAAACATCTCAACCCGCCGCCTAAGTCGCGAAGTTGGTGTATCTCAACGAAGTGTTGTTCGATGCCTGCACCGAAAAGGATATCATCCGTTCAAAGCGACACATGTACAAGAGCTGTCTGACGATGACCACGATAGACGCCTTGAGTTCTGTCAGTGGATAACTTCACGACTTGAACGCCAACAAAACTTTCATCTGCTTATCGTTTTCTTGGACGAATCAGTTTTTCATGTTAACGGATCCGTCAATAAGCACAACATTCACTACTGGAGTGCAAACAATCCTCACGTCTTCATTGAAAAGCCTCAAGATCGAAGATCAGTGACTGTGTGGGCCATGATGGACAACACAGGAGTGTTGAGCTTCGACATCAGCTGCACAACAATGAACGGTGAACGTTACTGTGGTATTCTAAAGGATCATGTCATCCTTTTTTTCAACGGGCTGAAAACAGACACCGATTTTATCAACAAGATGGAGCACTACAGTTCTGCCCGCGCTATTCTCGACAGTTATCTACCTAACAGATGGATCGGTCGACGAGGACCCATCGAATGGCCTCCACGGTCTCCAGACCTCAGTACCTGCGATTTTTTCTTGTGGGGCACTTTAAGAGACTCAGTTTATGCGCGATGTCCAAATAACACGACGGAGTTGGCCGCCTATATTCGTGAGGAGATTACAGTATTCAGTCGCGACACATGCCAAAAAGTTTACGATTCGTTTGTTCGCCGATGCAGGGTTTGTATTGAACAGGAAGGTGCTCAATTTGAGTCAGTTCTTTAGCGTGCTGATTTTCAGCTTATGTTTTGAGACAGTTTCAATAAATATTTAAATGGATACTAATTTTTAGTTAAATGAAATACAGTATAACTATTTCGCCTTATAATCAGATTTCGTTTTTTCTGACTCACCCTTACATGTATTATTGTTCAATGCAAACAAATCCGCATAAAAATGTAGAAGATACCGGTACCGGAATTGTCAACTCTGCCAACTATCTACAAAAGATATATTAAAACATTTTTTTATTCTGTTCTATAATGTTCACATAAACCATCGAGATTTCTCAATGCTTTCTCGTGCTCTTTGAGTTTGATTTTCATATCTGTCTCCTTCAATTCGAGTTCGAAATCCAATATTTGTATTCGCTTCTTATGCTCCTCCTCTAGCATCTGTATACGCATGTCGTGATATTCTTTGGCATAAGCGTGAGCGTAGGTTTTGACCACTTTTTTCTCTTTCTTCGAGGAATTGTCTTCTTTGACTTTCACTTCTTCATCTGATTCTGAAAAGAGGAAAAGGCATGAAACCATGCAATGATTGCATATTTGATATGATAGGGCATCGAATATAAATGGGCATACATGTACATGTGCAATCGTATTTGTAAAAAAATGCAAATTTTTTTCTTCATGAAGTAGATGCCCTCGATTAGTAGCCGCGGCATATACTCGAAGTCAGGCAACCGCACGCGTGACATCGACGTTGTCGCGGCAATGCCACATGTGTGATTTCAAGGTCATTGGTTAGTTCTGCGTATTTCACAAATTGCAAACTTTACATGAGAAGGAAAATCTGTCCTATGTTACCATTGCTTGCCCACCACTGGGTTGATGCAGATTCACTGTTGACAACAATTTAACTTACCACTTGAGTCCATATGATCATTGTCCATAATTCCATTCAGCGGCATCTGACTTTGGCACACTCCACTTACAAGAGCTACAATGCTGCTGCTTTCAGATGTGCATGCCGGGCCTCCTCCAGTTCGAAAGCGTTCTCTTCGTTCATCGGCCATATCCTTCTTTGCCTTTATTTTCAATTTTGTCCATATATTCTGAAAAGGAGAAGTTGTAAAATCAAAACTATCATTTACTGGTGTGTCAATCTTTAAATATACCTACTACTGCAATAGAGGAACAGTCTCATTTGAATTTAATGATGTGACTTGTATTAGAACTACTCTATAGGCCTAGAAATCACAACAAGATACGGAAATGTACAGTAGCACATTCGGTACTTTAATAGCTTTATCTTGGCAGAGTGTGCCTTGGTCATGAAAAATAGTGTCATTTGAGTTCCTTTAGCTTGTGATGGCATTAAAAATTAGTCTACATGCGTGATTTGATAAAGAAAGCAGTCAACAGGTATGCGACAGTGCAACCTACCTTCAACTGTTTGATGTCTCTTTTATGCACTCTCCCTTGAATTGAATGCTTTTCTATATTCTCCCATGCTATGGCTTTCTTCTTCTCGATTTCGTTGGTCTTCAATTTGTTCTCAACAATTGGATGCTGGGCAATAATGCTGCCAAGGGTTTCCAACTCATGTTCTGATATCTTGGCAGCACGTTTCACTGACATTTTGCGATGCAAGCGCCGAATACGAATGAAAATTATTACTAAAATCTATCTGTTTTCAGTATCACAAAGCCATCATGCGATTATATTTTCAAAAATTATTGATTAACTAATGTTGAATCTCGGATATCTATGTTTTGTACTGCTTGCTTTATTGAAGCAGTGAGCTTCAAGATAAGCAAATAGCTTAAGTAAGAAATTTGACTCTGCAACCGAAATAGGAGATCACCGTTTATTTCGACGATAAGCAAGCAGCTACTGAAGCGCTGACTGCCTCTTAAGAAATCAACTCTGCAACTGGCTGTTTATGTCCTTTGAAACAGCAATGAAAGTCTTAGAAATTGCGCCTTCTGGTTTCCATTAATCTGCATCTGTACTCTACATGTACGTGTAAATACTCCTAAGCTGCTCAAAAATAATATTTGGACACTATTTGATCTCATTTTCTACTTGAAATTGAATGCACACCTCGTTCAAATTTTGAACATTGACAAGTTTTGGATAATGACCGGCAGTTACCTTTATCAGATCCAGTTTTTAGACCCTCCTTCAGTTGTGAGATCTGAAAGGTTCCATAACGAAACAAAGAATCATTTTCTGTTCTTTCTAGCTACACGTATTGAAAGATATTGCAGCTTCATTCATTGATACACTGACTCATATAATTTTACTCTCCACTGCTCTCAGAAGTCAAAACGTTCGTTTAGGATGGCAAAGTATATGAGTAGTTCATCGATTTCGGCATTGCTTTTAATTGAATTAAATGAATTTCTTATGTAATTCTTAAATTCATGAATTTTTATTGCAAGTGTTAAGAACACTGCGATTGACATATGAATGGGAAGTGGTATACAAGGTGTCTCTATATGTGTCAATTATTATCAAAACTTAATAATAAAATAATGATACACACTCAACCGTACACAAATTAATAGAAGTTGTGGGAGTCCAATCGGAATAACACGGTACTTGAGATGTGCAATGAACCTGCTGAGTGAATTTCCTCGGGTATTCACTAGATAGGCCTGCGGACTCAAGATCATTGACATTATGTCTTAACGAGTGAATCAGTAATAATCAATATATACGCTGATTTTTGGAAACACAGCTTCACCCTCAATTGAAAATTGGAAACAGACGTGATTAATCAATTCAATCAACATCAGGAATCTTAAGCAGGCCTAGCTTACATCTCCCAGCATCGACACAACTCCATGTTATAATACGCGGCCATAACTGAAGCAGATTTGAGATGCGCCATGATTACAATAATTATGCATATTAATTCCCTCGGTCTGCACACAGGTCTTTCTCCGTTTTTCAGCTGTATTTGTAGCTGAATATTAAATAATTAATAACACAGTACTTTTCTGTCATATGATGGCGGCGGTCAACAAGCGTTGATTTTATTGACTTTGAAGATGGAGAATGGAGGAAGTTCTCCTCCAGCATATATTCGTACTAATTAAACTTGCAACGTCAGAAATGCTCCTTTAGAATACTTATGACTGGTCAAAATTCATTTCCGGTCTCTAGAAGTGTTCGGTCAAATGAGGCAAAGTGGAAATAATTGCATGAGGTATTCAATCACCTTGTGTAGGCAAAGATTGATTTGGGGACCAAATGAAAGATTTAAAGATTTATATGTTATTCAGATTTATGTTGACAGTATAAATTATGAAAGAAATAAAGATGCAAAATCTTCATTAGCTTGCAAGTCGATCTATACCACTGATCAGACTCTTCATTGAAGAGGTTATTCCAAATTCATCTCTCATTTAAGAGTAGGACTTTATGTATTCATAGAATTTCATAGAATCGGTTCCGGTACCGAATACGGTTCCAATATGCAAGAACCCATTCCGCTATGTTGGACGCAGATAGACATTTATAGCCCAAATAGAGAGCAGAAACATCGATGTGGGCCTATCATCGGTGTGTCCTATCATTTTGATAGGACTCCGACTCCGGGTGGCAAGTATATAAAGCCTAGCTGTTTTAAAAAATAAACTGGTAACCTGCATAATAGATCATTATAGGCTTGCGTGAAGCTATTTTTAGTTAGCATTGCTGCATCAATTATCAATCATTTTCGATGAAAATTTATCAAATGTCGCTTTAAGTTGGATGCATACGACTCAGCTCTTCCCATCTTGTTGATGTGTGTTTCACACTGTTTTCCCCAGTCTCTACCAGGCAGGAAAATCCCCCATCCTTCTCCAAAAAAAATGAGTACACTTTCGATTTGATAAGGTAAGAGGTAATGTTCTCAAGCAAACTAGTATTTCATTTTTGTTTCTGATGTGACCGTTGGTGCGTAGGTGTGATCGAGGCTTGGAAGCCTTGTCTTCTCTATTAAATCACCGAGTGAAAAGACAATCCTTTTTTCACTATCACGGTGCGTTCCCTCAACTATTACAAGCTTCCATGCAACTGTGTCTCTGTACTTTTTGTTTGACGGAGAAAGTTGACATGAAGACAGTGACAGCTACATACACGAGGATAAATAATTTGTTTGCATTATATATCGGGTCTAGTTATAGGCCGGAGTCCTATCATTTGATAGGACTCCGACTCCGCATCCTTGATGTGAACTATGGCAACATGATAAGAAAGCAAGATTTTCATGTCCACTGTATGTAGAAGCCGATTTGTGTCGGCTGAATGGGTTGCCGAAGATGTACGTCATGTTATGAATGAACTTATCAAGTAAATCCAATTTCAGCTAGATGCAGAAATGTCTTTTCGTGCTTCGACACTTCGATATTGCCACATAATTGAAATTGCACATGCTGTATTCAATATAATAAGACCAATGTCCTGTAAAAATATGCCTTTCACAAAACAAATAGCTGTTCGTTATGTCCAACTTCAAAAGAAAGCAGCACCTTTGAATTTTCACATCTAGTCCGGCAGCCAGAGCGAGTTTCTGCAGGGAACAAGGCCGAAAGTGAGACTTTCACAGAATGATGTAAACCCAATGTCTATTGCGAATCTGTGCGTCTGCTGAGGATTAGTTAGTGCCGCCTCTTGTCAGGCAGGATCAAAGAAAAACACATGTAAATCCAATGGGACGCAGACTGAAGTTTTTAAAATTTAGGAAAAAATTTAGGATATCCGGCATTTCCATCAGACGTTATCCCAAAATAAAGACAGAGAAGTCATGAACTAGACCCACTTTCATAGTCCAGACTGGTGCCATCCAGCTATCTATTGTCCTCCCTAGACTTGGGGAGAACAATGACATAATTATCTGATACTCATGGTCCAGCTATCTATGGGCAATTGTAGTGGGTGTCCTTAAAATCACACAAGTTCGTTATATACTAACTTATTGATCTCACTTGCGTGAATTTGCGGACGCCCTATATATAGATGGATACCTGATTTCACATTTTTTGATTTCCTTCTTCATGACCTTTTGTGGCTATTTTTTTGATGCATGTTTACTTTCTATTACTATTATTAAATTCGGTGACTGCTACTGAGTTTTGCATTTTTATCTATTGTTCATTCTAATATCTAGGCATTGAGAAGAGCAACTGGATTTCTAATTGATTCATGTTTTTCTTGTGAAGTACAGGGTGGCCCAGATGTAGCTTACTATTTTCAAATTAATTTAACTCGAGTTATGGTTTATCTATCACATGAAATAAGATTTCACTCAATTTTAAAATCACCTCAAAACCAGTAATCCATGGGAGTAGCCTAGGGTCAGGTGGCCAGGGAAAATTGAGTATCTGCATCTAAAGCCTGCTGAGAAAAAGCTGAAATATTTTTAATAGAAGCTAATAACATAACGCAACGACACAACCACAAGCCTGGTCAAAGTCTTTCGCAAATTGCTTGCGGTCTTAATGACCATCCTCCGTCAAGTCATGTACCGTATTTACTCGTTTAATCGCCCAGCCTCGAATAATCGCCCAGCCTCGAATAAACGCCCATCTAAAATTAAAAAGAGCGAATTAATCGCCCACCTCGTTTAAACGCCCACCCAATCAATTGATGCTACAAAATAGCTATTCTATTCCCACACAGTTTTCGTTACCATTACGAATGGCTGACCTAAATTGAGGACACTTTTCTTTTCAAATTATGCTGCTGACTCATAAACACTTCATCCGTTTCAATTTTTCGATAATAACTGAGAATCAGTTGATTCAACATAGCGCGACGATGAAGACGAAAAGCTACTCAATATCATACAAGCTCGCTGCCCTCGATTTCCTAAAATTCCACAACGTTTCGGAAGCAGCACGTAAATTCAATGTAGACAGGAAACGAATTCGTGAATGGAGAGAGCAGGAGAAGAAGCTGCGTGAAGAAGACAAAGTGTGCGTTCAAAAAAAGAGGAAACGTCTCAGCGGTGGTGGAAGAAAACCGAGATGTGAAGAACTTGAAAGGAAATTGCAAGCATGGATTTGTTCCAGAAGAGAAGAAAGACTCCCCGTATCGCGAACTATGATTCAACGACAGGCTATGGAGATATTTCAACAAGATGGCAAAGAAAACTTTGCTGCCAGTAACGGCTGGCTAATGCGCTTTCTAAAACGCTTTGGCTTTACCTTACGTCGACGTACTACTGTTTCTCAAAGAATTCCTGCATTATTTATACCGAAGATCGTATCATTCATTCGTTATTTGGAGGAAATGAGAAAAACGAAGAAATACAAGCCTGGTGACATTTACGTAATGGACGAAACACCTGTTTGGGTTGAGCCGTTAGCGGAGACGACCATTGACAGAAAAGGCGTTAAATCTGTCCCAATCAAAAGTACTGGTCACGAAAAGGTTCGCCTCACCGTAGCTTTGACAGCCAAAGCTGATGGTACAAAACTGAAACCTTACATAATTATACCGAGGAAACGAGAGATAAAGGAGCTGAAAGATTCGTTCAAAGACGTGGTTCTTTCTTTTAATCAGAAGAGTTGGATGGATAATCAGTTGACTAAAGATTATCTTCAGCGAGTCATTGGTCAACTCACGTTCAACAAACGCCTTATCATTTGGGATTCATATGCCTGCCATCTGTCGTCTGAAACAAAAGCGACGATGCGAAATTTTCGCTTGGATAGCGCAATCGTTCCTGCTGGCTGTACTTCTCTGATACAAGCTCCCGACATTTCATGGAATAAATCTCTGAAAACTAGTATAGAGAAATTTTACACTGAATGGCTTACATCAGGAGAACATACCTATTCAAAGAATGGAAATATGAGGCCCCCTTCTTTTGTAAAAATTGTTGAATGGATCCATGAAAGCTGGAAGAACATTCCAACCGAGCAGATTTGTCACTCAATGAAGCACTGTGCTATTACAACAAATCTCGACGGGTCAGAAGATGACCTCATACATTGCTTCAAGACCAATGAGAATAATTTCGGGCTGCAGCTTTTGAAGGAGGAACGCGCTAAAGGGATACCAGTGAGTGTTGATCTCAGTGATGATGAATTCGAGTGTTGTGACACTATTGACAATGATGCTTCAGACAGTTGTGAGGCAGAGGAGGAGTTCGATTCCTCTTGGTGTGATTCTGATGAATCAAACTGAACAATGAAATTGTACTTCTGTGAATAAAAGCGTTGTTTTTGGTTCTATAACTGATAATTTTTGTGTAAATACTGGGCATTTCTGGGCTGGGCAAAAAAGTAATTGCAACGAAAAAAAGATATTAGATGCCAAATAACATTTCGTAAAAATTGGCCAAAAAATTCCAAACATAGATAGTGCGTTTGCCTAACTGCTTGTTCTTTTCATATACCGGTATGTTGATTATCAAACTGAAATAGATATAATAAAATTTCTATAGATTCTATCTATTAAGTAAAAGAAGTAAGATAAATTATAAAGTAATGAAATAAAGTATGTATAAAGTAAAGTAAAAAAAGATAAGAGAAAAAGTTTAAATGCGCTAATTAAGTAAACTGTAATCTGAACAATATACAAATATGTATATCAAACCAAAAATATTACGCACAATTTAATCTCTTCAAAATAAACGCCCATCTCGAATAAACGCCCAGCCTCAAATAACCGCCCATCATAAAATCTAAAAATTTAAATAAACGCCCGGGCGTTTATTCGAGTAAATACGGTAGTTGTCTGAGTTGTAAGAATAAAAGTCGTTTTGATGGACAACCCTTTGCACAGTTAACATCGAAATACCAAACTCACGAGATGCTCTTCTTGTCGATGCTGTAGGTGCGACCGGCAAAGTTCTATGCTAACTTCGCCCTTACTGGGTTCGATACCTGTCGTCCTGACTTCGGTAGATCTTGAAGCGTTCCATGCATGGAGGCCCTTTGATGAATGGACTTAATCGCAGCTGAAGATGGAACGCTTGGCCATACCTTTATTTGGACAATGTCTTTGCATGATTATTGGAGATTAGGAAACCAGGCTGTGATTAGGAAACATCCTTGTGGTGTGAATCTTTCACTCATCATTGAACGGGAATGTTGCTGACTTGCGCTTTCAATCTTGCAATGAGTTTATAACGATTGATCAATCACTCACTGAAATTTGAATATGAATTGATTGCACAGTTAATGGAGAACACAACATAGATATCTGAGTGGACCATTGTAACTTTCTTTGTTATTTCAAATGTGACTTGTATTAAAAATACTCGATTTTCATAGAAAATGGCAATATGTCTTAGAGCATACAGAGAAGAAAGAACTTAAGAAAACTCGAAATGCATTTTGGAGAACAAATGGGGGTGTCTTCACCTTTAAAATGACACATGTTGCATTATAATATGTTTCTTCTACTTGAAGTGACACGCTTTCAAAACTAGTAAGCTATATCTGGACCCTCCTGTAAAATAAAGACGAATCTTTGTATTACATAATTATTTTATGATTACTTTCATAAGCATTAATCATGGACATTTCATCATACAAGATTCCGCATGCTTTGTAGCTAAAGAGTGACCATTATGCAAATACGGTCAATGCTAATGAATACTTGCATTTACTTTGCAGAAACGTGAATGACTTGCATCTATGCATAACATCATTAAGTAGAGTTTTCATCGAACAAGTTTTTATCGCTTATATTCATCACCATTAAGTCTTCAAAGTACAATTTTTTGTCATTAATTGCTTCATCGAAGTATTCGTTCTCGCCTTGATTCTTTAGCAAGTTCTCAAGTTACAGTGCGACATTCTCTTGTTTTGAGGAAACATATTTCCTTCCTACCACCAAAGAAAGGGTCTGGCTAATATTTTGTTTGACAGTTCATTTTCTTCTTCTACCTAGTCAGCCACAGCAAATTATGCTGCCAAGCACTGTTATTTCATCATCATTGGTTACCGGCAATTCGTTACATTCGGATATATATATATATATATATATATATATATATATATATATATATATATATATATATATATACATATATATATATAGACGATATTATCTGAACCTACTGAAGAGCTTATGTGCGAGAGCAGTTTCTTCAACTGCAATGAAATATTAAAATATAGTGTCTATGGCATCCATTATACAATAGAAGATGGTTTATTAATCAACTACTGGAATAATACATTTGCGATAAATTTATGTAATTATGCACATCAACCGGATTCGATCAAGATGTTCTCGAAGCCGTTGATGTAGAATTCCACGCATACTCTATGGCATGTATTTGAAAATTGAAGAAGGAAAATAATGGCAAACTTAACTTTATTTGGTTTTGCAAAATACCAATTTCCGGTACTTTCTCCACTGAATATCAATCAATGTGCTCACCACAGGATAAAATTTATTTGGCTCGATGTGCAGTAATTTGAACACTCTTAATGACCGGAAATTAATCTTGGCTCATCTCTAGTGGTGCTAAGGATCTATTATTCCTGTACATGAATTGCTAAAAGATTGTGAAACTATGTAAGAGGATGAGGAGAAGGTAACTCCAGCAAATTCAGCGGCCTGAATGCGTGCAAGTTGGTGAAAAAGTAAACCAGTTGTCTAATTGACTGTAATTTCGAAGAGATCGCACAAGTCAATTGCGCTACTCTTACATTCTTTGTCTTTTGTAGCATCCTTTGCCTTGAGTAGAATGCATCTTGCTTTCTTTTGATTTTGCGAAAGAGATCGAGTGTCACATAGACCTGTTCTTTTTTATTTCAATACAAACATGTTTCGATCATTAACAGTGATCATTCTCAATACATAAGTACCCGCTAAATGGAATTGCTATATAACAGTGAAAAATCATCAAGATAAAAAAGGGATGTTTTAGAATGTCGGATGTAAAAATTTCCAATATTTTCAAACCAATGTGGAATTTCAAACTAAAAAAAGATTTTAAGAACCGATGAGAGAACAAAAAACATCTTTGAATGCGAAGTTCAAGGTTACTGTTGATTGAAGGATAATTCTTTCTTATGATGATGGATTCTTTCAGGCGGATATCATTTTTTTTAGATATAGAAAGGATACTGATGTCAACTCAAATTCTTCTTGACATTTAATCTTAGGATCAAATGCTGAAGATGTTAGCGTTCGAAGATGTTCACGCTTGCGTTGATGAAGACGCCTGATAGTACTCAGGAAATAGATGTAGCATTTTGTACATTTCGTGAATTGCTATACCTACTGAGTCACTATCTTTCATTTGTGAAGCACTTCAATGTGTCGTTTAGTGAGAACTTTTTTAGATTGCATAACAACGTGAATGGGGTTTTTAGGCCATCTCGTTTAAGTTTTTGATTCTGACATGGGACATTTCTGATTCGTTGGTTTGCTTTCGCAGATGAACAATCAAATTTAAAATCTCATTTCTATCCTTTTTTAAAATATAACCTTACCGCAGAAATCAAAAACTTATCGTCATGTCCTAAAAATCTTGAAGCACGCTGATGAAATAACTGCTTACCAAAACGACACATTGAGATGCTTCAGAGAGTAATTTTTTATGCTTAATGTTCAAAATGCAGCAATAAATTCTTTATAAGAAATTAGTCTTACAAAGTGTCAAAATTTACAATGACATTCATGACACAAAGTTGCATTAGATTGTTGAGAAAACTAAAAAGTGAGAAAGATGTGAAGAAGCGCTTACTTTTGCTTCAGAGAATGAGATTAAATATGAATCCTGCCGAGGTCCATGAATTGTATACTGGCTTTATAGAATCTGTCATTGATTGCGTCAAATATACACTTACAGAAAGGCTCGATGGAAGAACAGAGAAAATAGCTTTCATGGCTGACATTACACTTTGTGAGAGCTCACTTGATGCATTGTCAAAACGTAGAAATTCAATTTTATTTTATTTTATTTTATTTTTACAATTCCATTTTCCCTGAAAAGGAGTGGGGGAAATTAAGTTTAATTTTAAATGTCATACATAAAAATAAAACGATATCAAAGCAGTCACTTCATGTCTTCTTCATCCGCATTCTTGCCAATTTGTCGCCATTTCAATCTGTCCGTCGCCTTCTCCTTCCAAGCCCTCCAGTATTCTTTTGTGCTTTCCAGAGGTCTCTCTTGATGCATTCCTTCCAGCGAATCCTTGGCTGTCGCCTTCTTCTTGTCAACTGTCATTTTGTCATCCATCTCTTCCACTTGTTTCACAACCCTTTCGTCTCCCACCCATACCACATGTCCTGCACACCTCAGTCTCCGTTATAAAACTCTCTGTGTCACCGTTTTCTTCAATACTGCTTCCACCATCAGCTCTGCCATTCTTCGTTTCTCCACTAACCTTATACACCACAAATGCGCCTTATCCAGTTATTTTCAGACACTTGCAGCATCTTCTGCTGCTGCTCAGTTAGAGGTATTATCCCTAAAAATCTAAATACATTTCCATAAAATGAATACCATGTCCCGATGCGTTTGACCCTTCAAACATTCCATCTTTCTGTAATGTACTCTGAGAAGGGAATGATAATTTATTCTCTACACTATGAGCTTGATGAGCTGCATTTAATGATTTTATTCCACATCTCCGATGATTTGATTTATTTGTGGTATGAAAAATTTATGCCAGCATGCTGTATACTAATTCTATTACTTCAGAATGCAATATTTTCCCCTTCATTGGTGCTAAATTCAAGGAGAGCGAATGTTCCATCACTCTTGATCTCACAATAATTTTTATGTCTTTGTTTAGAGACAGTTGATGGGATGTTTACATATACAAACTTATATATAAAAACTGATGTTAAAATGATCATTTTCTGTTTTCACAAGTGTCTAAATGGATTTGATAGTCATTCTATCGTACATTCATGCAAAAATGATCACCATCTAACAGAGCAAGGCACGATTGCCGCATATCTAACCCTTTCATTCTTAAATTATTTTCAAAATTAAAGCTTTTGAAGAAAAGATTTTTTAAATGCAATTTTCGGGCGTTCTATAGGCATCGTACGAGATCGCATTGATCTCCTTTTGGTTATAAATTTTTCCCTCTAGCTATGGGATCAGCATTGATGCACACTGTTGGATGACACTTAGTCTTAATCATGGATTTCCCATTATGATAAGCTCCCCTAACTTGAACTTTGGCTCATTTGAAGTGCTTCAAACATGCCTTTGAATGCTTACGTTTTAAAACTGTATTTGGGATTCCAGTAATTGAAAAGAATGATAGACTTGTTGATATAAGCGGCCTGATGCATTATTCGAAGCGAGAGAAGACGAAAGTCAGCAATAAGTATTCACAGCTTACTAGAGAGGAGTATGTGAAGGTTTAGTACTTTTAATGACTAATCATTTGTTTAATTTCAATAGAACAATTCATTTTGCATGCCTGGAATTATCATCCACTTAGCGCTCCCTAAAAAAATTGCTATCGTGTCTGACACTGATATTGTATTATCAGTTTACATTTACTTCACCAAAAATTCTCAATATTTACAGTTTTCCCCTGCTTTGAGTATTAAAAATATTTTTTTAATTATCACGTTATCTTCTGTCCATCATCTTTCTTTAAAGGAAAATCCTTGATGGTTGGAAACTCTCATCACTGATAAATGTCAAGCTGTGTCAAGACACTCGTATTAATATAAATTATGCGCTGCAATTGCAAAGTCGTTCATCGCGTCTACAAAACTGTTTATGTGCAATAAAAACTTTTGTAAGAAAGACAAGCGCAAAAAGCAGTTTTCAGAACTACTTATATTAGAATCTCTTCCTATCGGCTGACGATAATTCAAAACAAAAAATTGGGAATCATTAAGCCAAAGTGACAGAGAGATAAAGTACTTTTTCAAATGTGCGTTATAAGAACAGTCTGCGAAATCAGCAGCTTGTATCAGATTTCTGCGCACGTTGAATTACTGTTGTCAGTTACTTTATCAAAGCAAGTCATATCTAAAGATCGTCACAAAATCAGTTCATTTAATGACTGTAGAAGCATTTTGAAAATGTTGCAAAGGAAAATCCGTGTTTTACTTTAAATTTCACTTCATTTGATATTTTTTTATTTTCACTTTTTTTATTTATTTTTTTCTGCCTCACAAAATATTATATCAAGTAAAAAAATCTTCAGTACTCTTAAGTTGAACATTTTTTGAAACTTCCGTCTCATATGTTTTTCATAAATAATGACGCTAAGTCTTTCCGATGCAACTGTTTGAGCTTAGTCAACAGTCAAAGGCTTGATCAATATTTGAAGAGAGTTCCATAAACAACATATTATCTATCGGCAGCGTTTGTACCATTTTGCAAGCAGTTTTAAGGAAGACATACTCAAGAGGAAAAGCTCTTATCTGTTTACTTGACTGTCTAGTAGTCATCTCGATTCCCTCGTTCAGTATCTTTTAGCCTAATTTACATGTATTTTAAAAATTATTAATTCACACTAGAGTTTTGAAATAGTAAAAGTAGCAGCTACTCACCAGCATTATTCGATATTTTGCCATGATTAGGTATGCTTGAAAGAAAAGGGCTACATTTAATGCATCCCTGCTACACATGCATATTCTGAAGTAATTAAAAATAATTTCTGTATGTCGTGTTTTCATGTTGTGTTGACATATCTAATAGTTTTACTTAACAAACATTAGTGATAACTCTCACCACTTAAGTGATGAGAGTGAATGAATGTAAGAGCGCATGTTTATGTTTGTGGGACTGCCTATACTAATAATAATAAAGAAAACCAAGTGATATGACTTCCTTGCTAGAAAATATGCAAAAATGCACTTTTGCATGTACTTCAAATACAAAACATAATAATAATAAATGACGTTTATTTTTCCAAATCTCCTCAATGTTAGAAATCGAACTTGGCATAATGATAAAAAAGAGAAGTAAGCATCATCATATTTTAAAAAGCATTTCGAACGAGCAGCAGTTGAGCACAAAGGAATAGTCAAAGATGACTTGAAAGGCAAACAAATTACACGTCTGTACTCAAGTGGAACAAAGTATGAATAAAAGCAATCAGATCCACAGATTAATCTATGATACCGATTCTGTACTCTCCCAGTTGATCCCTTAAATCGAGCGACTGCAACCAAAATGCACTTAAAGAAGACGATTTCTTGAGCAGAAGGGCTCAGGATGACGGATTACATTTAGACGTGACGTTACTCTTCGATTTATAACTTTTGCATAGGCTTTCCAAGTCATTTTGCTATCGATCAAAACTCTCTGCAACTTAAATTCGTCCTTAATGGGTACACGTATGTTAGAGATGGAAAAACTAGCTGACAGATCTATACATGGCTTTCTCTTCTTTTCAAAAAATATATGATAAATCTTCTTTTCAATCACAACCATTTAATTACCTTGCGTCGAAGACTTGAACATTGAATATAGAGCAGACAAATTGCTGTTGTGCATATTTCACAATAATGCAGTCATTTACATATACATTACCACACACGAAGTCTGCCATAAAGTATGCAAAGCAGAGGTCCCAATGATGACCCTTGGGGCACACCACTTAATTCTGGTCTTGCATCACTAACAATGCTCTTCCATTTTACTCTTTGAGATCCATCCTTGAAAAGATCCATCTTTTAAATCATTCTGGATAAAGCAAATTAAAAATGGATCTAACGCATCCATAAGTATCCTTCATATGAGAATTTTATGAGATAGTCGATGAAAGCTTTCCTGAGATCTAAGAGAACTATATGACATGCATTCACGGAAGATCTTTCTAACTCCAAAACAATAAAGTTTTGAATGTCAAGTAATGCGCAGGAAGTCGAGCTTCGAGGACGAAATCTGAATTGAGAGTTATCGTATCGGATTAAGAATTCCTGTTGGATACGCTTCCAAAAGGCACTTTTCAAAAATACGTTCAGGGATCGGTAACTTTGCAAATGGGCGAGAGCACCTAGATTTGGTGGATATGACTTTGGAATCGGATAGATATCTGAAATGTTTCATATTTGAGGTAAATCGGCGATTTGAAGACAGAAATTATAAATCATTGTGAGAGCGAACTTAGAACAGGCAACCATTGGCATCCCGTCATAATTATTTCCACTTCGATTATTGACCCGCATAAATGTATTGAATTAAATTGTGAAATTCATAAAATGGGTTGCCCAGTTGAATAGCTTCAGAAAATTTATCATTTGCCATGCCCCTGTTAAGTTCATGTTAAGTTAGAAAATTGAGGATGCACTACACATGTTCACTTATGAACTCCATATACAGTGTATATAAATAATTTGAGCAGAATCAGCCAAATTTGACTAATTTTATTTTATGTGAACATGTAAACCAATTTCACATTATGTCTTGACTGAATCACATATGTCCGTCTGTTACATAAATATTGACTGAAGTTCATATTATTTACAGTGAAAGTCTCTCCTATCAAATATTCAAACTGTTGTGCTTACATGCGGCATGCCTGTCTAATAAAAATGTGCATTCTCTTGTATTGATGGTATCCCCAATATATGTATTCTCCTTGCCCCGTTCACCCTTTGCATTCATTTCATTTTGCAATTTTAATTCATGCTATAATTGATGCTTGACCCAGACCTTGTGCTGCATTCGACCATATTTTAGCTAACGATGTATGATAAATCATTCCATTATAAGCATGTCTTTAATGTTTGCATCAAACTCTGGTGCATGAACTTGCCGAGCAAGAGCCAGTCATTAGTTTTGTGTTGTGTTGTGCTCTGAGTTATATAGAGTACTTTGCCCTAAATTCGGCGTAGTGTCGGCGACTAAACGATAAATCAATATTTTTCATGTAGGATAAAGAAGCTCTATGCTTCTATCCGACTCTTTCTAGAAGTATGGTATCTGAAGTATGTATCACAGTTGCGCCGAGACTAGCAACTGCTGTTTACTTATTAGGAACCACCAATTTGAAAAAAAAATTGCCTTAATTTCGGCGCATTTGTCCCTTAATTCGGCGTATATCAGAATAATGCAAATTATCATTCATTAAGCTAAGAATGCAATGTAGATCTCAACAGGAAATGAAATTCATCTATTTTGTTACACAATTGAGTAAAAACATCCGCTGTGAAAAGATTTTTTTATTCCAAATGCAAGAGAAGAAGACAACTTACTGCCTTTTTTTCGTTGAGGGTCCAGCTTCACTTAGGTCTTTATCACTTATGTTGAAATCACTCATCAACTCATCGAATGCTTTCTTTCTGATCGAATTCAGGATCCTCTCGGGTTGCTCGAAGATGCTGTCAGTTCCTGGGAATTCGCTCCTTCATTTGTGAGAACCATGCTCTAATGCCGCTTTCCGTCACATTAGCCATACCAGTCGTGACTCGAGAAGCATGTCGCAGACTAAGATTCTTATTGCGCTTGAGGAATCCACTGATCCACCGATAGCCTGCAACAGAAAAGCAGAGACATGAACAACATGTTAAATGAGTTTTCAGATCTTTGACAGCGTTACTTGAACATACAAGCTCTCTCTTTATTGCTTAAAAATAAGTTGAAAAATCACAAAATAGCTCCTGGGATTTACAAAGCATACCCTACACAAATAATATCAACATGAATATTTACCTGGTCTTCCCTCCTTGAAACGATTTTGTCGTGGATTCTTCGTCACGATTTTGGAGGCCAAAGAAGAATCGCGGGTCGTCACGCCGAATCCCATTTTAGCCATGGTAATTCCGTAAGTCGAAATTTTGCTTTCTTCTTTCGTAAAAGTTGTCGGTTTGCCAATGGAGCCAGAATGTTTGCCATAAACCTTGTCACTCAATGTCTGTCTGGGTATTTTGAAGCGTTTGGCTGCCTTGTATATGCTCGAACCTTTCCTCTCAAGATGAATGGCACTCTTCAAATCAGTTTCCGAGTATTCATGCCTTGGGTGACGCGCCATATCAGTTAGGATAAAGTTAACAAAATGGTTGCACTATCCCGTCCTTAGCTCAGACAGCAACCGAACAGAGTTAAAAGTTTTCTTATTGGATGCTCCGTATTCGCGTATTCAAATTCTTACACTGCTAGCTCATCGATGAGTCATTGATAGATATCTAACATGGTGAGAAAGTTTGGAGACAAGTAGAAGGTCATTGTTGAGTGAATTTCGCTGTCAAACACAATACGCCGAAATAAGGGCAACTGAATTTTCGTTGATCCTTAATTCGGCGCATTTCAATAATCTATCAGGGAAGAATAAATGATGCAGATATCGATCTGCTGACTCCACTACCTGTCACAGGGCTTCATTGGCTTCACTTAATATCAAATACAGCACACATGATACTTGACATCATGTAGAATATCGAGTTATCATATTATCATCACAAGTAATTTTATCGATAATTTTTTTATGTGTCATGAAAAAATTATGGGTGTCATGAAATTCTTCGGACAGTGTTATTGGACAACAAAAGCAAATCGATATGAAACAAACATGATGCCTCATCGTCTCTAAGTGATTTACAACAATACATGACAAAAAGGCGGTTCCAGCATTTTATTTTACACTAGAACTAGCAAATGCGCCGAATTAAGGACTACGCCGAAATTAGGGCAAAGTACTATATATATATATATATATATATATATATATATATATATATATATATATATATATATAGAGAGAGAGAGAGAGAGAGAGAGAGAGAGAGACGGTACAACCTACCGTACGCGAGTCACAAGCGAGGGCCGGATTAACTCCATACTATATTTACCATAACGCTCAAATTCTGTGCTATTGCAGATATGAAAACGGTCGAAACTCAACCAACAACTCCAAACCGGGATCTGGCAGAATTGGGATTTATTCAGATGGACAATTGTACCTGTGGTAATGATGAAATCGACGAAGAAACAATCTATTGTGAGAAGTGCAAGCGCAACTTCCACATCTCTTGCACAAAACTGCCAGCTTATGAATTAATAAAATACTTTAAAAAGCATATATATAAACGAAAGTATGCATGCGAAGTCTGTATCGGAAACCTACATACTAGCGAGTTCCAGTTATACCAGCAAACAATAAAGACAGCAACTTCACATCAAGCAGACACACGCGAAGTTAAGGAGCTCATAAAACACCTGGAATCGCAAAGAAAGAAGATGAAACTAACAGAAGAGGCATTGCGACAGAAAGACGGAAGAATTGAAGAATTGCTTGCCACAATTGTAAAGAACAATGCCACGGAGAATGATTCACTAAAAATCCAGATCGAGGAATACCAGCGAAAAACCAAATCGCTTGAATCATCCCTTTTCCTCAAGGAAAGAAAAATTGAAGAGCTACTATCGTCAGCGAACGCCCTAGAAGAAGAAATGAAGAAGCAAGATGAATTAGCAAGAGAACTGAGAATGCAAGTCGACGAGTTGAGAAGACAGAATTTGGAAAGACCACACAGAATACACTTTGATAGTGAAACCGAAGACACCATTGAAAGAGATACCTACATGACAACAGAAGTACAAAAACTGATAGAGAACATCAATTGAAGAATTGACGAAGTTAAAGATGGTTTGGAAAGATAACAACAGGCTAATGATACTCGACATGCTAGACCAAGACGATACCAACAACGTCCTAACGACTACAACAACCAACAACACCTTCCCAAATGCTGCAACTGTAGCGAATATACGACATATCGCTCGCAATTGCTGGGGAGTGAGAAGAAATAACTGCGAGAATAATTGGCAAGGAAGAACGTACCAAAGAAGACACGGAACAAGACGGCCGAACAACTACAGAAGCTACAATGACAGATACAGACGACCATGGGAAAATCGAAGAACGCCTCCAGCAGAAAATGTAAGAGAAAATCGATTCCGGGTAAGCCCTACCATCAATGAACAAGGAAACAGGAGCTACATTCCAACATACATCATGGCACAGAGCAACAACCCCAACATGCAATCATCACAAATGCCACCTGTGCCTATGCCGACCTCGCATGCATGCCCGCAGCATTTTTGATGAAATAGTAGAAGGAGAGGAGACGAACGATGACATCGATAATGAGATATATAATGACACAGTTGACGTGACTTGCAATATTCATAAGAAAAAACATAAACTCAAGTTTTTCTATGTCAACATAAACGGTTTAACTGAAAGTAAAATCAAAGACTCATGTGTAATGAATGACACAGACAATTCAGATATTTTATGTTTTACGGAGACACACATAAAAAACGAATGGGACCCATCAGTGATTGAGTATTATAACGGATATCATACATTCATAGAAAAGATTAATTATATGGGAAGAAACATTAAGGGAGTGCCCTCATATTGTAAAACATTACAAAATGAATGCAAAACAGAAAATATTGTGAACGAGAATGGTAACCTCTTAATATTGAAAATAATGAACCACAAATGGCAAAATTTCAAACAGATTTTTCTGATCATATGTTATAGAGAAAATCGTGAGTCAAAATACAAGGAAAACAATTATTTCGACAAAATTAAATTTTATATTTCAAGATTTAAAATGAAGCATATAATTTTAATAGGAGATTTAAATGGACGGACTGGTAGTTTAAGCGATAACAACGAAGAGAATCTTCGGCTAAGGACTTCATCGGACGAAGTAATCAACGGATACGGTAGACAAATAATTGAATTCTGTAATGAAACTTCATTGATTATGGCAAACGGTCGTTTAGAACCTGGAAAGCCTACGTACATTACATTACATGGCGATGCATTAAGGAAATCAGTCATAGACTACTTACTGATATCAAAGTCTATGATACCGTATATAAATAAATTAAAAATTTTAGAACCGACTCTTTATACGGATCATGTTCCATTGACTTTCGAATTAACTATAGACGAAGTGCATGAAATCTCTTACAACTATTTAAACAAAGCCACTACAAACGGAAGAAAACTCTATAATACGCGTAAGTTTACAGGACCATATAGATGGACTAATCAAAGTGATGTAATCTTCGATAACCATTACTATAAAATGAAATGCCAAGAACTTTTGAAAGAAATGAACACATATAGTCTGACAACTGCAGTTATGTATGAGAGACTGATAAATAACAAAAATGCAGCAATTAGCAAAATTTTAAATTTATCCAATAATGTCAAATACTCCGAAAAAACAAGAGAATGCAGAGGAGCCTATAAAAAAGCCGTTACCGAATTCAAGTTCAATACTAATGAAGACAGCTTGAGCAATCTCATGAAATACAAACACGAATTAAATATAATAATCAGAAAGGAGAAAAGGAAGAATAAGTTAAAGAGATTACAAAAGTTAGAAAAAGCAAAATTCGAAAATATTATTAGAAAATATCAGTAAAAATTCTAGGAATTATTATTAGGAATTATAAAATTTCAAATTATTAGGAAAGATGAATGCAAAGCCAAAAAAACTCAAAGAAGTAATCTTACAGTTACTGATTTCAAAAACCATATCGAAGAAATAGATTCACCATTGCATAGAGAAACTGATTCATTGTCAATAGAAACTGACTCATCATTCATTATTCAAAACGGAACACTAACTACGAACATCCATGATCATAAGAACCTTGACTCGGATATAACAAATGACGAAATAAAGGACTGTTAGAAATTAGTCTCTAACTCCAAATCGAGTGGACCAAATGGTCTCGTATATGAGATGCTAAAAAGAAACATTGAAGAATCTGCTGAAATTTTAGTACACGTTTTCAACAACATTCTTGCAGACCATGATATCCCATGGGATTATAGTTGGCTAACGCCCATATTTAAAAAAGGTAATAGAAACGACGTGACGTCTTACAGATGCATTAATTTGTCATCGTGCTTGGAAAAAATAATGACGAAAGTTATCAATAATAGACTCAATTCATGGTTAGAAGAAAATCAAATTATACACGAGTCTCAAATAGGTTTTAGAAGAGGACACTCAACTCTCGACAATATATTCATATTGAGAGAAATAATACAAATATACAGTAATATGAAAGCTTCACTCTATTTATGTTTCATCGATCTGTCAAAAGCTTTCGATTCCATTTCGAAATATCGGTTAAAGATTAAATAAGATGCCACAATACCAAATAACAGAATCTTAAAGTTTATCAATAATTTATTAGATAACAAGTGGTACAAAATCCTATATGGAGGAGAAGAAAGCGAAATTTTTACACTCAAAAAGGGAATTCCACAAGGAGATAGTTTGTCACCGACATTATTTTGCCTATATATGAATGATCTTCTAAAGGTAATGGATAAAAAAGTACAATGCTTGACCCGGTAAAAATAAATAATATAAAGATGACAACGTTGATGTACACAGACGACATTCTATTGTGTAGTGAATCACAAGATGGGCTAATTAAGCAGATTGAATTGGTACATCAATACTGCAAAACTAATGAATTGAAAATAAATTACAGCAAAACGAAGATCATGGTAAAAAATGTGAAAAATAGATATAGCCACGTAAATATAAAAACGAGCTCCTCGATAACGGCAATTGTAGTCATTCAAGAATATAAATATCTTGGGATTTTGATAGCAAATAACGACAGAAAGTATATAGAAAAATTGGAAAACAAAGACAAAAAATCTTCATTTACAACAACAAAAACACTTCGAGAATTCGGGCAAGTTAATAGATTAAAATATTAAAAGATACGTTTGAAATTCTTACTCTCTCTCAAATGAAATACTGTGGTGAGCTTCTCTTTTATAGAAACTTGAAATGTCTGAATCGAATACAACTGCAATTTTACAAAAGATTCTGCTATTTGAAAAGTTCTACTGCTAATTACTGTATTATAGGCGAATTCGGTATTAGACCAATGGAATATATTTTCTACAAAGCAGCAATTCGATTTTGGATAAAATTGATTAGTAGTAATCAAATTAGTCTAAGTTCAAAATTCCATGCAAATATTTTTGATAATGTAAATTTAGGAGAATTCTCAAATACATGGACGTATCAAATAAGAAAATTACTAAGAAAATTAAATTTATCGAATATTTGTGAAAACCAACATCTTTGCAATGAAAATAAATTTATGAAGATAGCTACTGAAAGAATAGGATGCTTCTTCCGAGAGGAATAGATTAACAGTGCTAAAAACAGCCACAAAGGCATAAGATATCTGAAATTATGCAGGTTTGTCAACGACTTGAAATCATATCTGTGTACCGCATCTGATATAAGTGAGGAAATGTTAATTATGCTAAAATTTAGAACAGGGAATCATAAATTGATGGCTGAAACAGGAAGATATGGAAATAGACGAGATTTTGAAGAATGCTTTTGTCCTCATTGTGCAGATGAAGTTGAAGACAATTACCATTTATTGGTTCAGTGCTCACATCTTCGCGATCTACGCCAAAGATATCTTGCCGAATTTATAAATGCTACCAGAACAGAATTTAATATTTTGCTGCACAATAGCAACGGCAACATGATCAAGTCAGTATCTATGTTCATCAAAGAATTAAACCAGGAGAGAACAATATTGCAATGCTAAATGTTGATTGATGGACTTTGAGATCGATGAAACATAAGTTATAATGATACAGAATGCACAAACTGGAATCGATAGCTATACCGAGAGAGCAACCGTGAAATATTAGATTCTTAAAGCATTTTCACCTAAATATAATTAGAATGCTCTCGAATTGACAAATGTCAAGAGACATAACCATGGGTTCCTATGAAACAATAGATTATCAATATAACTCGATATCAACAGTCAGACAGAGATCACTAGGTAAATCAGAATCGATATATATGTCGCGAAAAATAAACCACGACACCATACAGTAATATAAAACAATAAGATCTCTCTAATTTTCGTAAATAGTGCCTTACGTAGACAATATAAAGTAAGACGCTATTGTTAATAGAATCAAGAAAGCGTCCAATGAAATAACGAATATTGACCAGCAGATATGATCAATGTGGCACAGTTAGAAAATTCAGCTCTTTCTATATCACGACTGATTACAACCTACCGTACGCGAGTCACAAGCGAGGGCCGGATTAACTCCATACTATATTTGCCATAACGCTCAAATTCTGTGCTACTGCAGGTGAGTTAGCTTACTGCTAGTATTTCAACGTACAGTAGCATATCATTAAATGTGTGCATATAAACTATAGTCACGAATAATTATAGGAATTCATTTCCAAATATAGACAGGTCAATTCTGTACCTCATAATTCTAGAATGGTTATCCGCGACATTTTTTTCGTGCTCAAATATTTATGCATTTTTTGCCGGCCCTTGCAAGATGACTCTTATTAATAATTACTTAAGGACTGATTGTGGACGTGAATGATGAAAGATAGCAACTGCCACCTAGGAAAATTTGAACATGACATGATAAATCTTCAAAAAATGGCTTGTCACGTTTTCCTCATAATACCTCCTCTCCTTTAAATATTTAAAATCCCGGTATTCTGATTCAATGATATGCATCCTTACGGAAAATGCTTATCACTTCATTTAATTTCACCTCATTAAATACTGTAAATGCATCTACGTAAAGTTTGTCACTCATACTGTCCATTCCTGCATCATATTGACTTTTCACACTCATAAGCATTTCACTGATGTTGAAAATTGTACATGTATCATACGGTAATCTTCTTTTGGGTATTTTCAGCTGAAAATAAAACCCTTTGAATTTTGAATTTTGAGAGAGAGAGATGTTGAATGTGAATCGCGAAGCATTAAAAGTCTGCATTTCAATTTCATAACCAAAATGGGAAGTGATACAAGGTAGGGGACAAAATAATGGATGTGAACCAAATAAAGGACTTTCGATGGTTGTTGAATTATAACGCTCAAACCCTCATCACCATTTCATTTTTAGCGGCGTTTTTGCAGTCTCTTCAGGCGCAAGGAATCCTCTTTGGAAAAGTCAATCAAAACGGAACAAGTATGCTCTAGCTGAGGCAACAAAATCGTATAGACTACTTAAAGCCTCTACAATAATGTCCCTAATATCTTCATAAAATTGATGCCGTTGAATGTCCGATATTGCATATACAGTAGATCAGCACATTTAATCATGGTATGGCAAATAAGTTGCAGTGTTGATGCATACATCCCCAAAAGATAAGGATACAGGATGGAGCCCTGCGGCACACTATTCGTGATGAGTCGCAGATCGCTATAATATCCGTTCACTCGTTATCTTTGATAACTTCAACAAAATATAGGACCATTTTCTAAATTCATTTGCTATGTTTTGTGTATCAATGTTTGTGGCTTACTTCGTGATATGTATCAGACAAATCAAAACTGAGAAAACAGCTGCGTTTATGCCTTGTTTGATTGTCATGAACAACAGCGAATGCATGAATTTTCTTCACTCCAAACTGTTTCACTTCCCAATAACGCAACTGGTTGTCCGAGATCTCCGATTGTTCATTCCAGCAATTTAAGCAGGAACGAGCGCTAGATCGCATGCTTTGATTGGTGTCATTCAGGTGCGTAGCGTCGATTTTGGCAGTCGTGTGCCCCGAATGTATTTTTAGATGAATTCCCCATCATGTTTTAATTTTGTAGCCTGCAATATGCACGCGCCAGTGACCAAACACTACGCTATACATCTTATCTTAAGTCTTTATTTAGTCTTTGGTTCTTTAATTTTTCAATGACTTCTGTCACGAGAAGAACAGTTTCATCGAAACATTTACATTCATTTTTGAAAAACATTTCTATCGATCCAATTAGTCTGTAGCTATTTAGATTTTGTGACCTCCGTTATAATTTAGTAAAACCTCCTATCTCCCCCATCGACCATGAGCAGGCTAATTCTAAGAGTATTTTTGAAGATGACATTAGAACCTGAAGAACTTCAAAGGATTTACAAAAAACTGACCCCTGAAATTCGCTCCAGTATTCCTGAGTAAAAAGCAATTCCTTCATGCATGAGTCAATTACAATTTAAGATGCATCTCATCAATAAAGCGGGAGAAATTTCTTTTCTGACGATAGAGCTGTAGATAATCTTAAAGTAGACGAATAAAGCGTGAGGCATATATAGTACATTCTGCTGTCACAGTTAAAACAAAATCATCCCCTACATCAATATTCCATACTTTTCATGAATCGTGAAAATAAAATTGGAAAATCTTAAGACTTCATGAGCAAGCTTGTCAGCTAACTGTTGAAGTTGTTTAGAAAGCTTTTAGATGGACATTGTCAAAAATTCTGAGACGAAATAAGGAGATTGGCATAAAATAAAAGCGTGACAAATCTGGCTGATTCTGCTCAATTCAATTGATATTCAGTTCCCGCCATTGTATAGACGCCGTCAACTTGTTAGCTCCTAACCGGCTGCTGGCGATGGCAAGAGGGCTCAAGTGCCTTGGGAACTCTCAGGCAATTAAGTCAGTCCCGAAATCAGAGCATATCATTCCTTCGGCGTTGATGAAATATAATATTTTTGGAACTATATCGACAAAATTAATGTTACATTCTTCTTGTATTGCTGCTTAACATGAAGCTAGGAATCAACCTCAAGTTATGCGTCTTCTTAATTCTAATGATATCACTCGACAATCACATTTCAGAAAATCTGAATTCAGAAATTTCAGAAGCTCTTTTTCTTGTCGGAGAGGATCAAGGAAAACACATGCAAATTAAATGGGAAGCAGGCAGGTTTTTGCTTCAAAAATGATAATCATATATTTTTTAATGACAAAATCTACACAGTGTAATCCATGTGGGGATAATGACACATGGGAAATGTGAGAGAAGAAATGAGTTTTCCAATCCTTCTTAAGTTTCTGCAAGTCTGATTGATTTCTGAATGTTGGCGGTATACTGCTCAATTTTGAAGGTCCAACAATTGAAAAGGCGCCCCTGCCATCGACCGATTTCGAAATCGTCTGATGAAGCATCAGAGCCTCCTGTGACCTCAAAAATGTTGCTAAAGAGGTGGGTGGGGTTGCACAAATAAGTTCCCTCAGGAACTCATGTTCATTACCATAAATGCAGTTGTGGATGATGTAACAGACTTTGTATTCGATGCGGTAATCAACTGGCAGCCAATGAAACCCATAACGAATCCTGGAGATGTAGGCATTCTTTGAAAGTCGTCGAACTAGTCTGCACTTTCTGCATCCGATGTACCGATGTTGTCTTATTGCCTGCGAAAATAACGTTGCAGTAGTCCAGCACAGAAAATGTAAATCTACAAACCATCATTTTGACGTGTTTTTCAGTGATGTAACAACTGATTCTGTACAATGGTTTATCAGAAACAGAAAACTCCTTCCTTTTTGGATTTTTTGAAATTCGAGTGTCAAACGATAGAACATATCAATTTCCAAACAATTCTTTGATGAAGTTATTTATTTAAAACGATAAAACATTGTTAAACAAAGACACCTAAAGATTTCACAATATCATATGGAAACAGTCGATGTCCCATCAGATCCACGGACAGTGAATATGCAGACTTTGTTTGATTTCGAGAACCGCATACTAACAGTTGGGATTTTTCTGGATTTAGAATAAGTTTATTATTATTAAACCAATCGATATGATGAGACAGGCAATGCTCGAAAAAAGGAATTCTGTCACGTCAAACTCCAATAAAAAAGATAAATGAATATTGGTGTCACCAGCGTGTGAGTGATGAAGAAGACCATAAGACGCTATGATATACGGAAATAGGCTTTGAATACATCGAGAACAAAGTTGGCCAAATACAGATCCTCGGGATACGCCACACGTAACTGAATCAAACTTGGAAATTACATGATCAATTTCAACTGCTTGATGCCGATTTGACAGATAAGATTTAAACCAATTTAAGACTGTTCCTGAAAATCCAAAGCCTAGATTGAGTCTCTTACTATATTTCGTGACCGATAGTGTCTAATGCGGAACTGAGATCCAATAGTGCAGAACTGGTAGCATCGCCATTACTGGAAGCAACAGAAATATCACTGTAAAGTTTGCACAGAGCAGTTTCAGTTGAATGGCCTGGTTTATAGGTAGATTGCGATGAGGAGTGAAGTGACAATGTTAGGTGTTTGTCGGCTTCTCAGCCGTGGTGACCTCTTTGGTGCGTGTGTGCATGTGGGCTTTGCCGCCTATGATGCGGTATTACTGTGTCTCGTAGGTGTTTGTCGGCTTCTCAGCCGTGGTGACCTCTTTGGTGCGTGTGTGCATGTGGGCTTTGCCGCCTATGATGCGGTATTACTGTGTCTCCCAGTCTCCCATGTATGGCATGCTCACCTATGAGGGTTACACTGCATCCGGTGTCGATCAGAGTTCTCATTGTCCGACCATCGATGCACATTTCCCGGATTAATGCATCTGTGCGGGGGCAGCATGATCCGGCGCAGCCGCCTCCGCTTGACCGTTTCCCTGGGCGTTTCTCCGACAGTCAGGACGCATGTGGCCAACTTCTCCGCACTTGTAGCAGACGGTATTGCATTCTCGTTCGGTATGTCCGAATCTCCGGCAGCTGTTGCAGCGCGGTCTGAATGATTTGTCCGCTCTCCTCCGTTGATTGTTAGCATTTGAAATTGTTGCAGCTGAGAGCCCCGCTGTATCGCAGACACTGGTCAGCAGGGACTTGGCACAGGATATCACCGATTGTAGGTCGAGATCTTCTCCACATTGTAGCCGTACCTGAGGGGAAACTGATGGGGGCAGGGCGTCCACCAAGTAGCACGATACAATTTGGTCAGGTACCATGCTTTTATCGCCAGATATGACTTGTAGAGACCTCTTGATTTCATCTGCCAGTACATCCACTGATTCACCGGGCAGATGTCTGATCCTCTTCAGGTCTTGCCACGCTTGCAACTTCGACCGACCAAACACTCGCCGCAACGCCGCGAGCGCCGTTGCAAAGTTGGATTTGTCAGCGTCTGGCAATTGTTTCCAGGTGGCATAGGCAGGACCATCAAGAAAGATTGGTAAAATCTTTGCTAATTTGTCGTCGGTTTTGTTGGCGACATCCTCGATCGTAACGTCCACCGCAACCCGGAACTTGTCTATCCATTGCTCGATGTCGTCATTCGCACCGCCAGCAAACTTTTTCACCACTTCGATCAGCTTCATGAGCCGTGATAGCTTGTAGTGTTGCAAATCAAAAAGGCCAGCGTTCCGCGTCGATTCGCTTTCTTATTACTCAGGCAAACACATCACAAAGATATAGACAGAAATGTATATCCGACTTTCACTTTAGGTCCCAATTATGCGAAAATATGACGTCATGTAATTTGACGCACGAGAATGGAAGGCAAGAGTGTGACGCCATACATGGGAGACTGGGAGACACAGTAATACCGCATCATAGGCGGCAAAGCCCACATGCACACACGCACCAAAGAGGTCACCACGGCTGAGAAGCCGACAAACACCTACGAGACACAGTAATACCGCATCATAGGCGGCAAAGCCCACATGCACACACGCACCAAAGAGGTCACCACGGCTGAGAAGCCGACAAACACCTACAGACAACGATTCTACAAAGTTGTTAATGCACCGAGAAACAAGTTTTTCAATAACTTTTGAGAGGAATGTCAGCTGAGATGCTGGTCCATAGTTGGAGAATGCGTTTTGATTGCTGCAACCTGTCTTTAAAATTGTTGCTATAATAGCTTCCTTCAATGACAAGGGAAAAACACCTGCATTGTCTTTAAGCTCTATTAGCTTCGGTGCATGAATGGGGAGTAAGAAAACTCGATTTCGGATTTACACGTACTAGAATATCGTAAATTTCATCTGGAGAGACTATGCAAAGCGAAGGCCCTTAAAGAGCCGCCTTGATTAACAGTAGTTATATGACGGTCACACGTTGGAGGCAGATTTTCTCGAATACTCTTAACTTTATCACTAAATCGAATCAAGACACGACACGGTCAAAAAAATTCGAAAGATCCAGGAAACGGAAGATGCCAAACTTAAACAATTACCCTAGTGGAGAATCCTGTAAATAATTAGGTAATTTAAAGTCACGAACGAATGAATATAAATTAATACTGACAACATAGAGTAACCTACTCTAGTATAGAGCAGGTACTGAAATACGTATAAAAGCAAGTCTACTCAACTGAAGACGGTAAGGGAAATAAATTAATACTCATAAACGATTTTATTTTTATCATATAAGAACTGAAATAAGAGTTCGTCATGGACCTGACGAGAAGCTAACTAAAAATAACAAAAGGTGAAAATTAGAAACCTAAAAAACCAAAATTAAGTTTGCTATGTATGGAGTCATCAGGGAGGAACCATGTGGCTGCATGAAGCAAGGTTTCGGCCCCTAACCTCCAACCTATACCACATGGCGGGGCCAGGCCAACCATATCGAATGTACGATATGGAAGGTCTCTCCAAGCCTGAGGAAACATAGCAGAACCTAACCGAAAATAAAAAAAAATTTTAAAATAAAAAAATGATAAAAAATGCATAAAAAATGACGTCTTTGTCTTTCGTCTTTTGACGACTCACTAAAAAGAAAGCCTCAGCACAACTTCTAGGAAATGACATTTTTATGTGCTGTTTCTGATTAGGTGAAAGTTACTAAGTCTGGAGCCAAAATGATGGCATGAAGTGGCTTCAGATAATGTAATTATGTCCTCATATACATGCACATGTAGCTTACCTTTGTCTAAGAAGCTAAGCACATTAGGATTCAACAAGTATCATGTTATCGGCAACTCAACTTTTTTATCAAATTTTCATTGAAACTTTTGTGCTTCAAAAATTGTTGCTCTAGACTTGGTACTTTTCAGTTACTCAAAGAAAACTCAGACATCGAAAACCTCAGTCTACTTCCTATTGAGAGAAAACTCAGACATCAAAAACTCAGTCTGCTTCCTATTGGATTTGCAGTGTGCTTTCTTTGATCCTGTCTGACAATGAGAGGAGGAGGGTATACCTCGGCCAACGCGCAGATTCGTATCCAAAAGGTGTACATTGGGAGTCGGCAAACCACGGCACACAATTCCATTACAAAATTGCAGCTATGCACGACACAATCATGAAATGTACCAAAATTTTTGTACCACTGAAATGTACCACTGATTTTATTGCACTGTTTTCTGGGAGACAGGAAGGACTGTGGCAACTACCGCACGATTGCTTTGATTGCTCATGCAAGTAAGGTGCTGCTAAAAACAATGCAGAAGCGTCTAGAATCTCTTTCTACTCACCCAGCTGCCGAATGAGCAAGCCGGGTTCAAAAGAGGCAGAGGCACACGTGACCATATTGTGCATTTTCGATTTTTCATGAAGGAAACTTACGAAATGCAGCAAAAAGTGTTTATCACTTTCATTGATCACCAGAAAGCTTTTGATTCAGTGGATCACCCGCTACTGTGGTGCACCTAGCGGGATATGGGAGTTCCAGCACAGCTCATCTCTCTTCTGCAAAGTTTGTACACTAAACAGACTGAAACTGCAAGGACGGAAGCAGGAGAAACCGAAGAGTTTAGGATCAACAAGGGTGTTCGTCAAGGCTGCATTCTGGCTCCTATTTTGTTCAATGCTTACGTTGAAATCGTTGTGCGAGAACCTCTAAGTGATTGAAACGGTGGCATCAGAATTGGAGGTAGGAGCATAGCCAATTTGCGCCACGCAGATGACACGACGATTCTAGCCTCATCGAAGGAAGAACTGAAAGAGGCTCTTACTAAGCTTATGACTGCAAGCAAGAATGCGGGGCTACATCTGAATATAGACAAGACTAAGGTAATGACAACAGACTGCATGAACAATTTCGAACTTGCCGGAAGAAGGGTGCAGGTGGTGGACAACTACGTTTTTCTTGGGGCGAAGATCACAGCTGACGGACGGACATAAGGAGAATTGAGACGAATTGGAATGGGAAAGTCAACCATGATGGGACTGGTGAAAATCTGGAGAGGCAGAGGAATCTCCTGGATAACAAAAGTGCGATTGGTACGCGCCTTAGTATTCCCGATCGTCTTGCATGATGCAGAATCGTGGACTAAGGCCTACTGGAGACGGGTGGATACATTCGAACTTTCGTGTAGGAAATGACTACTCCGCATATCCTGGACGGCACGAAAGACAAACAAGTGGGTGCTACAGCAAGTGAAAACATAATAGCCACTATAAGCAGCAGTTATCACTGCAGCTCTTCGCTACTTTGACCTCCTGCATCGGAAGAACGGATCACTTGAGAAAGATGTTATGTTTGGCCGCGCTGAGGGGGAAGGACGGAGAGGAAGACCGAGATGTCGATGGTTTGGAGGCTCATGCGAGGCAACCGAGTAGACTGCGAGCCGCACGATTGGTGAAGCAAGAGGCCGGAGCAAGTGGAGGAGGATCCAACGTGGCGTCGCCAAGAGTCGCACGCGACTGGAGGGCACAGATGACAAGGTTCACAACTTTGAAATTTGGTTTCGTTGTAATCATGTCTTGATTACTTGCATAGTTTTGTTGGATATGTGATGCTTTGTCAGTGTATTTTGTACTTTTCTGTTTTGTCATTAACCGCTCTATTGAACATAATACGTGTTATTAGTAATTGATAAATTGGAGTTATGGATCATTTTAGGACTTCTCAATTAGCATAGAGGGTTTTAACCAAATGAATTAATCAAATATATGTGTTTACAAAAGTAACAATAAAGATTCAATTTGTACTGTTTGTCTTCTTCCCCGTGCCCGCAGACTGCCATAGTCTGTTGAAAGCTGGTGTACAATTCTGTGAAAGTCTCATTTTCGGCCTCGCTCCCTTCAGAAACTCGCTCTGGCAGCCGAATAAAGACCGCTATTCGTCCCGGACGTTTTCAAGGGCAATAAGATTCAAATATTGCCCGGTCAAACAAACGGTGAAAATTGATTAAACAGGTTTAGTTATATAACACTCAGTGAGCAAACCATATTTCAGAATTCAGACGATTACTTTCCAGAAGACAGTAAGGAAACCATGGTTGATAATTATAGAATGCTTCAGTAATGAACATCAAATAAAACGCACTTTTGATACAAACAATATTACATTCCTTCGTGCGCATTCTTCATTTGGCTTAGTTTCAGATCATTTTGTTCCGATACATACTTTCGCTTTACAAATTACACTGAGATTTATTCTGACTCTTTAGTAATGTGCGCAATGTCATCTTTGTTGCTACTTTTAGGAGAGTTGAGGACGAAAAATAAAGAAAAGTTATTTGTAGCTTCAAAGAATAATTCTCATTAATAGATTATCATTATCACTCGTATATTTTACGTGATGAAAAAAGTTACCAGAATTGACGTTTTCAGCCCATCTTGTCTGACAAAAACTTTTTTAAAGACCATTTGAATATCACAGTATAGGGATAGGAAATCGTACTCAGATAGTCATAATAATGGAGTCAAATTTCAAAATTAATGGAAATCATCAAAAGCAGGGAGAATCCATTATTTCTGGGGTTCACTTGTCGGAATAGACTCATGATGAATGGTATTTAAAGTGCACATCAAACGAGATTTGATATCAGAACATGTGGCATGAAAGCTTCCTTAATGGAAGAGACATTAGCTTTGCCTATGAGCACAATAGAATGCGTTAATTATTGAAAAATCTTCAATTAAATCAGAAAATAACGTGGAGCTATCCTCAATACTGTGCCTATGAAATGTGTAACCAAATCGTACAATTAAAATGATACTGAAAGTCACCGAATTGTACAAATTCAAACAAATTTGTTTCGTAATAAAATTTTGCTAATTTATGATCATTGGCTGTCAAATTAAATCTGGATCAAGATGCCACTTCGAGGTGGCTGAAAATAGATCAGAAATACTGACCTAAATAGATTTAATAGGATCTCTATTCTGATTCCTACACGTTTGATTTGAAAAATTACTTGTATATGGATGATTTAAAGTCCATCATTTCAAATATCTTAGAATTAACTGTTGGGTTCGATTTAGTCTCAGCAGCTTTCATAAGAAAAATAAAAACAAAAATATAATGGTGATAAGAGTACGTTTAAAGTGCCATACAAAAGCGACAAATGCAATAAGTTAATAAACAAAGCCATCAAAAATATGATTTACCTATTAAAATTGCCAACGATGATGGCAAACAGTAAGCTAGGCATCTTAATAATGAGAAATATAGAAATAATTGTGAATGTAGCATTTTCTCGCAATTATTTAAATACTCATGTAGTGATGAATTCGTAGTGTATAAGTATACTTGCTACCGTTGGAACGAATTCTACATCGGTAAAACTGCTGGCAAGTTTATTATCAGGCACAACGAGAGCAAAAGGGCAATAAATAATACAGTCCGTTTCATAAAAAGTGGATCATCCTAAAATTTGACTAAATAAAACATAAGTATGATACAGAAAGCATTTTTCATGTTATTTCATGTCCCTAATATATTTAAATGTCCTTATATAATCTGATAAGCTATGATACAGTAACGGTTCTTAAGAAGCTAATATTTTGTGGCCCTGCCCTTATTGTCAATGACATTACCAATTCGTCTTGGCATTGATTCGATGATATCGTTGATTTTTGACTGATCTAACTTTCTCCACTATCTTTTTAACAGTGACGTAAGTTGTGATGCGCCATCTGTAGGTAGCAGTGAACGACGAACGTTACGTTTTAGAATACTCCATACATTTTCTATGGGATTCAGATCAGGAGAACGAGCTGGCCAAGATAATGTCCTAAGCCGTAATTGAGACTTGCATAAGTTGACTCTACTACTGCTGTGACACGTAGCATTATCATCCATAAATAATCAAGTCGATGGATCACCAAGTTGATCTGTCATTTGGCCAATGTTCATTCGTAAAACATTCACATAGCGTTCAGAATTCATGGTTCCTTGCTGTATGTGAAGTTCAGAGCGGTCATTGGTCCAAATGCCGGCCCAAATCAGTAGAGTCGCACCACCTTGTTCCCGGGGACGATGTAAATGTCTCGGAATTTCCTGATCAGATTTTATCCATAATCTCAATCGACCATCACTATCCTTCAGACGGACTGATGCCTCATCAGACCAGACAACCCGATCCCATTGATTTTGCCAGTGACAATGACTCATTGCCCAACTGAGACGTCTTTTTGTATGCTGATCTGATAATTCGATCTGAGAGGGCCTCCTACAGCTCTTGAAATTCGACTCAATAAGTCTTCTACGAATAGTGGACTTAGAAATAGACGAGTCTAGTGCAACCATCTCAGTTAACGAGAGACTTGGATCAACTTTAACAAATCTCAAAATTAGGCGGTCTCTACGTTTGAATGTTTTGCGCGGACGGCCAGACCCTCTTTACGACAGAGTCGAAAATCATCATTATGCCATCGATGCACATTTGTGTAAGGGACATTTAGTCTCTTGCTTGTAGCTCGCAAAGAAAACCCTAGTTCTAGCAAGGCTGACACTTTGCCTTTTGTGAATGCGATCTCGTTATTGTTCACTTGTGCTTTGCATTGTTTTCAAGCGGTAAGAGATAGATTTCTAGCTGAAAGCAATCAGGAGTGCTGCCAACACCACCGCAACGAAGTCAAGAAGCTATGGAACATGAAGTCCAGTTAATCACATGTAGCAGTTACATTATTGTTGATGAATAATGGTGCTACGCTCGAAGTGTACGGGGGTGGGAGGAGGGAGGGGAGGGCGGGAGAGGAGGGAGGGGGGGTGTTGGGCGGGAGTCTGGGAGGTAGAATCAAATTTTACAGAAAACAAATATTACTTAGGAATAGGGTGAAAGTGTGGTATGATGTTGTGTAATTTGCTTAATGATATTATTAGTTGAGTATTATGAGTGGGTGAGTTTTATTGGTATATATATTTTATGGATGTGTTATGTTTTAGTTATTGTTGGTGTTATATTAGGTATTTTAGTAATTTGGATTGTTTGGAGGGATTGGGGGTGTGGTGTGTATTTGGTTTGGTTTAGAGATGTAGTAAGGGTAAATGGGGTGGTTTATTTCTGTGAGAGATAAGGATCGACTAGTTCGTGAATTTTGTATATAGAACGACATTGGCACACGGGTTTTTCAAGTCAGTATACAATTGCTTTTCTCGTTTCAAAGTGATATAATCAGTTGTCGGAAGACGTGTCTTCACGTGTCAGCCCAAAAGCAGTAGAAAAAATGAAATAGCCGCTAGAGAATCTCTCGTCACAACTGCAAGTCACAGCAAAATTTGACGGAACGGGTTGGAGGGGGGGGGTGTGGGTGGGTGGGGTGGGGGGGGCACTATAACAACTAGAGGATATCACTAAAAATATTTAATTAGGTAATTATATATGAGAGAAGGGTGGTTGATAGGGTTATAAGAAAGGGTTTGGGATAGGTAGATTGAAAGGGTTGGTTTTAGGGTCTATATATGGGGGGTTAGGGGTAATTTTTTAGGGGTGAGATGTGGTTTGTGTAGAGTTGAGCGATAAAGGGTTATAGGGTGTTTGGTGTTTGTTGTTATAGGGGTTTAATTAAGCGCCGTTGTCAAAGCGGATGAGACGTTGTTGGCGGTTGTCGCCGATGTTTGATTTGCGCCCTAAAAGTGCAAACTTTCACTGCATAAACAAATGGTATTCCGCGATGTTTGACCATCTGTATCTTGCAAGACGACTGGATTTATAGCTCAAGAATTGTCGTTTTGCTGTTGTTGGATGACAATCTACAAATCCAAAAATAATAATAAACTCTCGTGCGCGAATTTAGAAAGAATGTGTCTGTAGCTCCCGTACTATATATGCAGTATGTTGTAGTGTATAATATGTTACATTATATATCAACAACTTGTTATATATGACTTCAATTGACAGATTTTTAATTCAGGAGATTAAGAATGCTTGCCTCTCTCCTTGGGAATAATTGCGTTGTAAGGAGTAAACATGACACCTTTTTGTTTGGCGTTGTAAACATTGCTGTGCACGTAAACATTATTAAATTATTTTCGTCCGTGTCACAATTTCTTCTCAACATGAAATCGACAATATCTGAAGACTCACCTTCCATGTCAGAAAACTTTCGCCACTCTGCCTCATGATAATCTGATCAGTTAAACGACGCAATGGCAAGTTCAACATGATTTTCAACTCATTGAAATGATCGTCTCATCGTCAATGTTCACTCTTTCCTGGAATCCGCTGTTTACTACCCTGGAATAGTGTCTCTTGTCTACAGACAATATGTATTAAGCAGTAGTCACTAACAAAAGATAAAAAAAACATGTCATTTGTTCTCTAGATTGTTTCGAGTTATGACATGCGATAAGTGATTTACAAACACAACCTGTATTGGCTCATTATTTATCTCATATATTATGTTGCTTAACTTTGATCTACTTATTAATGGCGGTGGTCATTATCATCGACATGATTTATATGCAAAATCGGATATTTCATTGACAAATTACTTATATAGCCACCGACTCTGCTCTTCATCTCACTTAAAAGTTTGTAACGGAATTCAAGTTTGGGCATACAAATGGTACACGAACACTTGTTCGACACGAACATTTGTTCGACAAATTTTCGAACACTTCTTCGACACGACATTTGTTCGACACGAACACTTCTTCGACACGACATTTGTTCGACACGGACACTTCTTCGACACGACGTTTGTTCGACACGGACACTTCTTCGACACGACGTTTGTTCGTTATTAAGCAATTATAGTCTTTTTCTTTTTCAGGTTGTGTATTTTTTGAGAATTTGCATTTTTTTATACTTTTTGTCTTAAATTAATTTTTTTCCTTTCTAAAAAAATATAATTCTTGCATCGCATAGATTGAACTAGAAGCGTATTTGTAATTTAAGATATTACCATAAAGACGAAAGATAGCCAGTACCTAAAATTCTATTCATGCAGAACTATTCATGCTGGATAAAGCATTATTCATGCAGAACTTGTCGAAGAAGTGTTCGTGTCGAACAAATGTCTTGTCGAAGAAGTGTCCGTGTCGAACAAATGTCTTGTCGAAGAAGTGTCCGTGTCGAAGAAGTTTTCTGTCGAACAAATGTCCGAAAACATAGATATCAACTTGTCGAAGAAGTGTCTGTGTCGAAGAAGTGTACCAGATCCATACAAATCTAGTAGCTTTGGGATTTCTACAAGTACACTAACTACTTGAATTAATCAGGAACTATTTTTATGCGCAATCTATCTATTCTTTATTAGGTGGCATTAGGACCATCTTTCAATCTTCGATACTTTTATCTTCAATCTCCAAATCAGTTATTGTGTTAAGACTTCATATTTTGACTTGCAAGGATGAACGAATCCATACTTTTCGTCTCGGGAACCGGATACAGTTCCGCAGCTTCTTGACTTTCCATGTACACCACAAAGACACAGCACCGCATAAAACCGCATATTCTTTTAGCAACCGATGTGATAGCTTATTGGCTACCACAGTCAGTCAATCTGGTGCCATACAATGATGGAGTGACCAAGTGGTATAAATTAAAGTTTGAATATTAAAATTATGTAAATATTAAAATTATGTAAAATTTTAAAATAAAATTATGTAATATTAAAATTATCTTGGACAATTCATTTTCCTGATCGTAGAACCCGGTGTCACAGAGATGGCGGTTTCATTTTTGAAATTTCCTAAATGATTTTTCAACGCTAACCCATGTAATTTGACCCGTAGAACACGATTTTGATGGTTAAAAAATCATCGATCGAGGGCTTTTTGAGAAAAATGCAAAAATTCAAAATGGCGGACTCTGAAATCGAAACTTCGCTCGATATCGATTCGCTCGAACACTTCCATATCAATTTCCTAAGGAATTTCTCTATGCATACCCATGTAATTTGACCTCTAGATTACGATTTTGATGGTTAAAAAATCATCGATCGAGGGCTTTTTGAGAAAAACACAGGGTATGGAAATTCTACATACACATGTGGGGGTTATACATGTATTTGTAGGCCTACATATGAACGAATTATTCAGTGTCAAGTACACTCTATTGTGCAAATGATTGTTTACTTTGCACACATTGGTTTCATCCGCCATCATCAAAACTGTATGCAGGGCGACCTAGCTATGTCACATGATTCGTTGCTGCGTGGCGACCGAGTATACAATAGTACGGTACGATAGGTAATGCATGTATCCCTGTCTTGATTGCCCTTGTTAGACAGTCTAAGGCAATGATCTAAGGCATGTCATCATCAAGACACCAATACATGCATCCGCTATAACTATTGTTTACTTGGTAGCCACATAGCGACGAATCACGTGAAACAGCTAGGTCTCCATGCGTGATGTGTGTGCTTCGCATGATCTGTAGCGAGTAATTAAGCGTTCGCGCAATCAAGCGTGCGTTTACGATCGATGTGTGGCAGGGAATATACAATCGAGAACAAAGGGTGCAGTGCAATCATTCAAGATTGAATGAAGACATGCCTTAGATCATTGCCTTAGACTGTCTAACAACGTAGTCCGGCAGCCAGAACGAGTTTCTGCAGGGAACGAGGCCGAAAGTGAGACTTTCACAGAATGATGTACACCCTATGCCTACTGCGAATTAGCGCGTCTGCCGAGTTCTAGTGAGTTCCTCTTCTTGTCAGACAGGATCGAAGAAAAACACATAGATTGCATTTTTTGGTTAAAATGAAATTTTCTATGTTTTCTCTGATTAAACGAAAAGTACTAATCCCAGAGTCATCATTTTTGGCATGGAATGTCTTCAGGTCATTTCCTTTCATGTTCATGCACTCCTGCCTATAAAGATAAACACATTTCAATTTGGCGAGCCTCTTAATGTCGGCAAACACAAACATTTTGAGCAACTTTATCCACATTCAACCACATTCTCACATACTTTGCCGATCAGATGCAAGATAAAAGCACATGCACATCATAGGTAATGACATGAAGACATTCCATGCCAAAAATGATGACTCTGGGCTTAGTACTTTTCGTTTAATCAGAGAAAACATAGAAAATTTCATTTTAACCAAAAAATGCAATCTGCGTCCCATTGGATTTACATGTGTTTTTCTTCGATCCTGTCTGACAAGAAGAGGAACTCACTAGAACTCGGCAGACGCGCTAATTCGCAGTAGGCATAGGGTGTACATCATTCTGTGAAAGTCTCATTTTCGGCCTCGTTCCCTGCAGAAACTCGTTCTGGCTGCCGGACTAACGGCAATCAAGACAGGGAGACATGCATTCCATATCGTACCGTACTATTGTATACTCGGTCGCCACGCAGCAACGAATCATGTAACATAGCTAGGTCGCCCTGCATACAGTTTTGATGATGGCGGATGAAACCAATGTGTGCAAAGTAAACAATCATTTGCACAATAGAGTGTACTTGACACTGAATAATTCGTTCATATGTAGGCCTACAAATACATGTATAACCCCCACATGTGTATGTAGAATTTCCATACCCTGTGTTTTTCTCAAAAAGCCCTCGATCGATGATTTTTTAACCATCAAAATCGTAATCTAGAGGTCAAATTACATGGGTATGCATAGAGAAATTCCTTAGGAAATTGATATGGAAGTGTTCGAGCGAATCGATATCGAGCGAAGTTTCGATTTCAGAGTCCGCCATTTTGAATTTTTGCATTTTTCTCAAAAAGCTCTCGATCGATGATTCTTTAACCACCAAAATCTTAATCTAGAGGTCAAATTACATGGGTATGCATGGAGAAATTCCTTAGGAAATTGATGTGGAAGTTCGTAGAACGCAGTTTCGGTTTCAGAGTTTGTCATTTTGAATTTTTGCATTTTTCTCAAAAAGCCCTCGATCGATGATTTTTTAACCATCAAAATCGTGTTCTACGGGTCAAATTACATGGGTTTGCGTTGAAAAATCATTTAGGAAATTTCAAAAATGAAACCGCCATCTCCGTGACACCGTGAAAAGTGTATGAAATTATCATTCAATGTATGAATGCATCATGATCATTACTGTGCATATCTAAGTATATTATCCATACGATTGAAAAAATATCAGAAATTGAAGCCTACTGAGATTGAATCAAAGGCCTCGTGATGATGAGAAAATCATTACAAGAAGAAAGGTTAGTAATGTTAAATGAATATTCTCCTTTAATTAATGAAGTTGAATTATGCTGTAATAGAGAACAATAGAGTTGAACGATAAATATGTGATGCAGATCAAGTTTCAATAAGCTCGTACTTGGCAAATACGATTTTTATATTAGGCCTTCATGTGATTACTGTTATACAGCGCTTTGATGATATGATTGGATTTCTTGACTGATATGACATGATTACTGAATTTTATGATTACATTAAAAATTGAAAAAGATCATTAAAGCAGGATAAAAGAAGTCCTGGTATAGCTAGCTTATCGTATTATTGTGCTTTAGCGTCATAGCGGCATGCATACATGGCGGAAATACGGGAAATGTTTTCTTAGAAACCAATAAATGTAATTTTCAGATTAAGTGCTACCTGTATTAGTGTTTACAGGTATGAATCATGGAACAACAATGACGCTTCCACAATGTGTTTGAAATCGTAAATTAAGTAGATAGCAAAGCAAGTGTCGAGATTACTATTAGCTGAAATATTGTCGATGTCATGATTATCTATTGACTTTTCATCAAATTAGCGACTTATCAATGAAGATTGGTGTATTTTCAGTTATATTGATGTATTACAGAAAGTCGCCGCAGAGATTTTTTCATAAATGTTTTTCATACCGGTTTCAGAAAAAGTACTTTCAGTACAATCAAACATCGGCTCTGACTTTAAATTGCTGCTCACCAGCATTTTTTGGGCTAAGTGTTTCTGCAATTTTTGTGTGGTGTGTTTGTGATAATATTTTAATGTATCATTGTTATATAATATTAATATTATGTTGCATATCTGCATATATAAATAGATATTTTTTGATTAAAATCGCACATTCTGGAGGTCTTTAATGAGGAAAATCTAAACATGACACATTCTTACCTGGATTCTTGATCGAGAAATTTGTTTTGATAAATGTGAAAATTTCTTCGTGAAATACGCTAGGCGACCTACGGCATAAAAGGAGAACAATGGCAGTCTCTGGCGGGAGAAGATTGTAAGGAAAGTAAGACAAAATAAACAAAAGACTTGAAATCAATGGCCTCCTTTTCAAACCTTGTACTGAATAGAGCGTGCCTGTGCAATATTCATCTTTCAATTGACATTGTCAATTAGATCGGGTAACATATTTTAATAAGATGTTTGAGGATTCAAAATATCAGGTGATTATCTAATGTTGCCTTCATTTATAATTGGGATTCTGATTGTAGGCAGTAATTACATTCGCTGAATTGATATACTAATATGGATGATATACTGATATCAATGTATTCATGTATACATGCTCAAGGGTGAAGTAATTTGTGAAACATATTTAGAAAATACTCTTTGAAGAATTAAATAATCAATCCTTCACCTCCGAAACAACACCGGACAGCTCACTTGAAAGGGATTTAAAATGATTCCATAAAAATAACCCATTTTGTTGTTGCTTTATAAGAAAGTAGAGTAGTGTTGCATCATAAAATGAATGCAAATTTGACGATGTGACAACTGTTTTGTGATGCCGTTTTTATAATATCAATTTTTGCGATAGAGATTCTAGAATATTGATAGTTTAATTCTTGTTTTAATGGCTCAATTTTTTTTAAAAGATTACATAATGACCTCAGCTGTCAATTTTAAAAAAAGTTGCGAAATGACTTGTCTAGTTTCATAATTTCTGCCCTATTCAGGCGCTTATTCTTGCAACGCTATTATTAGTATTTCCATGTCAAACCCAACCTAGTAAAAAGATACTCTTCCCTGTTGCTACTAGACTAGGTATTTAACAATCTAGGAATGGTGGAAAGTGATTTTGACTTTTATGACATGACGTAATAATTTGCATTTAATAATTTGAACAACCATACCTCAAAGGAATAATCGATTTTCATTATTTGATTATATGCATGTTCGATTATAACGTTGCAAAATGCACAACTGTAGGCTTCTTATATACGGCCCATATTGGTCTACCTATAAAACTTGAGTATATTGCTAAATTATTTTAGGCATGTGAAAGCCTAATTATTTTCCATAACCAAAAGGGCATTGTGTACTAAAAAGCAAACCGATCTATAATTTCGATACTTTCCGGTGATAAAGAACTAAACACACAACTAGTCTGTACGTCAACGGTGTCGGACGCGTTTTCAGCACGCTCTTAGCCTTGTGGTCTTTGTGTTTCTGTTCTAGGCTGTTAGGGATTGTTTTTCATTAATTTTGGTATCATTCATCTCCTTATCACATTCTATTCATTTCTGTGTCATCGGTATCCCTGTCATTTAGTGGCTCCAAAGTTATCGCTGTATTTCAGTCCCTTCGATTACTCCATTATCTAATCACGTGATTCGTTGTTTAGTGAATACCATAGCTTAGTTTCATTGGCGTGCTTCTATCAACACGCAGCTAGTACGTGCTTTGTCTCGTAATCTGGATTCATCTCTCTGTCCGATTTCTCTGCTGTTGAGAGTGCTGTAGCTGTGTTTTATACAGTCCGTTTCATAAAAAGTGGATCATCCTAAAATTTGACTAAATAAAACATAAGTATGATACAGAAAGCATTTTTCATGTTATTTCATGTCCCTAATATATTTAAATGTCCTTATATAATCTGATAAGCTATGATACAGTAACGGTTCTTAAGAAGCTAATATTTTGTGGCCCTGCCCTTATTGTCAATGACATTACCAATTCGTCTTGGCATTGATTCGATGATATCGTTGATTTTTGACTGATCTAACTTTCTCCACTATCTTTTTAACAGTGACGTAAGTTGTGATGCGCCATCTGTAGGTAGCAGTGAACGACGAACGTTACGTTTTAGAATACTCCATACATTTTCTATGGGATTCAGATCAGGAGAACGAGCTGGCCAAGATAATGTCCTAAGCCGTAATTGAGACTTGCATAAGTTGACTCTACTACTGCTGTGACACGTAGCATTATCATCCATAAATAATCAAGTCGATGGATCACCAAGTTGATCTGTCATTTGGCCAATGTTCATTCGTAAAACATTCACATAGCGTTCAGAATTCATGGTTCCTTGCTGTATGTGAAGTTCAGAGCGGTCATTGGTCCAAATGCCGGCCCAAATCAGTAGAGTCGCACCACCTTGTACCCGGGGACGATGTAAATGTCTCGGAATTTCCTGATCAGATTTTATCCATAATCTCAATCGACCATCACTATCCTTCAGACGGACTGATGCCTCATCAGACCAGACAACCCGATCCCATTGATTTCGCCAGTGACAATGACTCATTGCCCATCTGAGACGTCTTTTTGTATGCTGATCTGATAATTCGATCTGAGAGGGCCTCCTACAGCTCTTGAAATTCGACTCAATAAGTCTTCTACGAATAGTGGACTTAGAAATAGACGAGTCTAGTGCAGCCATCTCAGTTAACGAGAGACTTGGATCAACTTTAACAAATCTCAAAATTAGGCGGTCTCTACGTTTGAATGTTTTGCGCGGACGGCCAGAGCCCTCTTTACGACAGAGTCGAAAATCATCATTATGCCATCGATGCACATTTGTGTAAGGGACATTTAGTCGCTTGCTTGTAGCTCGCAAAGAAAACCCTAGTTCTAGCAAGGCTGACACTTTGCCTTTTGTGAATGCGATCTCGTTATTGTTCACTTGTGCTTTGCATTGTTTTCAAGCGGTAAGAGATAGATTTCTAGCTGAAAGCAATCAGGGGTGCTGCCAACACCACCGCAACGAAGTCAAGAAGCTATGGAACATGAAGTCCAGTTAATCACATGTAGCAGTTACATTATTGTTGATGAATAATGGTGCTATACTGGCTCTGATTGACCGATTTTCTTTATTTTTGTTTTGCTTGATAGCTTTTGGCTTGTAGAACAACATATTACATAACAAAGGAAACAAATGTAATTTTATAAGAGTGAGGTATGATTTTGTGTAACATTGCTAAATGAAGATCAAATTATCTACTACTTTTTTATCTATAACAGGAAAACAACTCAATATTCATGCTTGAAATTTCCAACAATGATATTAGTAAGCACAACTGACATATCTTCCAAATTTCAGAGAAATTCGTTCAAGTTTGGAGGAGTTAGACAAAGTTGAAGTTAAGGCGATGTTTAAGGGTGATCCATTTTTTATGAAACAATCTATATCTAGGAGTTCATGGCTGTAGCTTGGCGTATTGTGCCAAGTCAGATTTCTATGTAATTCTCTCTCCAGCATTGCTTCCCTTTTCGATTTCTTTGCTGATCACACGCGTTTATAGATATCAAATTTCTTCAAAAAGATAGAATGGCGCGGTAGTGTAGTGGTACCGTGTTGACTTGCTAAACTCGTTCATCGAATTCAAATCCTGCTCTAGTTTTTTTCTTTTTCTTTTTGTGGTAGTTCACAGTCCTTCTATGATAATAGCATATAATTAGCTAGTGTTGAGCTCTTACACTGTTTACTCTCTACCGTTCGTTTTTTGTATTATACCATCTATCCACCTCATAAGTGTGGGGCCGTTAGTGTACATGTAGCTTGGCGTGTTGTTTTAGAACCAGCGTATATTTTTCCCATCCATCCTACTTCGCTAATTCGGTAACTGCAGGGTCTCAGTGTGGGCTTAGCCTACTATTATACCTTCTTTGTTGTGACTAAAATCTCTGAGTGTGACTCCTTTCTTATTGTAGTTAATTCCTTTTTTTTCTCTTCGCATAATGCCTAGACCGGCTAAAGATTCCAAGAGTCAAGCTTCCTCTGATCTTCTCCCTGGTAGATCTACGTGTTGGTGTAATCAGCTTTCCAACTCAACAGAGATTGAGTGTTCCAACTGTCGATCTTGGATTCATTACCTCTGTCTGGGTCTTTCCTTCCGCCAGCTCTCCTGTGTTATCAATGACGATCCTGGCCTTTATCTCTGTAAATCTTGTTGTCTCTGCAGAAGTTGACTCCATCAAGACCAAGTTACTGGACGGTTTCCCGTCTGATGAGCACATGTATTGCTTTGACGAGGATTGGTTCACTGTTGCCAATTTAACTAATCCTCCTGTTTGCCAGACTCAGGATGTTTCTCACAGTTGTGTTAGTTCCAATGTTAAGGAAATTTCTCCCAGTTCAGACAGTCCTCCATTGCTTTCGAAATTTCAAGAATTGGAGATAGCATTTTCGACTCTGACATTGAAGCTGGAATCCAAGATAGCCATGATCTCTACTTCCCTCCACGAGAATACAGCTGATAAATCTCCCAGCATTATTTGGCCTGCTCCTCTTCCCCCCGTTTCTTCCTCCCAGTTTTACACCGGTAATTTTCCTCCTCTCTCCTCAATAGATGTCCCTGTTGATCGCTCACCTGGTGCTTTTCAAGGTCCAGCTCTATCGAATCATGTATCGAATCCCACTCCGCCTATCTCAACTTCCCGGATGCCTGTCTTTCCCGTGAGACAGACCGGTTCGATCCCGTCCGTCCCTCCAGACTCTGGAATCTACATGCCAAATGAGCTCATCCTGACAAATTTTCCTGATGATAAGGATCTGTCTTTCGGTATATCTTCAATCATTCAGTCTATTAGAAACAGTTCTCCTTCCTCGTCATGTCCTGAACCAACTGATTTTATCTGTATTGGCAAGCCGAAAGTCGATTCTCATAGGCTGGTCAGGCTGATTTTTAAATCTGCTTTCGACGCGAAGCTTTTCAAATCAGCTTTCTCTTCCGCTTCTCCCCTTTTTTGTGATTCAAGCCAGGTTCCCATTCGATCAGCTTTTGCCTTCAGGACAAGCTCCGTCGGCACTGCTTCGAACTGAATAAACAAGCTTCCAAGAGCGACAATGGCTCTTCTTGTGAGAGTTTTAGTCTACGGGACTCCGGAGTCATTTGGCGCTTCGTTCGCAGAGAAGATGGCAGCTGGCAAAGAGACTCCTCTTGGTTTGAACGTACTTATTCAAAAAACTGAAGAGCCCTAACCTTGCACTTAAGTTTCTTAACTTGAATGCTCGTAGCATTGTCAACAAGCTTCACATTTTTCATTCCTATATCTCTGACCTCCAACCAGATCTTATCGCTGTCACTGAAACTTGGGCAAATAAAAATTTTAATGATGCTTTATTTCAAATTTCAGGCTTTAAATTATTCAGATCTGATCGTCGCAGTGGTAGTCGCGGTGGTGGTGTTTGCTTTTACATTAAGGACTCACTTCAGTCTTGTGCTTCGTATGTCGCTAACAGCTCGAACTTCAGTGATTGTGTTTGGGCTAAAGTTTATCTTCAGATTAAATCTTCCATTCTTGTAGGTGTGGTTTATCGTCCTCCTAATTCATCAGTAGCTAATGACAGTGTCATATTCGAGCTCTTCCATGAAGCCTCCTCCCTTCCCCATCAGTTTAAGCTAATAAGTGGCGATTTTAGTTTCCCCCACATTGACTGGGTGACACTTTCTTCCAACAAAGACTCTGAAGATTTTCTTGTTTGCACTGTTGAGTCAGGGTTATACCAAACTGTCTTTGAACATACACGCGAAGAGCATATATTGGATTTATTATTCTGCTCCACTTCTGATCTTGTTACCCGCGTTGAAGTAATTGAACCTCTAGCCTCTTCCGATCACAATATGGTCTTGGCTGAACTGGCTTTTTCTGCTGAAAGAAAACCAATTTCTTCCAAGTCGACTCCTCGTTATAATTTAAAGCAGGCTGATTGGGACTTGTACCGTTCCATTCTCGCTTCCAATAACTGGGAAAGTTGCTTCCAGCACAAAGATGTGAATGAGATATGGGCTTCTTTTCAATCCGCTATTCACGGTGCTTTATCGTCAGCAGTTCCGACCATGAATTATCTTCGAAGTAACAGACTTCCTTGGGATTCTCCAGAAATTCGTTCTTTAAAACTACAGCGCAGAAGGGCGGAACGTATCTTCCTTGACACCAGATCTGAAGAGGCTAGACGTTTGCGCAATCATACATCTAACCTCTTGAAACAAGCAATCCGCAGATCTATTTACAATTTTGAATCATCTTTGGCTAACAGTGACAATCCTAAGCGATTCTGGAACTATGTAAAATTTAAACAAAAGGTTCGATCCACCGTTGGTCCGCTTGTCGACCCGTCCACTGACCGAGTAGTGTATGATCCCTTACACTCAGCTACTATTCTTGGTGATTCCTACAAATCTGCTTTCACCTCTGAGTCTCTTCCCATACCTGCTGTTCATACACAAACTGATCATTGCCTCGCTGATGTAGTCTTCACACCTGATAGAATTCGCTTCCACCTATCACATAAGAAGAATTTCTCCTCCCCTGGCCCTGATGGCATTCAATATATCTGCTACAAACAAGGTGCTTTTGTTCTGCTTCCACTTCTTGTTCGCCTTTTCCAGATCTTTTTTGAGCTGGGGAATATCCCGCTAGTCTGGAAGCACGCTCTGGTTACTCCTATACATAAGAAAGGTTGCCGCAAGAAGGCAGAGAATTACCGTCCGGTCAGCCTGACTTGTACTGCCTCCAAATTGATGGAGTCGATTGTTCGCGATCACCTGTGGCAGTTCAGGAACCAATATGACATAATCAAGCGCTCTCAATTTGGTTTTCGATCCAATTCGTCTAGTATCCACCAGCTCTCAATTCCTCGAGGATTTAACATCTGTTGTGGATCGCGGTCAGTGGGCAGACGTCATCTATCTCGATTTTGAAAAAGCGTTCAATCCAGTCCCTCACTTTCGTCTCCTCTCGAAATTGACTCCTTGGGCATTGGAGGGAGACTTCTATGTTTTCTGAAAGCTTTTCTTGAGGATAGAACTGAGAGTGTTGTCGTGGATGGCATGTATTCTTCCCCCTACAGCATGATTTCTGGTGTCCCCCAGGGATCCGTTTCAGGCCCAGATCTGTTTGTCGCCTTTAGTAATGACATTGATGACACCTTGACAAACTCTTCTTTATTGAAATATGCTGATGATGTAAAATTGTACTCCGAAATCAAGCGCACTGATCCCCTGAAAGCCAAAGAACTTTTGCAAGCTGACCTCAACGCTGCAACCACCTGGTCGAAGAAATGGCAGCTATCGCTCAATCCCCAAAAGTGCTCCATTCTACACTTTGGATTTCGCAATCCTGCCTCGGACTACCGTCTGGATGGAAGTTTCCTGAATAACTCCTAGTGTGTCAAAGACCTTGGAGTTCTGATTTCAAAAGACCTAAAATTCTCTCGGCACATTCTGACCTGTGTTCAGAAAGCGAATCGCATTGTATCTGCCATCCTCAGGACATTCGTCTCTCGGGACGCCGATCTGCTTATTCGTCTCTTCAAGACATTGGTCCGCCCTCACCTCGAATATGCCATCCCAGTTTGGAATCCATCCCTGAACAAAGACATTCTGGCTATCGAACGTGTACAACGTCGATTCACCAAAAGCATCCGTGGTCTATCCTCGTTACCCTACGAAGAAAGACTGAGAGCTCTGAAACTCCCAACACTACAATGTCGTCGTCGGATTATGGACCTTACAACCGTGTTCAAAATATGTAGCCACCTTACTCCAAGCGATCCTAATTCCTTCTTCATCTTTAGTGTTTCCCGAACCCGTGGACATAACTACAAAATTTTCGGCCACCCAACAAATCTGAATTGTCGCCTATCCTCCTCTTCCCACCGCATCATAGATGACTGGAACCGCCTCCCCGACGATATTGTGAACAGTGAAACGGTGAAACAGTTTAAACGAAAGCTTTTTATGTTTTATTGCAACTTCTAATTGTTCCCTCCTGAATGTATTTCCTGTGTTGCCTTGGTGCTCATTGCACTTATTGGTGTACTAAATAAATAAACCATGTTCAACTTCAGCTGAAAATGCCGTTGTATAATTTTGATTATGACTGCATGTATAGAGCTTCATGACGGGCACCGATCAACAATGTATCTGTCGATCATGCATCACCAAGGCAATACAACACAGAAAATCTGTGTAAATATCAGGTTTGGATAAATACACTGATCTCAGTCCCGATGCCATTTTGATCTACATGAGCAATCCCTATGAAGAAAATGCGAGCTCGTCTCCAACGCGGGCATCGGTTTGATTCCTGGGTCAGGTGAGCGCTCTGGGAATCAAGGGTATTGATGCATTTTATTGACTTAATCGTGCCATTCTCTGTAGATATTCAATATAGTATGACAGACCATTGTTGTCACTCTAATGTGTGACGCAGTGGAATGACATTCTGATACGCTGTCTAACTACAGTATGAATGCTGGTTATAGTCCGGCAGCCAGAACGAGTTTCTGCAGGGAACGAGGCCGAAAGTGAGACTTTCGCAGAATGATGTACACCCTATGCTTACTATGAATCGGAGCGTCTGCCGAGTTCTAGTGAGTTCCTCTTCTTGTCAGACACGATCAAAGAAAACTCACTCACTCACTCCCGGTGCCCTATCCGATGCGGACGTTGGCGATCATGGTTCTCCATCTTTCTCGATTATTTGTTGATCGAATTGCTTCGGCTTCTCCGGTCTGTAGCCCGTAGTAGTCACTACGGATGTAGGTGAACCTTTGTCTCCCTCTTGCTCGTCGTCCATTTAGCTTTCCTGTTATGGCGATGTTCTCCATTTGTCCTTTTCTCATCACGTGCCCGAAGAACTTGGCTTGCCGTACACTTACATTGTGTAGTACACTGCGCCTTGCACTGCACCGACGCAACACCTCATCGTTTGGGATATGCTGGGTCCAAGATATTCTTAGAATTCGTCGGTAAAACCACATTTCCGCCGCATTCAGTCTTCTCTCGTTCTCCAGGGAAATAGTCCAACATTCGCAACCGTACATCAGGATGGGGTAGACGTAGCATTCGAGGATTCTATTCTTGACCTGGCTGTTTATTTTCCGGTCTTTAAATAGTTTGTGCATCTTTTGGAAGGCACTTTTCGCTATCCCAATTCTTCTTTTGATTTCCTCGTCACATTTCCCGTTAGATGCTATTATGCTTCGAAGGTAGGTAAAAGAGTTGACTTGCTCCACTGGTTCGCCTCTCACGTGGATCCTGCCCTTTGGAGTCACCGCTTTCTTACTAATTGTCATATGTTTTATTTTCTTTAGGTTTACTTAAGACTTTCTTGGAACTTTCTTTAATTACACCGTCCAGCAATTGTTGCAGCATACTCTCCGATTCGGCGAGCAGAGCGGTGTCATCTGCGAATCTTATGTTATTGATGTTGTGACCACCGATGTTTAAACCTTTCATGTGATTTGTTTCGTCGAAAATTTCTTCGCTGTACAAATTGAACAGGTCTGGAGACAAAACACACCCCTGCCGTACTCCCCTTTGAATGCTAACGAATTGATCAAAGAAAAACACACGTAAATTCAATGGGACGCAGATTGCAGTTTTTGGCTAAAATAAAATTTTCGATGTTTTCTCTGATTAAAAGAAAAGTACTAAGCCCAGAGTCATAATTTTTGACATGGAATGTCTTCAGGTCATTTCCTATGATGTGCATGTGGTTTTATCATGCTTCTGATCGGCAATGTATGTGAGATGTGGTTGAATGTGTATATAGTTGATCAAAACGTTTGTGTCTGCCGACATTAAGAGGCTCGCCAAATCTAAATGTGCTTAGCTTTATAGACAGGGGTACATGGACATGAAAGGAAATGACCTGAAGACATTCCATGTCAAAACTTATGACTCTGGGCTTCGTACTTTTCGTTTAATCAGAGAAAACATACAAAATTTCATTTTAGCCAATAACTGCAATCTGCGTCCCATTGAATTTACGTGTGTTTTTCTTTGATCGTGTCTGACAAGAAGAGGAACTCACCAGAACTCGGCAGACGTTCCGATTCATAGTAGGGATAGGGTGTACATCATTCTGTGAAAGTCTCACTTTCGGCCACGTTCCCTGCAGAAACTCGTTCTGGCTGCCGGACTATGGTAGCGTTCTGTCAATAAGTTGTCGATAGGCAATAATTTCTATCACTCGGAGACATGGAAATAGTTTGCTCATCTGAAGTTGACTAGAATGGAAATTGACTCAAGTTCGTGGCACATCCGGGGAAACTAAGTTGGAGCATGGGTGACCAATGACAAGCTTAGAATTGCCCATGTGATTGATTCTAATCCAATTAGGCCTATACAGCCGTTGACAAGTGTATCTAAGTGAAAATGCATGCGATTTTTGTGCCACTATTGTGTATTGCATGAAGCTTTACCTCCATTCTAGAGATTTTATTGTTATCAATTTATAGACGACCTACTTGGAGATGAATTCTGCCTTCCGTACGTGCTTCTATTCTTCCCCCACCCCATATTTTCAGATGTTTCCAAATTGATCGAATTTCGTCAAACTTAGTCACATTGGATTTAGGATAGACTTGATCTGTCACTGAGTGATAACACAACGCCACTGAGAAGTCTTACTTGACCCCTGGGATGAGGGATTGGTCCTTGGATACTCAGTTAGAATACAAGATACATCTGTGCTGTATTCATGAACTTCTTGGGATTGTTGTCTGCACTGCAGCTACAGTGAGCGGCAAAGCAAGAGCTGTGAATCTTCTACAAACCAGAGTTTTTTTACATACTCATCAATGATTTTGCGACGGTAGTGAGACGGCACTTAGGAGCAAGAGAACATCGCTGACAATGCAACACTCGCGGGTGTCAACAACAAAAATGTAGGGGGGAGAATAGAAGCGTAGAAGTACCCTACCTTCACTCGCATTCCTTTTGTATCATCAGCGTGGCAGTGAAGAAGGTACTTCGACTCGATACTTGGGTCTGGCGAATGCTCTCGGGAATCAAGGGTGTTGATATCTTTCACTGACTTAATAGTTGTCATTCTCTTTAGATATTCAATGTACTACGACAGACCTTTGTTGTCAATAAACAATCCCGTATATTGATTTTGAATACTGGATTATATGACTAATGTTAATAATGCCATATTATAGATTCTAGCATATATACTGCTTAGTAGGGTGACTGGTACTTCAAGGTTAATTGAATGCCTCCAAATTCTAAAAGCTATTTCTTCGCTAATAATCTGTCAATCTGGCAGGATATACGGCATGAATTTTACACAAACAATCAAGGACTTTCTAACTAACAGGTAATCGCAACCTCGCACAATGCGTAGGGCATCGGAATAATGAATACACAAAGAAACTAAACTTCTGTTGATAAAAGAGATAAACTAGCTTTACAGCAATGGGTCAATGTGAGCCGAAGAGCTTAAGTTAACATGTAGCATCATGTTTGAATCCACTATTCCCCTCTAATACGAAATGGCGACCTGCAACATGCATGTAGAATGTATTCATCCATTCGGATTTCATGCAAGTGCATGTTTCAGCAAATAGTATGGCAAGTGACAAAGTGCACTTGTCAGGTTTGTTGGTGGGAACGAGAATCCCATGGGATTCGTACGGGAACTTAGTACCATGGAAAATTGTATGGGAATGGGACAACGTGCTCAGATTCATTTTCACATTGGATAGTCATGGTAAGACTTCAAGACATAATTTCTCAGTTTTTCTATGTATTTACTAGCAAACGATTGGCGACGATGACAGTCACCTTTGTAAGTGGCTAGCCTTAATTCTCACTCACGAAACATCATTTCTATTCACTTTCCTTAGATTCTTCAATGGGGTCAGTTTCAATTATATGCTGCAGCAAAAGTTCGATTTTTGCTACGTTTCAGATAAATTTTATTCAATATAGGCCTACAACGCACATTTCCTAACTGAATGGCATGTTATCGTAGATAATTGTTTCGGGAATCAAAAAATTGCGGAATTTTGCGCAATGCCAAATAATTGGTTTTCTCGGAATTATAAATATAGTGTCATAATATCAATGCGTGGAGCTCGAAGTTTTTATCTTCATTGTTCAGAGTTGGTCTATTGTATACTAGATAGCCTCTCTGAAACGCAAATTGCAGGCATTCGAGTCGGAAACTACCATGAATATCTGTAGAAGAAGCATGTTACTGGACAAATCATGTTTGCATCTTTAAATTGCTGACTCATTGCAAGATAAATATTATTAGACAAGTGGCTTAATTTTAGTCGTATGTATAAATGGCTTGAAATTAAGAATATTTATGTCAAGTATTTATCACAATTTATCAAGCAACATTTTGAATATCTTCATTGTAGCTTGGATAAGCTGTGATTGTTTTTTATTCTAGTGAACAACGAGAGAATCTTAAAATCTGAACGATTGAACGAGTGAACTGCCGATGCTTAGACCGTTCGAAAGCATTGCTCGGAAAAATATTGCATGATAATTGATAATTTGATAAATAAGGGTAAAAGTTGGACCAATGCAAAGGTTTGATTTAGCAGGGAAGGCAAATTGATTTACATCTAAATTAAGATATGCACCGTATACAGAATTTCAGATAATCACGGTCTGTATTTTTGCAGTATCACAAAAATGTGTGGATATGTATATGTAGTGGACGAGAAAGGTTGTCTGGCCAGTGGGCGAGAAAGGTTAGCCAAAACCATTGTATGTTCAAAAGAACAAAGAGCTACTTTCTCGATAAATAGTTTCCGGTCAATGAATCTCTGACTGTCTGGTCTAGTCAGTAGAGCTCTGAGCATTACAACCACTAGAAGGTGCGGGCCGAAGATCGTCAGCATTTTATGATATCATCAAAATATCATTTATCGAGAAAGTTGACAATTGTTCGTTTGAGCCTACGATGCATATATATATTAAGTTTTATTAATTTTAAATTTATGAGATAAGTTCTTCGAATCTGATAAACATTTGTTGCCTCTGGACAGCATTTCTAAGAATATTAGGAGAAGCAATTATCAATGATTTAACAATAGGAACCAATTTTCTCCTCCTAATTCATTTTCTAATTCTCGGTGTAATACTGATTACTATAGGCCAAACTTTAGGAGAACAATCGTGACGTAAATGTAAATATAAATTATAGAAATAGACCTAATAGTCCATACCTTTTTTGTAGACAGAGTAACTTCAATAGGAACTTTGGCAGAAATAATTACAGAAATTATAATAGGAACAACTTTATAGATGAGCACTAGGGAGAGGATGATTTTTCAATTGATCTAAATGTTTGCAATTCCTTTTTAGGAGAAGATGGGTTAGGAAAAGCATCACTGTTTAGAATTTGGCATCTTTTGATTTAGATACAAAAAGCAGAATCAGACATTTTGAATACAATTTTAGAATACATTTTAGAATACAAAATCAGACAATTTGCTCTGATCTTATTTATAAATTTATATATAAATTAATATAAGCATTTTGTGTATAAGCATATATTTGCATATAAGCATGAATCACAAAACTGATGTCGCAAACTATTTTTGATAATTCTAAATAAGATTTTTTAACGTTACGATAAAGTAATTTGGTCTCTTGATTGCAAAACTTAAATACGATTTTTGAGTACCATTAAATTAAAACTCCGGCGATTCCGTAGTCGACAACTTCCATCATCAGGGAATAAGAATTACAGTGCTGGTACAAATTCAAATAACAACCTATGGATTAACAGAGAAGTATCAGAAACCTAGATATCTACATAGCTCAAAAATATACAAATGAAAGGAAAAGTACTGTAGTGAATGTATGTTGAATGAAGGAAATTAATGTAATATCAGCCTTCGGGTCAAGCCCTATTCTTGCTTATTCAGAGGTGGCTGTTCGTTCTTAATCATGATTCCTTCTGTGCAATTTCTATATCCATTTGCCTTTGAAATCGCGCTATGATCTTCATATTCTGAAAGATGCTCTTGTAGCATTCGTGTATTTGAGGATGACTAAGGAGATGCTATTCAATTGCTCCATTTGAAGCATGCTGTTGGCAATGTTGTATCAGTGTGCATGTGGTGAACACAGTGTAATCAGTTCCATTACAAGACCTAAGAGACAATGATGCTGTTATAGCACGTGATGCTTATCTGATTGGACGAATAGTTTGGTGTTTTAACATGCTATACATATATATAATTATATATGTATATATTTGCTTATCACATGAGTAATTTTAGCATTACGAAACGTACAGTTTATCATTACGACCATCACGGCTGTAAGCATACAGTCGGAGCAAAATGTTCAAGAACTAATGCTGTTTCAACGATGTTAATACTGCGCCTTGAGCAACCTGAGCGATCTTTTGTACTTCCATCTTTTGCTTAAAAATGCATGTGCATGTAAATAGATATCTCAAAAAATTCAACAATTTTATAAAAATCCGAAAACCATTAGATAGTATTCTTACAAAAGCTGAAAACAGTTCAATAACTGCACGAATATGGCCAAAAAGTCGAAACTGCGTTTATCAAAAGAAAACAGTCGGGTGTTAAAACCGATGCATTAGGAATCACATCTGTTATGGAGTCTCTCGCTTCCGTTTCGAGACAACAAAAGACAGCTTTCACGACTAAAGAGCAATTCTCAAATTTCTTGTTTTCACGTGTTAACTTTAAGTTGAATTTTCTGTTGATTTCCTTATTTCAGGAAAGAAAATTTTTGTGATTTGGTTTGATGTTATTGATCTTTGCAAGGAATCATACAAAGTCATCCTTAATATAATGTTCACAGCGATAATGCATTTTGATTTCCTATCCACACGCATTTTGATGATTTGAAAAAGTTCACTGAATTTGTTAAAGTATCCTTCGCCGATCCGCGCACGGTAGCTTCAGCTAGTGAGCAAGTAGATAGGACGAACGTAATGTATATATTACCTGCCCCACTGATTTCAGGAGATGAATATTCGGAATCTGCGAGTTTAAAAAGCCACGTAGGCCTATTCTACGAGGCAAAAGTAAGGTGAATATGCAGTTTTTGATGCGAGTTGTTTGGAAATTAATCTCCATGAAATCAATGAGATGGAACACATTTATTCCAAGATTTCATGGCATGCATTTGTAGATATGAGTTTGTAGATTTTGTAGTTTGCACATTTTCCCTGTTTTGTGGAAAAATGAAATCATCTTGAAACCGTTAGAATATCAGCTCAGTATGAGTCCCGACCCAAGTATAGCACGAGTCGCGCAGATCTTGAGATTAGATTCGCATACTATGATGAAAATTATCCCACCACACATTTCCTTGTCTGTAATAGAAGGTAATTTTAATAATTAATTGAAGCAGTACTAATGATGGTCACCAATCGTTAGGTTTAGAAATGAAATGGTTCTGCAACCATTCGATTAATCAGCTCTTAAAAGAACTGAGTGCAGCGTCATCGTGGCAACAAATTAGAATTGATCAGTTTTCGACTTTTAGAATTGTTCAGTAATCGAGGTAATTTTAAGGCTACTGTTATAGTACAACTTCCTACAGTATAACCCCTTCCTTTTGTTCACTCCAGACAATGCCTCATCCACATTCAACACAGTCGCCTCATATACAGAAGGTACACATGCCTGTAATGAAAATAGAAAAGGACAATGGTTACTGATAGTTAAGGAAATCGAAGAAATGGATATTATAAAACAACATGAAACTGATGGATAAGATGAGTAATGGATAGAACCATTCAATGACACTCTATCACACCGAATCCAATTGATGCACTCTGTAGCTAAGAATAAACATGGAAATGCTATTTCTTCACTTGAATCCACTTCTTATCCTAGGTTTCATACTGCGACTGATACTTCGTTGAATTCAACAATTCTTCTTCTGTTCTTCATTTGTCTTCGCAGGTTGCAATTGTTTATATTATGCAGATCTTATGCAAAATGTAAATGTTTTTGCTGTTATTGTTTGAGAATGAGGTTTTTGCCGTTGACTGCATGACTGTTTGTAACTGGATGCCTATTGTGCTCAGGACAAACAGGAAAATTCTACCATCGGCACTCAGAGCATGAGACTTCTCACCCATTTTTCAGTCACATTCCTTTGGATATATACGCGGATTCCAGGAGCAAAGTGGAGCCTCGAGTTGAGGAATTAATGCAGTATAAGAAACAAACACGTCTCACTAGCATCACCTTGCGTTTTATAGTGCCATTCAGCTCTTCTTGACCATTCGTGTGATTATCATACATATAAAGATCTGGGTTGATGAATGGATCCTCACAATGCGGGTACACTGTAAATCGCTCAATACCAATCACATACGAAGGACGCATACCAAAATATTGTTGTGGTATATTTCTGTATTCTCTTGGTATATACAGGGTGTTAGCGATCTTCCCGCGGATTTTTGAAGTCTTTCATCTAGGTCACAAATATTGTGTTCATCACTCATAATATCATAGATAGCTAGGCTGGCGTTGTTCGCATGGTATATATGTAGATAGATAGCTATGATGAGATAAAATTTAAAAATCATTGATATTTAAAAATCAAACTCTTCCTCCACATAACCTTAATCTCATCACTTTGAGTAAGACTATTGCAAGTGCATGTTGACTGTTGAAATGAATTACAAGGACTTGACGAACGAAGAAATTGCTTCTATAGTGTCTTTTTCCGTTACTTATAACTGCGAAAAGGCTAGGCAATTGTTTGAGGAGAAATTTCACAAGACCCCACCACCACCAAGGACATTATTGGATTGGAAGAAGAGATTCATGGAGACATTATCCGTTGTTCCACGCAAGCCTATTGGAGACCACAGTGCCAGAAACCGTAGAAACCATCTATAACGATGTGTCGTTACTAATGACAAAAACACTCTTTTACCATAGCAAAAAGGTATTATATTACTTAACAAAGCACATTTTCGTACTGATATCATAAAAACTGCTCAAAATGCCCTCCATTCTGCTCAGCGCAGAGCTGACATCGCCGAAGAAAATTGTCATATGCGCGGCTGATGGACGATAGCTCGATACTTTCCAATAGATTGATCAGTTTGGATCGAAGTTCTCTTATTGTCCTTGGTCTTGGATGTTTATAAAGTTTATTGCGTATATCTCCCCACAACCACGAATCATTCACAGACAGGTCAGGGCTTCTTGGTGGCCACGATATTGGACCTGAACGTCCAATCCATCTATTTGAAGGTTAGCATTCAGGCTATTGCGTACTATTAACGCGAAATGGGAAGGTGCGCCGTCTTGTTGATAGAGTTCAGTCCGATTGCCTCTTTGTGTCAACAACGGGATAACTTTCTCCATCACAATGCTAAGATATTTCTCAGAGTCCATTGTTCCATCAATTATTTGATAAGACACACCAAAAATAGGCGATAACATCGCCCAGCACCTAATTCCGACAGACTTCATAAAGTGTTCTTCAACAGCATGGGGATTATCATGAGCGTAGATGAACTGGTTATGTCTGTTAACTTGACCGTTGACGTGAAAAGTCGCTTCGTCACTGAAGTTTATTTTGCGTATGAAGTTCGAATCGGTTCTTTTTCTTTCGAGGATAAATCGACAAAATTGAAGTCGATTAATCTCGTCACTGTCTTTCAATTCCTGGACAGATGTAAGCTTCCAAGGTTTCATACCATCTTCTTTCAATACCTTGTTCACCGTAAACAGGGATACTCCCACCTCTTGTGCAACTTTTCGTTGAGACGTTCTTGGATCATCACCAAATGCATTCAGGACTGCATTTCTGTTCTCCTCCGATACTCTTATGGCACCGTGGTCTCCAATAGGCTTGCGTGGAACAACGGATAATGTCTCCATGAATCTCTTCTTCCAATCCAATAATGTCCTTGGTGGTGGTGGGGTCTTGTGAAATTTCTCCTCAAACAATTGCCTAGCCTTTTCGCAGTTATAAGTAACGGAAAAAGACGCTTCCGGGACAACTGGGCCCGGTAAAACTGGGCCCAAAAAAAAAGTACAAAATGACTCTCCTTTTTTGACATAAATGTGTTGCACAGACTCTGTTGTACACATAAATGCCCACTTTCGATACTACAATGTCCTTGTCTATAAAATAAACTCATTTTTATGCCAAAAATCGCATATTTTTGTGTACTTTTACAAAGGGCCAAGTGCTTCAAAGGAATAAACTTTTTTCTACATATAAACATGCCATAATAAAGGAAATACATTGTAGTTATCAAGTTAGTACCTTTTTTAGAAGATTTCGACCTACTTACTTTCTAAAAAATTTTTTAATGAAATTTTTTTTTATTATTTTTTTTTAAATGAGTTTATTTTATAGACAAGGACATTGTAGTATCGAAAATGGGCATTTATGTGTACAGCAGAGTCTGTGCAACACATTTATGTCAAAAAAGGAGAGTCATTTTGTACTTTTTTTTGGGCCCAGTTGTCCCCACCCCAAAAAGACACTATAGAAGCAATTTCTTCGTTCGTCAAGTCCTTGTAATTCATTTCAACAGTCAACATGCACTTGCAATAGTCTTACTCAAAGTGATGAGATTAAGGTTATGTAGAGGAAGAGTTTGATTTTTAAATATCAATGATTTTTAAATTTTATCTCATCATGGCTATCTATCTACATATATACCATGCGAACAACGCCAGCCTAGCTATCTATGATATTATGAGTGATGAACACAATATTTGTGACCTAGATGAAAGACTTCAAAAATCCGCGGGAAGATCGCTAACACCCTGTATTTGTATGCTTTTCGTATGTTATTTCAAATGTGGTATACTTTACATACTAAAGCCGTAACAGCACATTGTTAAAAGAAAGCAACAATCATGTCCAAAGTATGTTGATTCACGACCTTTTGTCAATAAAGATCACACTAATGTTGCTACTGTTTTGCAAGTAGTCAGATAATAATATTCAGGAGTCAAACTTACAATGCTGAATTCGATTTTAATACACGTAAGTCTAAGGCATTTCATGAATAATCAATAAATATTCAACCATCAACAATCATGCATCATGCACTTTTGAAATTAAGCATATTATCAATCCGAAATAAAAACACATTATAATTCATCAACGCAAAATAGTTATGTTTTAGATATATAAGTCAACAAGTTTTCACGAAACATATCGTTTGAATGAATATTTGTTTATCAACTTGGTTCATAAAGTAGAGCTAATTAAACGTCCTGTTAATGTTGCTAGACATGTAGCAGCGTCGACATACTCGTGGAGCATAAAATTCACAATAAATCTAATCTAGTTATATATCACTCTATCAAACAAGAAATATTCACGACAGGTATTACCGAAAAAAGTTATTTTACAGCAGTATGCAGTACATATATTATTTTGCTATATGACTTAAAGCTGCACATACCAAATGCATACCAGAGTCATACGAATGAGGATGAATTTTCATCGGGTCTTGTATATAAAACATACCAGCAATTCGTATTTCATCGTAAAACAGCCAATCACAGATAGAATAGTTCGTATCGCTACATACCAATCACATACGAAAGTGAGTGAGATTTCGTATGAAAAAATACCAGATATATGTAAACATACGAGAATCTCGTATCAGATGTTAGCTTCAAATTGTATGTGATTTTGGTATATGTTTGTATGTAATTTTCGTATCCAGCGATTTACAGTGTAGCGAAATATCCACTAGACTTGCAAATAGGTCGTACATTAAATCGCCTAATATAGCCGTTGATGCAAACTAAACAAATTGAAAATAAGACGGCTGAAATTAAATTTTTGCCAGTTGTAGTTGCATATATTTATTGATTCAATGAAAATCATTCACTGTACAGAATTTACATGCACATAAGAATATAGCGAATCAAGAAGGACAGTAAGTAGGAAAGTAAGTCAAACATCAAGGCCATGCACACTTTCACATTAGCAATTGCTGCTAGTCAAGGCACAAGCAAATGGCACAAAATGCGTTGCGACGTCTCATTGTAACTGACCCTGGCTGGAGAAAACGATGGGAAAACTCGATTTCCGGGATTCCATGAATAATGTGATGACAGTCGCTTGCAGCTTGTTGAAAGAGGCGAACAGAGGCCTGCTCACTGCGAAGTTTTAGAAATGGGAATCTTCCGCACATGCATGCGGATGCACGAAAATCCCTTGGCAGGGAGCAAATGAGTTTGTGAATCCGATTTTGAAAACGATCAATCCTGAGTTGAAGGTTAGTCGGTAAATAAACAAAAGCAGGAGACGAGTATTCAAACTAGGATCTGATCAAAGAGTAGTACACAGCAGTCAGCTCTTTCTTTTGCATGATGGGCTTTGGCATGCGCAACCCATAGAATCGCTTTTGCACTTTTTAGCATATCGTCGACATGAGAGTTCCATGTAAGCCCTTGATTGAGGTGAAGTCCTAGCACACGCAATTCTTGAACTTCACTTACGTTGTCTATGGCTTGCAAATGGCATTCTTGAATTTTCTTCACCAAAAGAGTCTTAGATTTGTTTGGATTGATCAGAAGGTCGTTTTCGGAAGAAGTTCGCCGGTGAGTGAAGAGATTCTGAACAGTTTGAACAGATGCAACCCAGTTACAACAGTTAAACAGTTACAAATTTCAGTTATAAAATTATTTTTATCGTGATATCATCATCAATCATCAGATCGTGACGTTGTCAAATTAGGCGTATATATATAAGGACATAAAGGCTTATAAGGATATATAATACGTTCTCTAAGGAAAAAAAGCAGACATATTGGAAATAAGCAATTTATAATAAGAATATATCTGTAGAATTTCAAATTTTTCGAGACGCCAGAAGAAGATAATACTAAGTACCGGCACCAAGAAAGCTGTGAAGAATGCAATCGTTCATAGAGCGCTCGGCTATATTGGTAACGATATAGGCTTAAGATACATCTGTCAAATCTGGATTTGTGACTTTAGAATGATTTTGCAAATGACATTAATTTTAAGCAAGTGACATATGATTTTAAATGACATTGCAAAATATACACCAATATTTTAGAATTTTATAGTTTTACGCGGTCTTGCTGAGTTGACGATTGACTAAGCTGCAGACGTTCTTCACATTGGTTCTTGCTAGACATGTGTTCTTAATTCTCTTGCTGAGTTAAACTTCAGCTAAAGATCATTTAAATCCTTGATGATCTGCAAAGCTCGCGCTCTGATGTGTGACCGCTCTTGAAGGGATCCGTTGTTAAGGTAATCGTCCAATCATATTCATGAACGAATTCTGTGAACTTGTGAATGAAATTGTACTTGTCTGGTCGGTAAAGTGCTGTCAAAGCAATGCATGTCTGTAAGAGCAAGTGGCAACTCACGCACAGCGAATGTTTCCGTAGCGGAAGAAAATTTGCTGCTGACAAGGCATCCACTTATAGAAAACAAGACAAAAACGAAAATGACAAGATCATCCATGACAAGAAAATGAAGTTCTTGGAAGAGGAACTTAATATAAAGATGAAGATCCTCAATTTAGAATTTGAAGGGAAGAAGATGGAAATTGAGGAGAGTACTGTGCAACACGAGATGATCCTGAGGAATCTTGAGGCTTCGCATTCGTCTTGCTTCGACTGAAAAGTATTATTTACATTTCGTTTTTCTATAATAAAAATTGCTTATTTGTTATTGACCGCACGCAGTCCTTTTCTACCGCTTCCTATGAATGTGTGACAGTGTGTTCAATGTGTTGCAATTGAATGTTCTCCAATTGTTTTCCAAACGTTTTGGAAATAAGCATTTATTGACTTTATTGACTTAATGTACAGCTCACTTACGTGAAGATAAATGCATACCGGGTAGTGATCAAATGGTCAAGATGGTCATAAACATAATGCTATGTGAATCACTTGGAGCAGCCGGTTCCATTCACAACTTCGAGCTGCGTTTCTGTTTTCATAGTCAAATGGCAATGAAAAATTGCGTTTTAGCTGATATCTCATGATCATTATGAAATTTATGAGTTTGATTACAGTTCTATTTCATAAGTGATGATCATTCAAACATTATCTGGATAAATAATCAAGTAAATGTAGATTGTTCCCAAGCATCTTCATTTTAAGGTTCTCATCGATTTTATGAAGACGTAGCAATTTTATACTCAATCATCACTACCGGTGTAATGAACGAATTGTTCAAATTATTTACTTGTGATGAGAGTCATAACCGTTATCCTTGGGCAAAGGAATCGTGAATTTTACAATTAGGGCTTATATTTCTAAAACTGTTCAATATTATGAAATCATAGATGATATTATCATGTAGAATCGACCATCAGTGCGATTCTTGATATATTATTCCTTCATCAAATGTAACATGATGTACGGACATATCAAATATACTCAACCAGTCACTGACGGGACAATGATTAAACACTAAAAATAGAATTGCGAAATCAGACGTCGCCTTTTTTTATAAAAAGCTGGAAAATCATTAAGTTGTTGTCAAATTGATTTGTGCAACGGCATTTTCATGGAGAGTGAAATTCAGATTAATGAGAGTTCATTCATGGAAGTGCGCAAATTTATGACAGCACAAGTAGTTTTCCTATTGAATCCAATAAGCAACTATAGTTTTTAGAGCTGCATTGCATAGCATAAATAATAACTAGTACAGCAGCCTGAAAGAGCTTCTGTGGGGAACGGGGTCGAAAATGAGACTTTCACAGAATGATGTACACTCAAAGGTCATTTCGAATCTGCGCTCGGTTTCTCTTCTTGTCAGACAGAATCAAGGAAGGCACAAGTAAATCCAATCGGAAACGAATTGATGCTTCCTGATTAAACTGAGATTTCCCATGTTTTCTCTGATTAAGTAAGAAGTACTACAGTCAAAAGCTATCAGTTTTGGCATGAAATGTCTTCAGGTGCGATCAGAAGCAGATTAATCACAGAGTTTTTGATCGGAGAAATCGAGTGAAATGCGTTTGACATGCCGATTTGAGTATTACGCAATCATCATCATATCAATGCAGATTGATAATGTCATGCATTTTATGAACAATTCGTTCTGCTCCACCAGGGCATGCTACTCCAAATTGATAGACATTAAATATTGATTTTGCCGCTTCCACACACATTTTGCATTTCCCAATGAATCGTCGCAGAACTTCACCTACTGCAATAGGACGTATGTCTAAGGACTTATCATTGGCAGATATCAACAATGAGGTTAAGGATGCTCCTGTGAAGGATGGTGCGACATCATCACATGCTTGACCTGATACTAATAAGTTCAGAAACTGCCGCAGAGTTGCGAGGAAGCGACCTAGGTGAGAGAGGCGTGCGCGCACTAAGCGACCAGATCGCGACGACCAAGTCGTGGCGGCCATCAGGATTGCTTAGTCATTGTTGCGGAGATGGGAAGTCGTCTACTTGCGCTCGCACTTTGCCGACGCGACCAATTGGTCGTGGCGGCCATCAAGATTTGCAGCGACGCACAGGCGACCAGTAAAATACGTTGCAGCCTATGACAGAGCGCGCACTTGGCGACCCATCCCGCGACAAATAGATGATAAACTGCTGCAACCTCTTCCTCATTCATTTTTTCTCAACAACTGGCGTCGATTGGTCACTGTGGCCTGTCCCACAATTCAACAAGCAAAAAGCAACAAGTACAAGTGCAACAAGCTACAAGAACAAGCGTTCCACATTGATTTTAATCAACTAATTGCAACAAGTATTCAAATAACAAGTTATGTTCTAAATATATCATTGCTTCTCGAAGTTAACGAAGATCACCTAACAACAGCATCGATGTTTTGACGTCATCGAGCGCGTGATGAGAACAGCGGTCTGTCAAAATACAAGGCATCTGGTTACTCATCGTTGGCTCATTGATTCACGTCCCCACACTACGAGAAATATAGTGCGTTGTGCTTGTGAGTGACATCCATCTGAATCCTAATGAATCCATCCGAGAAAATTCTTTTTTTATCGTTGATCAATGACAAAAAGCATGTATTATTCCAAAAATTCAGTGACTAAGTCACCAAGGACGATAAGCAAAAGACCTGGATAAGGATCCACAACACTCTTCGTGCTCACAATGTTGCCTTGAGCTTGAAAAAAGAATGGACTTATTTTCGATACGTCGCTTGGCCAAATCTACGCCGATATTCGGTCGACAAACGCGATCGAAAAGCGCAATCAGGAGGTGGCGGTCGGAAATCGAAGTTGACCGAAGTAGACGACTCGGTACTCGAAATAATCGGAAAGGATTCACCGGTTATCAACGGACTCAACGGACAGAGAGAAGGATATGGAAAAAGAGGACGCTGACGACGGTGAGAACAGCAAGAAGGAAAATGCGGGATCATCGTTTATAGCAACAGCAGCTTCATCGAAAACGAGCTCGAAGAAAAGAGATACTATTGAATGTAAAGAAGACTCCGTGAAAGAGTTTCGCAAAAAAAAGTTAAGAAAGATGGATTTAGAAATCCAAAACTTAGAGTTGCGCAATGAACTTTTGCGACGTCAGCTCTGTAGTGATTCAAGTGTTCATGGAACTCCGCATTTGGATATGCTTTTTAGCACTAACAGTCCATCTTCCCATTAATCTGTCGGTAATTCTTGATAGACAATATTTTTGTGCACTTCAGATTTTCTGAAACAGACTATTCTTCTACCGTAAAAAATATAGCATGTACGCGTGATTATGCTATGTCATTGGAGTAAAATTCATTTTTGATTCAAAAATGCATGATTTTGCCGTGAATTAACATTTTAGGATCCTAAAATCGTGCCTTTCATTGGGTCACGTGATCTACGCAATCCTGTCGACTGCTCCAGCACATAGTATATATAGTCCCATCTTAAATTTATGCTAGACATACGGACATACTCAATAGACATACCGACCGGGATTCTTATTACATGTAACTACTGAATTTTAGGAAAACGCGCTTTACGATTAACTGTAAGTATCCAATTATGGATTATAAGTTTATACTTACCTAAACCCTTAGACCTAAAGTAATCTACAAACGGTTATACGTCGCGCTAAGAAAAATGTTTCAGTAAATATTTACGTTTTATTGTTAAACGAGGAAAATCTACAAACAGCGACAACATTACAAATCTACAGGTTAAAACAGCGACAACATTAGTATAAAGTTCTGGTTAACACAAAGCTTTCAATAAGCCTTTCTCGACGCGTGACACTCGCGTCTGTTGATTCTTCCTGGATCTCATCGCTATCGTTGTTAAATGAATTGTCATTCTCACTTATAGACTCATTCCAATCTGACAACTCACTTGAGCACATGTTGTGCAGAACACAGCATGCCTTAAATATGTTGCAAGCGAATTTGGGCTGAACGCGTAGATATTTTAAACATGAGAAACGCTGTTTTAAAACTCCAAATGCGTTCTCTATTATCCGTCTCGTTCGCTTGTGAGCGATGTTGAATCTCTCCTCAGGTTGGGTCAAAGGATGTCTCACTGGCGGAATTAACCACTCCTTTAATGGGTAAGCGGAATCCCCAAGAATTATTGCATTGGGAAATGGTCGCCAACCTCCATCAAATTTCCTACAAAGCGTACTTTTCTTGAGAATGCGAGCATCATTGACCGATCCTGGCCACTTTGCACTGACGTAATAGAATCGACGGTCAGGTCCACAAACACACATAGCATTTATCGAATGCGTTCCATGTCGATTGATGTACTGCGGCTCATCAGTATAAGTAGCATCAATGTAAACATGGGTCCCATCCAAGCACCCAGCAACAGATGGCATATTAGCCACGTCGTAGAATTTCAAAGGAATTTCTTGATCTTCTGGAAATTTTATTGGTGAATGAAATAGACGATCATTGATAGCACTTACGCAACGTTGAACGCATCGACCGACTGTTGATTTTGATACTCCATGTGAATCCCCAATAAGTCTACAAAAGGCTCCAGTCGATAAGAATCGGAGTGTTATTAATAGCTGTTCACGAGCGGACAAGGCAGCACTTTTTCCACTGTTGTGTTCCACGTTTCCTTTGATATATGATAACACTTCTTCGAATTGGGTACTTGTAAGTCGAAATCGAAATTCGAAGTCAGTCAGACCCATGTTTATTCTTGCACGAAAAATCTTCCTGCGTGATATCCGAGTATGGGATAGATCAAGGAATTCAATATCTGAATCGCTGTCAGAGTCAAAATATTCCATTTTGCTCTAGTCAGATAACTTGTCATGGGTCAAATGAGACTTGTTAACTGGTTGTAATTAATTTATACGAAATTCCCATAGTATCGATTCGCCAACTTGTTGTCACAGTGATTGTGGAACACAAAGATTTGTAACAAGTCGATTTTTTCTTGTTGCTTGTTGTTTGTTGCGTATTAATTGTGAAACCCTAATTTTCAACAAGTCAACGAATTTTACTGGTTTCTTGTTGCTTGTTGTATTGTGGGACAGGCCACAGAGCTGGAAAAATTCCACTGAAATATTTAATTCCAATTCCAGAGCAGAAATTTCAATTCCTATTCCAATTCCAGTCGAAACAGTTCAATTCAATTCCAATTCCATAATGAGATTCAATTCCGATAATTGCATGACGCGTATATGTTAATGTATCTAAAGTTTCCTCGCTTCAATCTAACCCATGTGCCCGTATCCTATCCTCGTTATTCCTGTGTGCCGTTCCCTGCGTCGTTCCTATGTGCGTTCTCATGTTCATAGTTCATATTTCTTGTGCACATGTACATGTATATATGTAGCCGGTCAGCCTACGCCATTTTCGTTTCGTAAACGAGATATTCAACATCTTGTGAAAAAGAGAAAGAAAAATTAACGGTCAGCAAAGAATCAAACGCTGAGAGAGAGAGAGAGCATATAAATTAACAGTACCATAGAAAGTCCTAGAATGGAAATTGCATGAAAATTATGGCACACGCCGGGGGAACTAAGTTGGGGCAAAACGCAAATTGGCTGATTTCCATGTTTTCTTATTTGTATTTATATTGATCAAGCCAAATTGTGATCTGGATTGATGCCCCTTGTCCAAAGATCATACACAAAAGCAATAGTGAATTTACAAAATACTGCGGCGACAGGATGACAAAGAAAGAAATCCTTTAAAACGTTCTGTGCGTTCATCATTTTGAAATATCGCTCCTATAATCTATCAAGAGTATTATCAGTCACATATGCAACTTGCAATGTCGATTTACAGAACATACATTGCTCCAGCTTGAAATCAGAGGTCAAGAAATCTCAGAGTATTCATTTTACTTGAAAGGGCTCCCCTGTTCACTATATTTGAACAATTTTCAAAATCTTTACATGATTTCGAATATCAGCTTCCAAAATATCATCACACTATATCACATGTGTCATTTAATGATTAATTGAAAAGTTCCAGTGACTATTCACTTATCTGAGAAATTATTGTAGGTGAAGAAGCTTTCAATGTGTTTATTCGACAAATGCGCTAGGTTTCTTAACCGTATGAAGGAGAAATCATCCTATAATTAGAATTTTTTCTATTGAATTCTTGAGATATTCTTACAACCAGTGCACCGCCCACTTTCAATTATGACTTTGTGGACCAATTTTTAATTCGAATTTTGAAAAATAGTTGTTCATGACTGCTGCAAATCGACACAATATACCAACCCAGGGAATAGTGGGCTATACCACATGAAACAATGCCACCATCTCACTTAATATTATCTTCATAAAAATCCTGCATTAATTTGCTGCCAACAACTTCCACAACCAACTTGGCAAATATTTTGACTATGAATCAATGTTTTAGATCGAATCTGATCTACAAACCATAGATTTTTCCATGTGCCATCATTATACATAGGCAAGATATCAAACTTCCATTCTACATGTAGTGTACTATTATCTACTTCTATGAGAGAGAGAGAGAGAGAGAGAGCGAGCGAGCGAGCGAATAAATCTATTAATAAACTGACAGAAGAAAGAAATTCAATGTGCGAATAACGTGATTGTTGATGGAAGAAAAAACGACGATAAAAATGATATCATGAAAACTGATTAATGGTCCATGTTAAAAAAGGAGATTAAAAATTCCGTGATAAGAACGAAATGTGGTCGGGTCGAAAGCTAACGAGCAGAGATTAAAGGAAACTCTTTCAATTTTCAAAAGAAAGTGGATTTGTCGTCAAGTGTCAAAAATTTGCATAAATTAGAGACGATGAGAAATTGAAACAACAACAACTACCAACAACAACACATACGACATCTTCAGTAGCTGTTAGAAGAACTCCGGGCTCTCGCGGTGTAACTTGACTACAGAAGTAACAACTACAACTGCCTACCAACGAACAACAACACAGTAGCGTATGCGGCAACACATCAGCGAGCGCGATTGAAGATTGACGGTATAGGCCTAAGTGAAACTGATATTCATGATATTTATGATATTATTTTGGTGTAAGTGAGTCCGATCGAATTGAAGTGAATTCAACATCAAGAAGTGAAATGCAAGTTTAAAGTTTTTCTTTCATCGTTGAGTATCGTATTTGTATAACTATAGTCATAGTCTATAACTATATATAGTCTTGAAAATTAATGTTGTCAATTGTTGTGATTGGAAGTTGAATAATATTTCATGTCATTGCCATTTTAATTGAATCATTAATTATTAGAATAATTTGTTGACACTGTCTATATTGTGATTTGAACTGGCAGGCTGCCCTTTAATGCAGGGTTAATTTTCCTCTTTCCAAACCGATTGTTTTTCTTGTGTACAACAACTAAGTTAATCTCCAATTTTTGTGCTTATCTAATCAATAACTAAATTCAACAATTGTTTTATTTTGATTAATTATCTTACATGATAAATAACAGATTGAACAAAGATGATTATCTTCTCATTGTTTGCTTAATTGCTGAATTAACATTGTCCGGGGCTGTAGGCCCATCAAAGTCGGCCATGGTCGCTGCGACCTGGCCGCTTAGTGCGCGCACGCCCTTACCAGCCGCAATTTCAGATCCTTACACGGCTCAATTTCATTAAACATAATAATTTGACTCAAAGCATCCTCTACAAGTTTGCTCCAGACTAGTGTAACTCTTGCTGGCACATGTTTCAGTGTGGGACGTTGCAGAGACATTTCTTCATTCAATGAAGGTAAATTATGGGAATTCGATGCGCAATTTTCTTCTGCAATTAACTCGACCAACTTATTATTCATAATATAAGAATTGCAGTTCGACAGATGATGGGATCTGTTGTTGACTGATGATTTGATATATTATTCATTACCTATTCTGCTGTCATACTGCGATATTGTCACATGGTACTTATTTTTCCTTGCTTAGTTACATCTTTCATGCATCTTTTATTTAGTTTGGTGATGGCTCGTTTGTTAACATCCATGCTTATTTCATGCAGTTAGCTGACAAGCCATTGTTTAAGATGATGCTATTGTCATTTACATTACCACACGGTTGCAATCTGATTAATTACTATTTATGATATCCTACATCGTTGGAATCATGCACACATTTTGGTTTCTGTACGTGACTACGTGACTTCTCGTGAAATACACTTTCTGTTTACGATACAGCATTTATATCAGTGGCGTCGCGTGCTCCCAGACCATAGGCCTTCGCTCCATAGTGGATTCCTGTATTTTTGCAGCAGACAGCATGAGCTGCATAATATAATTAATATGACACTATCTTGCGTTCCATACGATTGATGCATGCAGTGAGTGATTATGACCAAATGTAATTTGTGTTAGTATATGTAATTCCTCTCCTTCCAGTGTCCCATGTGTAATTTCATCTCATCACCTCATTTGTTATGATACTTGTATATTTTTCATGTCCCACTATCATCGTGTTCTCTGTTGAGAAATATACGTTTTGATATTTTGATATTTTGATATTTTGATATTTTGATATCTTAATTTCAGTGAATTTTCGAACACCTGTACAAGTACATGAACATTCAAGTCATGCTGGCATCCATTGCTACAGAATAAAATGAAATTAAATGGGAAATAGATACTGATATTTAAATGTAAGGTACACTGAAGTCCATAGACTACCCAATGTAGACTATTCTGCATGTGAATTGTGATTCACTATGTGACAGCCTCTTTTTCTGAGCAGCATCATAAGCATGCAATCCTAAGCTGATTGTTCGTCAACGCGACTCCTGTTTTCCCAAGATTTTAAACGTTAAAAGACAATGAAAATGTGATGTTGATTTCTCACATAACGTTTGATCACTTTGGTGAGATTACTATAGAGAACATTTACTCTCGTGGAAGCTCTTGCCAACGCAAGACTATGTTGTGTTTATTATAGCCTGTCAATCACTTACATGTTCAAATTTAGGGCTGCTAAAATGTTTTTTGTGCTCCTCCTCATATTCTATCCCTTGATAGTGGTTTAGTTTTATTTCAATGCCATGAACTTCGTGTACGATGTTTTGAGTTTTTTGCACAATCCATCGGACGACTGGCCGGTGTAGAAAATAACCACTGTGGAAATCGCCGCCATAAACATGGTATCACCAATATGCCCTGAATCATTATCTCTGATTGAATCACATCAATTATGGAAACTTAATCGCTGTATCTTTACGCGGCTTCTCACCTTCCGATCCGACATTCAGCCATTGGTGAACGCAGACACGACGATTCAACGCGTCATCATCTTCTCCAAAATTTAGCGAAGCCACGAATAGGGAAAATTTGCGCCTCCCTCTATCTGAATCTAAGAATTTATAAATAGATATTTTCTTGCATTGTTGCAATGAATTTGCTTTTTCGTTTCTATCGGGAGAAGACGAATCTAACTATCGAGCTAAGCGCACACGCTTCACATATCACACAAACACACAAATCTCTGTGATTTGCTGTGCACACCCCAGCGCATTGTGTGATCGCTTGAAGATCCCTACAGTTGACAGCTGAGCGCTGACGCTCGGAGCGGATTTGAGAGCAGTGACTTGAAACTTTAAAGTGTATGTAAAGTTGTAAATGTAAGGATACTCTCAAAAACAAAAAAATAACATTATTTGAACCTTTGTTTTATGAACGTAAATAATTATTTTTGGGTATGCGGCAAAGGCCTCGCAGGCACGGAGACGACGCCACTGATATATATTTTGGATATTACAAATTATATAGATGTCTTCGAGATCTGTGAGCAATAGAACACATGTTTGCGTGCCAAGTAACACGAAAGCATGTGTAGGCACCAAGGTTTTCATCATAGCACTTTGAATGCACAGGGTGTAACAAAGTTTCTACCCAGTCACATAGGAAATAAATCAAGCTATTTACTTACGTTGTGTGTTGTAGATGCAGTTACCAGCATTACTAGTGTCCTAGGTGTTTCTCGCGTCACATCCGCCACCAGCATGCACAACCTGAGTGTGGTAGGAATAAATCCCTGTTTGGTGACCTTCGGCCAAAGTGATCGACTGATTTTCACAACTCATCACACAGACCAAATTTGCGCGTGCGTGACTCATTTCGTTCGAGTATTTTGCAGTTCATGGAAATTGAAGGCACGTACAAAACTATTGTGTATATGGTGATAATTTTTCGTGGTATTGATGATCAATATATAGTTGCTGCTTCATATTAATTATTCTTGTCTGCGGCTGCTTTGCTACTCAAACAGTGACAAAATGTATGGGGCGACACTTCTGTCACACCCTGTATTATATGCAAACCGTAAGCCCATATTTAAATAAATGACTGAAGAACATAATTTCAGTAAGCTAAGAAAATATCATAAGGAGATAGGGTGTAGAAATAGTTGCAAACGGCTGCATGTGACTTCCTGATGGACGGATGAAGTCCATGAAACGCTAGTTGTTCAGGTTTAGATATTAAAAAACGAGCCGTAGACGTACTCGCCAGTTTAGGCGAATTCATAGAAATGCTAGACCTATTACTTACATGAAGATAACAAGCACTAATGTATATTGGTTGTCCATACAAACGGAGAACTCCTTGGAAGATCAATTTTATCGATTAGAACCCCGGAATTTCCCTTGCAAAAACTTAAAGAAGAATATAAGAGTTCACATACAAATTTTGGACAAATGTTTCGAAGAGATAAAGATAACAACATTTATTGATTATCATAAAATGCATATTGCAAAGACATAAGTACAGAACGTACTTCCCCTTTTTGGTTAAAATTAAGTACCTACATCATGCTGACTTACAGGCCGGAGAAGACAAGATTGTTATGTTAGAAAAAATCAAATGCCATGACAATGTCTGATCAGCGTGAAATCAATGAATTCAGAAGAAATTGTTACATGAAAATATGTAAATGCGAGAGGGGATTGTGATGACAACCGAATAACACGTGTTCTTAGTTGCCTGAAAATTGTGAGAACATTTTTTCGTTACTCAGTTCACATTACACAGATTATCCGCAGAAACTGTTGTTCAATGCAAATTATGATGCATTTAAATGTCTTTCAAAGTCATTAAAAGGCGATTTTCGTGAGGCTTTGAAGGCTGTGTTACCAAATGTTTCAGGGTTGAAATGTTTGATTGACTTGCAAAGTTTGCAAACTTCTTTCTTGTACTGCTTCTCTATGTACTTTGAACTCATTCTTGGACAAGAAAATACCTCAGATTTGTGCATGCCAATTTTCTAAATATTCTCGCAAGATTTGAACTGACTTCATAAGACATGTCGGGTGCACATGCGCAGTGACTTTCAAATTTTATTCACATCATTCCCGAAAAACTGTAATATTTAGAATACAAACTGGCAACTGTCAAAAAATACTCGAAGAATTCGTCTCATGTTTTTGTCAGTTCAATGAACGAAAACAATTTGAACCAAAGTGTTTATTTGAACAGTCAAATCGCAAAAGACAAATTCGACAGAAGTATCATGGACTGACAAATCCGAATGAAAGCTTACATCAATCATCTTATGATATTCATCTCATGAATCTGTTATTTTCATTTCTTCTTCACATGAACATCAGCATCGGTAATTTTGAAGAATGCTCTCCGAACGCACACTTCAGTAGAATGTAAAAATATCGCATCCTGTTGGGAAGTGCCTTTAATCAGCGTTACATTCTTTACTTTGGTTTGTCATTCTCACATTCTATTTGCAATCAAAGTCAAATTACTGCTTCAATGTTCATGAAACACGTCAACTGAAGTCATAGAATTTTCACATGGAACAAACTCGTAACTAAGGCCTAGCGCATTAGTACTAACAAATTTGTATTAGGATCATAGCTCTTTGGGGTGTGCTCAGAAAGACTGTTAAATCATTCTCGGTTACCGTCTTGGTAAATGTGGGTTTTCTTTATGACAGTCTAGTTTCTGCAAGTATGAAGACGTTATTATTGCTGAACTCAAAAGTGAATTCATTGCAGATAACGTTTACTTACCATCCACTGATCCGAGAAGTCAAGCTGACGTTTTCTCGTAATCGTTCTGCTTTAATGCGGTAATGTTCATTGAAGTGTATGTTGGAAAGCTTCTTAATCATAAATAGCACACCGGTTTTTCCGTAAAAGTCTGCAGAGAAACGAATAATAGTCACACATCGTCGACTGTCATCGACTGACTCATCGGTGTTCATACATCGACTATGGTCAGTGGTCGAAATGTTTTCAAGTCTTTTTGAGTGGCGCACGTTGTTAACATCATCAGTGCTTAATCATTTCATGCTTGGCAGACTTCCTCTTCATGCAAACTGAAGCACATCCAAAACAAATCTTCTGTGCACACGATATGGCTTGCAACAAACAGATAAATCACTAACCACAGAGATGGATTCCCTTGTTTGGGTTAGTCTACAGGTGACATGATTCTATCTCAGTTATTGTGCCCCTCAAACAAAATTCCCAAATTTAGTCGAGAAAATAGCGTGTCGATTTGCGTCTAAAAAAGTCGGCTAATTTGAGGTTTAATATGTCTGGTCTTAGTCGTTTTTTTCCCATTGAAAAAGACGACAATTAGTCGATTTTTGTTCCATTAGAAGAGACGACAACTAGTCCAGTTTCTGTGTGCCCATAGACGTCCTTAATGACTCACTCACGCACTTATATATCCCCTTGGTTCCAGAGACACAAAACAGTGCAAGTGCATGTAAAATGTATAATTCATATCAGCAACCAAATCGGATGCAAAATTAGTGCAATAGGTAGGAAAAACTGACACACATAAAATCGAATATGAGTAACAAAATTCGGCCAGAAAAATGATCCACCTTCAAATACAATAAGTTCGAAGAGCTGCACTGGTGATGATGACATTTTGATGCAACTTCTATAGCGCCAATGTATTCTATTCAGCAAAGAAATCAGGAAAGGGATTTACGTTGGTCATCGTCACTGACATAATAATAATGTACATTTGATATCTTAAATGATACAATGAACATGGTATTCACTCTAATAGACATGTATACTAGCATCAATTGTACCGAAATACACTGCCTGTCATATCTTGACATAAACATATTTTACAGATTGTTCACAACTCCTTAAATTTGGTGATACACATATAAAACGAATATGAGTAACAAAATTTGGCTAGAAAAATGATCCATCTTCAAATACAATAAGAAAGTTTGAAGAGCTGCGCTGGTAATGATGGCATTTTGATGCAACTTCTATAGCGCCAATGTATTCTTTTCAGCAAAGAAATCAGTAAAGGGATTTACGTTGGTCATCGTCACTGACAAAATAATAATAATAATGTACATTTGATTTCAAATGATACATGAGCAGAAATCGTTTTCATGCTTAGTGCAATCAAGGTCACCAATTGTCGGCAAAGGTGAATTTGATTGCACTAGGCACAATAACAATGATGCTCTGTTGAATTTGTTAGTATTATCGTGAAAATACTTGCAATGTTGGCCATTGCGACTTGTAAATCACCAGCTTCTAGGAGATGTAAACGAACAGTGAAACATGTGTGAGGCAAAACTTTTGGCAGGTGAGGTAGTGCGCGCGAACAAGTGAACTAAATACTACGTGAAATGACTAGTAGATTGGACACTCATTCCAAGAGAGGATATCAGATGGACAATTATTCTAAGAGAAAATGAATTAAAATGCAAAAGGAAATTCCTCAGTGAAATGCAAAAACATCTCAGAAAATATCGAGACAACAAAAAAATCTATGAAATATTCATATACTAGAAATTGAGTTTCAGACAGTGCACTAGTTCTGCTCACTGTTTTGAAATCAATGTTATGTATCTGAAAGGAAATGATCTCTGTCATATTCTAGGTTTACATACGAAATACGAATGCAAACTAACATTTCAGTTAGTCAAAGAGCTAGCATGATTTGCTACTTCTATTTTCAAGCGTTAACCTTTTTCGATTTCTTTGCATAATACCGTACGGAATGACTGATAATGCACAGAAATTTCTTTCATTACATAGGAAACTTAACACAATATCCACTCATCCATATCAATCTTTCAGAAAATATTAGCCATCCAGGTTAGTAAAACATAATATCTTTAAATAACTCGATACCAAGTAGTGAAAATAGGAACTAGTTCTGATGCAGACTTATCTTATTGTGTCGCAAAACATCGGCGATGAATCTCGGCAATTGCAGGTCCATGGCCGACTTCTTTCCCCGCTGACCTTTCTTTGAAAACATTTCCGAAGCTGCCGACGACGAAATGCGGAGGATTATTCTTTTGATTGACTTCTTTTTTCTTTTGCACACTTCCTTGCTAACAGTTTGGATTGCCTTTTCGCGAATGTCTTTGTTTTCGTTGATAGTGTTGAAAAATTCAATAATTTCATCATCAGTTGTTGGGAAATCAATTCCTGGTTCTTCCTCAGTCTATTCCTGCAGTGCATGGTACTACAAATACAAGCCGAGCGATGTTCTAATCTCAACAGAATTCGCAAGACTTCTCTCGACCAGTGCTGCACATGTACACAATGGCATTTGAAATCGAAATCGAGTGCTGCTTCAGAGACCATGTTGGACAGATTCGTGTTATCATTGGACCTGGTGTTGGTGTCTCCACGTGTAGCAATCGGCGTTGATGTAGTAAACTGTAATTCTACTTCTTTGACGGATTCATTATTTGATTCTGCTTCTTTGGATTCATCATCTGACACTGAACCTTGAGACACGGATGTACCCAACTGCGAGAACGGTGGTTCGGGAAAGTCAATATCGCAGGGACGCTCGTGGATTGTTGACGTTCCAGTAGTCATATCATTTGTTGATTTTCCAGGTAACAAGTGGGCTGCTCCTGCATTCGAGCGTCTCAGAGCGCATTTCTTACGTCGCGGTTCCTCAGGCTCATTGAATCCGTATCTGTCAGTTTCCTGCACTTTCCTTTTTCGCTGTTCGCCGTCATCTGTTGTAGACATTGAGCCGGTTCTCGAAAATTTTGCGCATTTCCGTGTGATCTCATCAAATGATTCTGAAATGAAAATCAAGTGATTTTCAAGTGGTCAAACGATAAATTGCCATTATTCTCTTACAATTTAGATCGCTATGAGAACCTATGATCGGCAATGATATCCTTTTATTTTCAAAATGACATTTTTCGAATTTTATAAAATGATATCATTTTACATCACTTTTTGTAGTAAAAAGCAGGCCTTTTTAACAATAGGATTATTATAAAGTAGTAGAAGTAGTTCCGATTAAAGGTAGACCCTTTTTAGTGAAACACACGCAGGTAGGGTACACCGCAACATACATTAATCTACCAAACAAGTCTTTCGATTTGCGGTTTACGCACGTATATGTTATGACCATAGTCAGTCAATGAAAGCGATTATAAACCTCGGAGGTAAGAATATAGTCTACGTTGTGTTATAGGCCTATAGACTTATTATTAGGATTGTTGTCTAATTGAATTATAAAACCATACATATTCTGAAGCTTGTTTTATGACAAATTCGAAAATGACAACAGAATTGCACTATCTGTGAAATAGTTGGCGTCATTTTATCTTTAAGAAAAGTGAGCTTTTTTGTGTTTTTTTACATCTACTGAACAATAATATCAAAGTTTTCAAAACTAGGACAACTTAAAAGACTCACTGAGGAATTCTCTTTCAAATGATGCAACATTTGTTGCTGTTGTTATTATTCAACAATTAATAATAATAATGAAAAGGAAACGACGAGATTTGGTATGTCAACAGACTTTTTGCCATGGCTGTACTTACAAAAAATGCAATTACAAATACGTCGACTCTCACGCCATAACATGAGGTCTGATTGTCATGGGTACCTCAAAGGCGATGGTCATGGAAGCTTCACCCCTAGTAGCGGTTAGCATGGCCTTGGTTACCTTGGGTAGGGTATGGACTATGGAAGAGTAAAAAAAGTGCGGTAGTTTTAATGACCCAAAGAATTTGTCACATGCGGAAATTTCGTGCATGAAAGTCGATTGAAAGGCTGAGAAAATATTTCCTGTGAAACGCTTAATAGCCGTAATTCAACTTGCTTAACAAGCAGTGTAAGACCTTCATTATGAATTGATTTAACTTTCTTGCTTTCCCATATCTCCGCTTAATAGATATACTTCTTCTTTTGTTTTGAAACTCCTCATTAGGCTACAATTTTCAAGTAATTCGGAAATGGACCTGTCTACAAGTTATAGGTTGACAGTTAACATACAGAATCACTTGAAAATGATGTCCAAATGAGGAGTTTAAAAAACGAAAGTAAAAGTAAATCCACTAAGCGAAGATGGAGGAAAGCAAATAAGTTAAATCAATTCAAGCTTTTATCACAAATATTCACAGTCTATAAATCAGAAAAAATGAATTTCGTTAGCGATATTCAGAATAACTATCGGCACATGTAGGCATGGAAACACAACGGTAGGCCTAGGCATATTGCATAAACACACTTACCATGTGATTTCAGAATCTTAATAATAATAATAATAACTTTATTAGGTCTCAAAAGTCGTTTGACATTCATTGAGCACTGAACATGAAAACACAAGAACATACAATAAAGAGAAGAAGAAACTATGAGAGAGAAGGAGAAAGTGAAAAAAAATAAACGGAGATATATATCAAATACTAAAGCGGATGAAGGAATTTGAAAGTCTCGTTGACCTTGCTCTAGGTGGTCGCAGCTGTCGATGATTACGAGTAATGCGTGTTGCTCTACAATCGAATAATTCTCTGAGCGGATGGTCGGAGCACTGTTCAATTTGTCGAAAGAGGTTAGTACACATGCTGTTGCCAGCGGTAGAGATGGTAGTGAAATTAGAGTTGCCTATAATACGGAAACACCTGCGCTCGAGACGCACAAGCCTTGCGAAAAGTCTGTACGGTAAATTACAAAAACTCGGAAATGCATATAAGAAAGAGTACGGAGCGAACCAAAGACGTATAAGCTTTATAAATCAGGGCAGATGGACAATTTGATTTTCGAAGATTCCTGAGGACAAATATTCTCTTTGATGCTTTCTTGATAGCCAAGTTGACATGAACGTTCCATTTTAAATCAGATGACAAGGTTGCACCCAGGAGGCGTACACTGTTCACTTGACGTAGCGGAGTTCCATCATCAACGGTGACCGTAGTTAAGGATAGGCCTTTGGTGTTGATATCCATCACACAGCACTTAGATTTATTGATTGGAAGGTGGTTATTGAAGGACCAATCGATGAGGCAGTCCCATTCGCTTTGCAAAAGATCATCTGAGTCCTCTCGAACAAAATGTAAATAGGTAACATCATCTGCATACTTGATAATGGATGTATTCTGATGAATAGGACGTAGGCTGTCGGTGGTCAAACAAAAGAGAATTGGTCCCAAAACGCTGCCTTGAGGGACTCCACTCTTCACACGGGTCCAAGAGGAAATAGCTGCATTGATGCGCACTCGCTGCCATCTATCAGAGAGGAAGCTGGTAATACACCCATTGATTGTGTCAGGTAGTCCAAAACGGGATACGGCGAGAATGATGGACTGGTGCGGTAGCTTATCGAAAGCTTTGCTGAAATCCACGGTCATGAGTCTAACAGCGCCTGAGCGTGCGTCAAGAAACCTGACGATTCGGTGATAGAGTAATGTCAATGCAGGTGTAGTACCATTTCCGGGACGCGGAATTTATGCAAACTGGGTGCAATCACTTTTATCGCTGATGCACGGGAAAATATATTTGTGGGGAATGATCTTTTCGAAAACTTTAGGTAGTATGGGAAGAATTGATATCGGTCGGTAGTCACTTACTACGGTAGGATGAGATGATTTCGGGATCGGAGATATGTCAGCATACTTCAGAGCTTTCGGGAAGTATGCGTGAGCAAGACAGTCGTTGAACAGTAACGTAACAGCCGGGGCTAGGATGGATGAGAAATCCCGGAAAACCCAGAATGGAATATCGTCAAAACCAACACTTCTACGTTTGACACGTTGTAGGTATTGTTCTAGTAATATTGTAGTAACCTTGTAACATGACCATGTAGAAGAAGGATCAGCCATCGACCGAAGCAATTTTCTTATTGTCGCGTAGGCAGTTTTCGGTGGAAACGCAATTTCCACATTCCCGCTACCATCGTCCACTTCAACACAAGATGAATTGACAACTTCGATAGTGCCGTCATCAAATTCAACGATGTGATACATGCTCTGAAAATAGAAATATGACGAACACTTCAGTTAAGATATTAGGGTTGTTTGGGTGTTGTTAGAATTCGATAGCAGGTCACCTAAATTCTCTTGGTGATGGTATGACATTTTTGCAGAAGCTTTTCGGCTCACACCGTGAGGCACTTTCAAAGCATCTATTATGAATTAATGAACCAGTCGCTTTGAAAATGGCTACACTGCGTTAACCGAAAAGCATCGTCAAAAAGAGTTACCGGTATAGTCTACTAACAAGTTGAACAAAAAATCCTCCATCCTGTAAATAGGTTGCATACATGTGGATATTCATGAACTCAATTTCATTCCTCAATGTCTATAGACCATAGAATGAGTCGCTGTTTGCTACAAGAATGAGTTAGACAGTGTACCTGGGTACCACCTTCATTAACTACGGGGATCAGTCAATAAAAAAAGTTTCCCTGACACCTGCTTGTGATGAGATGACACAGTTACACACCCGGATTGACTTCCATAAAAATAAACTTCGGAAACCCAAAGTCACTAGGGATTATTCAACAAGCAAGATTATTCATGAAAAATTTATGTTTTGTTTAACGTGCCACGTAAGTACATGGGTAGCCTGACAGACAGATAAAAGCGATAGCAATTTAGAATCATATAACTTTAATAGAGTGCAACAGTGTGACGAAATACGTTTTATTCAAAAGCATTGCTTTCTTAGTAATATCGGTCACTTTGACAATTTTTAAGGGCAAACGTCTGTCGTGAGATATTTTAACCATTCCTATTTTTTCTGATGAAATCGGTTTCTTAAACAAACTCTCCCTTATTCTCAAAGCACGACCAATCACGTTGATCTCACTCATACTGCTTCCGCGAACAAAATACAAAATTTTGAAAGGCCTTAAAGCTTCTCCCTTCAATGATACATAACAGTCAGAGGTGTCTGCTTGTAAACCACACGATTCGAGTGATATTTTTTTGTAAAAGCGAACACTAGTCAAATCAAACGAATTCAATACATCAGGTGAGGGGAGAACTTCGTATCGCAAAATGTCTTGCATGTCGTTTTTTAGAATGCTTTGGCCCAGTGACTGGTCAGTTTCCTCCGCACGCCTTACCAGCTGTTCAAGAGGACGATCGGATTTTCGGATTTTGCGCTTGATAAAACGAAAGGAATTCTCAAACGGAAAGCAACTGAAAGAATCCAATGGCCCCAGACGCTCAACGTCATCAAACAGGTGACACAAGGAATGCACGTTATATATCAGAAACTTTTCCCCAAAGAGCAGATGTACAATATGTCCAAAACTGTGAACAAGATCTTTAGCATATAACAGATAGTCTGTACTCACAGAATCAGAACAGTAAATTTGCATGATGACTGTCAAAACAGTAAAACAATCAGAAAATTCAGGACTACAAAATTTAGGTAGAACTGTTGGGGCTAAATATAACAAAAACAATCGTTGTTCGGTGGCCTTCCAAGTGCCCAAATGATTGACACTACGTGGTCGTCGATTGAAGTCTCTGGGAATATCGTTCCTTAGTGCCTTCAGATAGTCAGACATTTCTCTCAAAAGCTTCGCAGATAATTGTTGGCGATCGCCACTTCTTAACTCATCCAACAGTTTGTAGGTAGCCCCTTTGCAAACATTGCGCATGTAGTCTAGAGGAAAATCCAACACTAGATTAATGTCAATTAATTGTTCAAAGGGTGAATCTCCCTTATGATGATCAGGCTGTTCTCGAGTACGGAATGATAGATTCGTCCGTTTTCTTGATTCCATGTCAGGAAACACACGCCGCCTTTCAACTGTCTTTCCAACCTGACAACACCGGTCACAGCCATAATAGCCCTCATGTGACTTGACGTTCAACACGAACTGTCGTGCTGGAGTATCACAACAGAAACAACGTAGTCTTACATCAAATCCTGACACACCATTTTCTAACACACATTTCAGTTCCTCAATGAAATGTGATAGATACTCAACACAACTGTCAGGCTTCGTTGCACCACAATATGCTCCAACTATGAAAACAGACTTTGGAAATTTGTGGACCAAACACAGAATGGGCCAAAAATGAACGGCGGAGCTTTTATGTAAAGGCATACCATCAAAATTAAACTGCAAATATAATGCCTCGGATTTGTTCATCCTCAGCGTGTCGACAATATGAAGCAAGCCTTTAGACAAACCAAAGTGATGGTATTTACCCGGTTCAACAGAGCGCAACAATATAGGTTTCTGCGATGTGTGAAGTAAAGTCCGTGCGTCAAGGGGGAAATTGGAATGGTACTTATTTATAACTCGCAAGATCTTCGATAAATCATTATGAGTAATATTGATATTCTTTGCACACTCAGTGAAATCCTCTAAAAATTGATCTTCTTCAAGATATTCACCAATTTCATCATCTGTTGAACCGGATGGTGTGTCCTCATACTCAATATTTCTTCTTTCCAACTCATCATCTGTGAAATCAGACAAGCTGTGAATTTCATGATTTGAAGCCGATTCATTGTCAATGTGCGAATTGTTGTCATTCATAGAACCATTGTCATTCTTATTTTCCACGGTCATACCATCAGTCGTTATAATCATTGAACAATCCACAATCATATATTCGTCGAGCATTTTATTCAGAGCTCGCCGACGTCGCCTCCGTTTAGTGGCAGTGCTCATCTGAAATAAAAACATAAGTCAGCTGTTGCATATAGTGCTGCTGACTCACTGGAAACATAGCCTCTTCCTAGAGACGCATCATTTTTCAGCGAAACAAAAGGTGTCAGACAATTTTAGTGGTAGCGAAGACGCCAGGAATGGCAGCACCGAAAACACATGCAACAAACAGTACCGAAGGCATTTGTAAACTCTATTAATGGGCTCTATGATCTACATATACAGATTACAGGGTGTTCGAAATTAACGAAGCATTTTGAGATGTATCGTCAAGCAATGTCAATTATATTCAAGATTGCGGAAAACACATCGTAAATTATGAGACCATTAAATGCCTTCGGGAAGTTCCTAAAATATCAATATTCATCCTGAATATACAAATGGATGCGACCTCTAACTGATCTACACACCTTTGAACACAGTTTAATGATGTTTTGAGTACCGTACCGATAATCGCCTCACTTAACTGTGGGATAGTTCAATGATTCCATGATGAATTCTTTCTTCTAGAAATTCTCACAGAAGGAAGTCTGTGAAGTGTGCTGGCCATTCCATTGGGCCAGGTACAGTTCCAACAGCAAAGTAAAGGAACAGTTCCAACAGATGGTTACTGTTGCCGCCCGTAGTCAAAGGCAAAAGTTTGACGAATTCAAAGAATTTTCAGACCGACTGAATGCCTTTTTTACATCTCTCCCCGACGAGTGAACTGTTGTCAGTGATGAAAATAGTTTCCATATTATCTCATGGAAATGCCAACAAACTTCGGATGACGGCAATGTTTCATTAAGCAAACTATTGGGGATTTTGTGTTTCTGAGTGCAATGACCTAATGCTTGATCACTCTCACCAACTCGTCTCACCAACTGCTCCAGAGGATGCTTCGAACACCTTATCTTTCACTTAATAAACCTAAGGAAATTTTCATATGGGAAACAGCTGAATGACTTTAGTGGTCCAAGGCGTATAACATCATTGAATGACACAAGGAATGTACATTATACACAAAGAACTTCTCCCCAAATAAAGAAAGCAAGTGACCTTTAAAATAATCAACGAGGTCTTTCGCATACTGCAGATAATCTGCACTAGCAGTATCAGAGCAATATGTACGCATTATTACTGTGAAAACAGTGAAGCAAACCGAATATTCGGGACTACAAAATTTGGGTAGAACGACAGGCGCCAAACACAACAGGAACAATCTCAGCTCCGTAGCTTTCCAAGTTGCTAAATAATTCAAACTGCGTGAAGGCCGACTAAAGTCCTTCGGTAAGTTCTTCCTCAGCAGCACAAGGTACTCAGACATTTCTTTGAGAAGCCGCGATGACAATCGCTGATAGATTCCACTCCGAAGTTCCTCTAACAATTTGAAAGTTACTCCCCTACATACACTGTGCATGTAGTTCTGAGGAAAATGAAGCACTAAATCTACGTCACACAGTTGCTCAAAAGGCGATTCACCCTTATGATGATCGGGTTGGTCTCTACAACGGAAAGATGAGTTAGTACGCTCTCTGGAATTCATGTTAACAAACACGCGTCTTCGCTCAATGGTTCCCCCACTTCACAGCACCGCTTGCAGCCATAGTGACCCCCATGGGACTTAACATTGAAAATGAAGTGCCGTGCGGGCGTATCGCAGCAACAACAGCGGAGTATCACAACGAAATCCAAAACTCAATGCAGCAGTACTTGTTTTAACTCATCGATGTAGTCCCGTAAATAATCAGAACAATTATCTGGTTTCTTCAGTTCACAGTACGCTCCAACAATGAAGAGAGACTGCGGGTAGTTGTAAGTCGAGCACAGAATAGGCCAAAGACAAATGGTAGAGATCTTATAAAGTGGCAATCCATCAATGTCAAACTGCAAATGCAATTCTTTGTCAGTAATCAACAAGGTTTGCGCAACGTACACTAATCCCTTTTCTAAACCAAAGTGATGGTATTTACCAGGTTCAACAGAATGCACAGAAATCGGTTTTTGACATGTCCCCACTCAAGTGGAAAATTTGGATGATATTTGTTGACAACTTCAAGAATCTTTGATACATCATTATGACAGATACTTAAATTTTTAACACATTCCCTGAAATCCTCTAAAAATAGATTATCTTCGTTCCCTTCATCGCCTTCACTATCATCAAAGAGGGGTGCGTGATGATCATTATAAATTTTATCATCTGACAAATCGGAATCGGAACTTTCGAAAAAAACTGAAGTGTCATCAAGGATCATTTCTGAATGTGAATCGGTGACAGCATCCTGGAAACGGACATTCAAATGTGTGTTACACTGCAATTTGTACCAGTTGCATTTATGAAAAACAAAACAAATGCCTTTAGGGTTAATATACGAATAATAAAATACGAAAGGTAGATGTTCAGGGATCAGCTCCAGCAGCCAAGATGGACGTTGCGTTCCCTCGAACCACCTCCATCGACTGGAGCTCCAGTAGCCACCGAGGCTAACAAGAGTCACTAGTGGCAGCAGCAATACGCTGATCAAGCTCCCGGATGATCGGCTCGGTCGAGTGTCCTGGGGAAAATGAAGCACTAAATCTACGTCACACAGTGAGTCACCAGTGGTCTCGAAAATCACTGGCTCGAACCGATGGAGATCCAGGATGTCCGAGCACTTCTTGCGTTTGGCGGTCTCTGTTTTGTATGCGACAGATTGGGGTGAGGTGGCGGAGTCATTGATTGCTGTGGCACAGAAGGAATCGACACAGGACGCGTCCCAGACGAGAGCTTTGCCACGACAGAAAGGGAACGTTGTGATGCCATCCGATCCGGGTGACGACCATCGTGGCGATCAATTCCGACTGGCTCCAAGATATCGGGAATGCCAGCCTTCCCGAGTGATCTTCGGAGAACTTTGTTGAGCCCGGAATGTCAGGGGCCTCTACCGGTGCTTCTCATGCACGAGTAACGTGCAAATAACATTTCACACTGGCTTCGGCTAATCGAACGCATTTCGACGTGCGAATAGCTGTCCCATACTGGGCCATATATTTACACGGCTCGATGCGTGTGTATAACAATTAGCAATAGGATTGCTATTTTCACGTCAGTTTGCAAATAGCCTGACTGTAGGTGAAAGGATATTTCAACGCAGCTGGCCGTGCAAATAACCTCTTCGGTGCTGCGCTTGATTGAATCATAGTCTACATGGAGGCCAGTTCTATCAGCTTTCAGTCGCATCATCAGATTCCATCCAAAAGCAATCATCGAAAAAGCAACCACGTCAACTTGAAAAGATGACTCCCAAGGAATTTCAATCACATGAATTTGAGATGCTGCCAACAATTAATGACAATAGGGGCCTAGCCAAGATAACAATAAACCACACTTTGATTCATGTTTGTCTTATCGCACATACGCACACGTTGCGGAGAGCTTCATGTTCACGTGGCCAAACACATTTCATATGATGTATGTACATGATGACTTAAATGCTTCCTAAAATGGCCTAAAATGCTAAAATGCCCCTTCTAGCGATCACAGTACAAAGCATCACATGCGCGCAGAACATGGAAGATTCTGATTTTGCCCTCTAAGGTAGGAAAGTGTCAAACACGGCGGAGAACTACGCTTGACCTGACCATTCTCGAAATTCACCGTGCGCATGTATGCCTTGCTCCCTTTCTTGGCAACAATGACATCGTGATTCAATAACCCACGATGACGGGTGCGGTGCTCACAATGGGATTACCCTGCTACAATGCTTCCCTGTGTGCAACGTAATAAATGCATCCTCAACGAGCACTGGCATGAGTCGCCCTAAAATCTTCAAAGCAGTCATCAGCTGCATGCTGCTGAAAACATACAATATAACAAGATGCATGTGATCCGGACAACTGTCACTCGAAAAAATATCGTCTCAGTTGTTTTTGCAACTTTTTAAAGCGAGAAGCTGCAATTTAATGGTATTTTTAACGGTTTACTCCTATTTCATGACAGTTGTCCGCGAGATCCCTATGTAGCACATGCGTTCGGAGAAACGATACCGTAAATGAAACCGTTTGATAAATGAGACAATTAAAACGAGTTAAAATTGTGATGTATTAACGGCTCATAAACAAAATCTCATTTGAGACAGCTCACTCCATGCTAAAGAGGAAATTGCTCCCACTAGGTCAGCAAGCATTCATTCAACGCAGATGTGGCTTTCTGGGAATGCCTGATTTTGAGGTAGCTATGGAAATTATGAAGGAATTTCTTGTGAATCTATATTTTCGATGACGACATCGAAAGAAATGAAGCTGGGAACGAAAGAGAAGATGAAGCAAACTCCAAACAGCACTCACTGTTGGCAAGCCTGGAGTCCACTCCTCGATCCGGCTGCTGTGTGTGTTGATCACGCCATCGACTTGGCGATGATCAGTGAGCCATTCATGCTTTCAACATCAGACATGGAACGCATTATTTCAGCCAATGCTATTGCAATGAGAGCTCTTGATCACTTTTGCCGCTGATTTGGACTTTGACCAAGGCTCATGTGCATCCATTTTGCACTAGAAAGCAGCTGGACTTCCCATCTTAACTATCTCAAAAAGTCGAATTTTTTGCGTAGCAGCTGAGACGAGTTTTATGGAGACGTGTTATAGGCCAACTTACTCGTCTCTGACGCACGTCTCGGTGCGCCTTCATTTAGTCCAAATTTAGACGGCCGAACAATCACAAACTACCGAGCAAATCCTACCGGCAAAGCATGTTAGCGTTGCTTTGGGGGCCAAATGAACCAAATAGTGGAGCTTTGCGGAGTTATGTTTTGAAATATAACTTAGACCAGTTAGACGAAACTGAGGCCAGTTTTGGACGTCACAATTGTTTCAGGGGGTGCATAATGGTAGCATGCAATGGAATTTGAGATAGAGATTACCATATTCTCCCTTTGGTTCATGTAATTGGCCAAGCACGGGGAATGCAGAATGAATGTCATATTAGGGAACACATAAGCTACAATTGTCGCTTTGAAGACTGTCAAGGGAAAAGTTGACTCAACTTTTCTACGTGATGAATTTGCCAAATGAAAACATCATTCACACCATTCGACTCCTCACGATCTAAATTTGCTGACTGTGTCTGTAATGTGGAGTCAATGTCCTAGTTCGCCGGTGGTGTCCAGACTTGAATTGGCATTACGCTCAATGGAATATTGATTTTCTTACCACTCATGTCTGGCTCTGGGTGTTACCAACAGTATTGAAGAATGTGATCTCTAGACCCTAACAGGACAAGGCAGTATATCTGGCAATCTCTCTGTGTCACTAGCGTTCAGCATCTAACCGTGTTTATGAGCGGTCGACCTTGGCCATCAACAGAATTTTTACACGGAACGAGACCGAAATGAGACTTTTAGAGGATGATTTACACTATTACGAATCTGCGCGTCTGCAGAGGTCTATGCGGTTACTCTTATTATCAGACTGCATCAAAGAAAACCACGTGTAAATCAGATGAGAAGCAGAATGAAGTTTTTAGTAACATTACACTCGCATGCGTTTTATAGCCAAACTTTTTTGGCATGGAACATCTTTACATCGCCGTCTGTCAAGTGGATGCACTGTTATCATGCTTCCGATCGGTGATATATGTGAGAATGTGATTCAAAGCATTAGGTTTGAGCCAAAATTTCATCAGAATGTTGAGTAGTTTGCCGATAGTAAATTGCTTGATATTTTTAAGTGTTAACATAAAGATTCTTTTATGTTAACCAAAATTCCGTTTGGGCCCATGGGAAGTGTGGTATTAACGAGAAACGATTTTTATTGCAATAACTGTAATTAGTAGCTAAGTACATATACTTGTATTGCGCTATAAAGCTTTTCTTTAATTTAACCTACACTGATATCCCGACAAACAAAGACGATCCGCAGATTACACGGACCACAAACGGAATTCCGTTTCTCGTCCGTAAGTCCGTGGACTTCCGTCGGCCTTCCGTCGGAAGTCCGCTTGTTTGTTGGGATGCTGACTAATTGAAGATCCTTGATGTAATTGTGATTGCCACATTGCTCATAACAAAGCAATTGTTTTCATTTTATCATTCAGAAACATAAGCAGACTTAATAAACAGTATAGCTGCGTACTGAGTATGCATGGTTAAACATATTTAGAATATGACATTGTAATGAATTCAGTTTTGGATGAATGTCGGCTATCGCAGACAGTTCAGGGGTGCGATGATAACTGCAAAGATATAAAATATATGAAATGTATAAAAAATTCAATACCCACAAATGCAACAAAATATATGTACGAGTAAGCTTACAGCAAATACAACATGTACGACCTTTCAATGCGCGCTATCATCAAGCCCAAAAAGAAACAGCTAATATGCACAATTATTTCAATTTTGAAATATTCTGTGAATTGAGTAGAATTTTGATAAAAGATCAGAACTTCATGCTCACATTATGTAGTTCTCCTAAGATTCAAATCAAAATATTAATTTTTGTAACTTGATTAGGATATATGCAGCATTAATAGAAGACCCTAGTTTTGTATTACTTACACAAGGTCGAACGATAACCATACCGGAGAAATCTTTCATCAATTGCTGCAGATGATGACACATTTAATCCATTTCAATCATACAATACTGAATATTTGTAGATACATAAAGAGATAGATGTGCCATCTTTCATATGGAAATCAATACTCAGATCATCAGTGGCATTCATTAGAAAACAATATATCAACATGTATGAACTATCAGCATAATCGAATTTCAAATTTAGAATGAGAAGTAATTACATTTGGGCATCAGGCTCAAAATGCTTGCTCAACTTTGGCACTGAAATATGTAACAACTAAGTAGAGAGAAAGGGCTTTATTAAACGATGAGGATGCCTACATCATCAGCATCAGCACTAGACCCTGCATGAAATTAGTGAAGAGATAAAGAGATCTCTCGTTGAAGAGCTCAATGATCGATTATGAGCACATTGACTGAAGTCTAATAGTCAGACGTCAAATACGTCAGAGATAGCCAAACTTTGCCAATGTGAAGAATTGGAAGTACTTTATCCATTCAGTCGTTGCTATTTTTAACTGGTTTTTTGGCTTTCGAATTCTCCTACTTTCTATGTATTTTATACTCTCATCCTAAACTCAATCATTTCAATGCTGATTTGGGTAACAGATGTGTGCATTGGTTTCAAAATGAGACATTGTTTGTTAGTTTCTGTTGGGTAATTAGAAAGTTATGACACATAAAAAATTAGTCGCTTTTTTATGCCACACCCTGTAGACAAATGTACATGTTCATGGACACTCAATGGACAATCACATAATCGTATGATTTGATGACAATCCACGACAAAAATCGTGACTTGACTTAGGCCTAGTGCCTCTCATTTCATCAGAGAAAACATAGACAATTACACAATTACCGAAAAGTTTCACTCTACTTCCCATTTGATTTGTACCGTGCATGGTACAGTCTGACGAGAAGAACGATCGGGTAGGTCATCGGCACTAGCAGCTGCCGTCTGGTGTTGATCATTCTGTGAAGGTTCCAGCTGAACAATCTTTCCGTGCAGTATCTGGAGGCCGGACTCTTAAGGTGATCATGTAGTCGCAAATGAAGAGCTCACAGACGTTAATGAGAACGTACGCATTGGTGACTATTTAACGGCGATTTTGCACTATTTCGTACTAGCAACTGTTATGACCACTGATATCATGGCATGTATGTAGGACTTGTGAAGTCTTTTTTGCAAAGACAACCAAGGATGCGTCCTGGGACTCAGCTACTTATTCTTGAAATTCAGATACTACTAGCAGTACACAATATTTAGAGTATGACAGATAATTATTCAGATGATTATTCACTATGATTATTCAGAATTTAACAATTGTTTAGAAAATATAATGAGTGATAGTTATCGCACTATGTGATAACTGTCATATTGGCTGACAGCGCGGCGCAGACAAATTGCAAGGTTTCAGCACGCTAACATGCATTTGGGAGTACTGATAGAACCCTAAGTTAGCGCATTCCATCATGAAATGACGCTACGTAATTGGGACTGAGTTTTCAGTAGAACATTTTTGGATAATAACGGTAGATGAATGCCATTGATAAATAATATTTCGACTTCTATGATTTTGTGCTGACTTGCAAATTTATCAATCATAGAAATTTCAACGTAAGCGCGATCCTAGATATCTAGGAGTCCATGCGTTGTCACAGCGTCGTTTATCAAAATATCTCACACTTGTTCCAGAGCAACTACATACTAAATCATTTCAAACATCAATTGCTCTACATGTGTTTTCTATGTCCTGAAATGAACACTGGTATACAGCAGGAACATCTATGATTACTGTAAGATATCTAAGGGACAGAGCATGTACTGAACTGGAGGCCAGTCAGGTAATCAACGGTGCATAGTTAAATAAGAGATATTGCATGATTATTCGAAGGAAAAATATCATATTAACCGAAGGCCGCAGGCCTGAGGTTAATATCTATTTTTCTTGAGAATAATCATGCAATATCTGTTATAATACATACTAGTTCAATGATAGACATCCGACTACTTATTAACCTTTTCCCTACTTATTAACCTCTTTTCTACTTATTAACTGGTATCATAGAAAGTGTAGGCTATCTGTGTCCAAAAGTAGGTCAGAATTAGATATCTCATGAATATTCATACGTCATGCTATATAGGATGGGAATGTAATGCATAGACTTCAAATTCAATTTTTCTTGAGAATAATCATGCAATATCTGTTATAATACATACTAGTTCAATGATAGACATCCGACTACTTATTAACCTTTTCCCTACTTATTAACCTCTTTTCTACTTATTAACTGGTATCATAGAAAGTGTAGGCTATCTGTGTCCAAAAGTAGGTCAGAATTAGATATCTCATGAATATTCATACGTCATGCTATATAGGATGGGAATGTAATGCATAGACTTCAAATTCAATTTTGAATAAATCACAGCCATATTAAGATGGACCTGCTAGACCAAGCGCCTACCGCAATACTAGATTTTTCTGTCATTCCAGGCGGAATGATTTCAGGATTAAGTGGAGCTGAAATAGACAAATTAATGAAGCAATATGAAATACCGCCGGACTGTGCAACAACATCACGATTTTCAATGCCGCAATCGGACGCAGCAATTCAAACATTGAAAAAAGACAGCATACCATTAGCGACAGTCCGTAGAAATAAATGGAGTGTCAACATATTCACTGAGTGGCAAAGCCAACGCATAACAAAACTGCTGCCACAAGAACATTTCGCAAATGAATTAGAAAAGCAAATTAGTGAGATCAAGCAGCCAGATGCTCTTGATTATTGGTTCAGTAAATTCGCACTTGAAGTAAGGAAACGCGATGGCACAAGATATCCGCGTGACAGTTTGGTTTCTATTATGGCGGGTTTGAATGCGACAATCAAAGACTACATCGGTCCGGTGAACATCTTCAAGGACGCAGCATTTACTAGAACGCAGGAGGCATTAGATCTATCGATGAAGCTGTCAACCGCAGAAGGTGCTGGGATAAGTAAAAAGCAAGCTGAAATCATCAGTGTAGAAGATGAAGAAAAGTTGTGGACTCATTCTTTTGGAGATACTGATCCGCAGAAACTGCAAGATACACTTTTCTACCTAAATGGACTGCACTTCGCAATGCGCAGTGGACAAGAACATCGTTGCTTATCAACGAGCCAATTGGAAATAAAGCATGATCCTCCTTCGCTCATCTATTCAGAAAAGTGTAGCAAAACGTACAATGGCGGACTTAAACAGAGAAGAATCGAACCAAAAAAAGTAGTTCACATTGACAACTTTTACTACAATAATCCTCAGCGCTCTCATGTCAGACTTTATGAAAAGTATCTATCAGTTCGACCGAAGACAACTGAAGTATTTTACCTCAGACCACTGAAAAACTATTCGACTTTTTGGTACAGCGCGGTACCGATTGGGAACAATACCCTGAGAAGCTTTTTGAAACGAATTTGCAAGGCATCTGGTGTTGAAGGACATAAAACAAACCACAGCTGCAGGGCAACATGCACAACCAGACTGTACGAATCCGGCTGCGATGACCACGAAATAATGAGAAGAACTGGTCATAGATCAAGTGATGGACTGAAACCTTATAAAAGAATGGGTGAAATTCATGATTTCAACAGCAGCGCTCAAATTGACAACAGGCCGGGATCACTTAATCTCAGTGTAAACAATTCAAAAAAAGAACTCATATCGACAGCGTCAAACATGTTCAACTTCAATGCAGGTTGTATCGTGCATTTTTATCAAAGCACAAAATAGTGTTTTCTGTGCTTTCGTATTTTTGCGAGTATATGAAGTTTGTAAAGTTTTCAGTATTTTTCAAGTATTCCATTATTGTGGTTGCGATTTCATAGCTTTTAGTGGTGACTAACATTGATATCTGATTTTACTAAAATCAGTCATGATCTCATAGGAGTACTCCGATATCTCAAACTACTTATTAACCGCAATTATAGAATTATATAATACTCCTACGAATTTAAATTCACTACTCATTAACTGGTATAACCGCACCAAGTATGTATTATTTAAAACATAATACTGTTTTTTTATGTGTACACTTGTATGTTTTCCATATTCTGTACACTTAACTCAACAAAGACTGTCTTCCATACTAATAACGACATTCACATTACACTTTCTTTATTTTTAAAAACTTGTCCACCATTCTTGGAGGTCTTTTTTCTTTACAAACATCACTTTTTGTCATAGCGTATCCCTTCAAAAAATGTTTACCAAGCGATTAATAACTCGAGTATGTGACTGTATAGAAAAATATGAATCATTTAAAACATCCAGACATTTGTGCAAGCGATACTTGCATTTCATTTTATTCTCTTTAAAGAATATTTAGGCCATAAGAGAGAAATTGAAAAGATCCTCTGAAGGATACGTAAGTTTGCCTCTGGAAAGCATAGACGCAAAAGTTCACAGCCTGTTTCTATTGGGTTACTTGGAATATCACTCATGATTTGTTCTTTCTTGGCTATGTATCCACTGACATAGAATAATGCATTCCTCTCTTCATGAGAGATTGAATCCATTTTAGAGGGAAGATCATCTATTGAATCCATTTCGCAATAAGTCAGCTCATTAGGCTCATGCTGCAATTAGGTGCATTCCTCCGAACATTCCTCTTAAACAGCCAAATTCTCCTCCAAGAGAGTCACTTTGAAAATGCCCGAGAAGAATGTATTGTGCTCTTCTACTTTGCAAAAGATACGTAAGTAGATCAACCACTCCATCCAGTGTATGCACGATGGTATCGTGAGTTTCAGCTGTTAGACTCATCACTCTGGTCTCACTCCTTCCATGATTCATTTTTTCAATGAGTTGCTCAGATCTGATGGAATCTTGAGGCCTGTATGTTCGGCTGCTGTTATGGGTCTCCGGACTTCATAATTGAGATGTAAGTATGCAGTTGTGCTTTTGTTATTGAAATTTTTCTACAACCTGTTCACGTGGAACACAAAACATGCTGTTTCTTGTTTCCCTTCTTGAGACAGCACAGCTACTGTTTTGACGTTGAAAATCTTGCATGTGAGTGAAACTTTTGACGCTCAAAAACTGAGGGATTGATTGCAGCAAATGATAGCGAAGTTCTTTTAATCGGATTGTCTCTTTCTAGATTATAGACAAATGCTCGCCAATCTGCTGTCGCAGTCTCACTGGAATCTGGAGGATCAAACAAATTCTTTTTGGATCTTTCTGTGTACCAATTATTACGAATGCTTTTCAGAATATGAACAGATAGAGAACAGATAAAGAGGAACGCATTGATTCAACGGATGAGAAGCCTTAAATGACGATTCAGAAGGATATCTTTCACGTAATAGTTTAAAAAATTTCTTGTTTGTCCAAGGCCGTCACAGATCAAATTTGCGACATATCCACCCGATTCATGTACTATTTTCAAAAATGAAAGAATATTGAGTATGATAGCCGCATACAGAAGACTTTTCATGTCGCAAGTGATTCAAAAGAACGGGGGTGTCTTCTTAGGTTTATTGGCTAAAAGAATTACTAAAAACAATATGTACAGGCCCAACGTTTCGCGTGTTCACGCTTCCTCAAGGGCAAAACAGATAAGACTTAAGGCTAAAAACGTCAGTACAGCACAGGAGAGCGCTCTATCGAGGAGAGCGCTTTTATACGAGGGGTGATTGATAAGTTCGCGGCCTGACATAGAAAGCTTAAAGCCAGGCCATTATGCACATGTGGATTGATACACTGGAATGTGCTGACGGCGCATGACGATTGATCAGTCGATCCGGTGAACTGTTGGGAAACCACAGCTACTTAACTTCAGTTACTAACTTATCAGTCAGTTAGTCAGATAAGTGTTGCGTAAGATGGATCACGTTTCAAATCGAGTTGTCATTCGTTATCTCGGCTTGAAAGGACTCACACCAAAGGAGATTCATGATGATATGGTTGGAACACTTGGTGAGAAAGCTCCGTCCTCCACCACAGTCAAGAAGTGGGCTTCAGAATTCAAGCAAGGAAGAGAGAGCTTGGAAGATGATCCCCGTTGTGGAAGACCAGTGACAGTGAGCACAGAAGATGTGATCGATCATGTTCAAAAGATTATTCTTGATGATCGCCGTACAACCGAGCGAAAGATTGCCTTCGAACTGAAGGTTTCACAAGAGCGTGTCCATAACATCATCCATCATGAACTTGGCATGAACAAAGTTTCCGCTCCATGGGTGCCACGACTGCTCACACCAGAGAACAAACGAGCCCGCTTTCTCATCTCAAGGGACAACCTGGCGCTGTTCGTAAGAGATCCTGAAAATTTCATGGACCGGTTCATTACGATGGATGAGACTTGGGTTCACCACTATCAGCCAGAGTCGAAAGAACAATCGAAACAATGGAAGCACCCAGGATCACCAACTCCGCGGAAAGCCAAGGTCACCAGGTCCGCGGGAAAGGTCATGGCCTCCATTTTTTGGGATTCGAAGGGAGTTTTGTTGTTGGACTTCCTAGAGACCGGTCGGACAATTACAGGCCAGTACTACGCTCATTTGTTGCAGCAGTTACGAGTGCAGATCAAAATCAAGCGGAGAGGGAAGCTCACGAAAGGCGTGCTCTTCCATCAAGACAATGCGCCTGCTCACACCTCCACTACCGCCATGTCTGCCATCCAAGGTTGTGGGTTTGACATCATTTCCCATCCAACCCTATTCTCCTGATCTGGCACCATCGGACTTTCATCTCTTCCCAAAAATGAAATTGGAGCTCAGTGGTCAGCACTTCGCATCCAACAGTGACGTCATGGAGGCCGTTGAGGAGTATCTGGACTCCAAAGACTCACTTATATGAGCAAGGGATCCGCGCATTGCAGCACCGTTGGGCTAAGTGCGTTGATTGTAGGGGCGATTATGTCGAAAAATAAATATGTATCGTATGCGAAATATGCTTTTTTCTATATCGGGCCGCGAACTTTTCAATCACCCCTCGTTCGTTCTGGTGCGGGGTGTGAGAATCAGACATCAGAAATCGATCAATTCGTGTTTGAAAGAATATTTTCTAACAGAAATTCCGAAGTAAGTTTGTAAACTGGTATCAGACGTAGCAGAATAGTATTTCTATTTGGATTGTTCGAGCTAATTCATTGGGATTATCAACTGAGTAGCTGATTAGATGCCCCCCTCTATACCGAATTGATGACTTGATATATATCTCGTCGAATATCAGTGAACATACTGGAGTTGTTGTCAGTTCCGAAAAGCACAATGAGACTATGTGTTTTGAAATTTCCTCTGTTCCTACGGAATTAAGTGGTCCTACCTGGTTCAAAATAGTGCTACTTGATGGAAGGCTCAACCACTGTCGAAGTTTATTGTGCGTAAATCGACTGCTCATGAACAAATGAGTCGCAAGAAACATAGTATTGCTCGAATATCGACGTCCGTTACTTCAGCAAATAGAAGAGTCAGATGTTCAAGGAGAAATTCAATTTTGCGAACTTGTTCTTGCATAATTTCTTTCACTTTGGCGACCAGATTATGTATTTCATTTCGAAATGTCGTAATTTGTAGTGAAAGACAATATATTTTCAACTTGAGACCATCGATTTAGCTTACCGACAAAGCCAATTAAATGGTGATTGGCAACTTTTGTGTTATGATGAAATGCTGACACACTGAAATCAGAATTTACTTTAACTGTGGATTCAACATTTCAAAAGTTTTCAGAAAATTCTATGAAAAAAATATTATTCGATGATCGCATCACATGACAGTCTTTAAAATCATGTTTCAAACTGCGACTGCAAAATTCGTCGAAATCACTTGAAAGCTTATCAGTGGACTGAAATCGATCCAGCCCATCTTTTTGTGAGTTCGCTGGAATGCTGTTAAGTTGCGATCTTCAACATTTCTAGATTCTCTTTCGTGCACCTTTGCGGGCAATACGAAAATTGACGACGCCTCTGCTGGGATGTTCTTTTCATTCACCATTTTCATCTTTGCATTGTTCGGCCAATGAAACTGGCAGACACCCACATTACGTGTCACACTATACCTTCTAGATGTCGTTCGGTATAGCAGACAACCATTGTTCAAGCTCTACGTCATTTTTATAGGGAACCTGTATATCGTGCCTTTTATATCACTAAAGGCATAATTTGTGCGACAATTTTCGACGCTACACTTTCTTCCCATTTGAATATGTTGTTATGAATCGATAGTTGTAGTCTTCTGTTTGTTGACCGTCAGATTACTTGCACAAATTGTCAAAAATATTATTCAGAATTTGTCTTACTCAACGTGATGTCATGTAGTTCGTTGATTACCTGACTGGCCTCCAGTCCAGTACATGCTCTGGGAGTTGAACGTCCCTTAGATATCTTATATTAATCATAGATGTCCCTGTATACAGAGAGTGCATGGCAGAAATCTCATCAGCCATGTAGAGACAAATTCTTTGATAATATTTATTACACGATGAGGATCATTTATCGTCCGTCGAGCAATAAACAAAATTAACATTCTTTAAATACATTCATGAAGTTATAAGTCAAGACTGAGTGATGATTTATTATGTCTCATGACATTCAGAATTAAGGACTAAGAATTTTCATGAACTAGCATACATAGCCATTAACTAAATGCAACTGCAAATGTATGTATTCATATTAGTAATAATGCGCATTCATAATGATGTAAACACATGCTTGCTTTTCAAATCGTTATTTGACGATCGTCCAGGAATTTGTCATGATATCAATTACAAATCTCATCAATAAAGTATGTGTACCGTGAAATTATGTCATATCTCGTAGAACTCATTTTTCATGACTTTTAACGCGCTGTCTTTTAATCCACTGATAGAGTCATTCTTAGGTAGAATATTATGGGTGAATGTGTATCATTAGACTCACATTAGCCTTCAGTGTCTGGTGATATTAGCGTTCGTCAAGATGTACATGATTACAAACTGACAGAAGTTATGTTCGATCGTGCATCAGCGTAGTAAAAAAGAAATGAACGAAATGTCATATCTAAGAGGACGCCAAGGAAAATTGTCTTAAAGGTAGAGTGACCCGTTCATCCTTTAGAAAATCCAGGTCCGGTGCAGTTTCTCGCGCTAAGTGTACCGACGCATTCATTCTCTTCCTCTTGACTGATTCGAGATTATTCGAGTGTGTTTGAGCTATTGAATTTACAGATGCGTGAACAATGACATTAATGCTGTAGCTTTTCAATTGCTAAGCAAAGATTGTCATGTCTGTTACATATTTTCTACGTACAGCTTCTGTTCAGTTAAGGTTTATCAAAATATTTTTCTGAATGATGGTTACTATCAAAGTTAATAATTTATGATGTAAACCATTAGTCAGAGCTACTAGCACTGTCTCTCTATTCATCCATGAATGATTAGATTTGTAGATTTTTGCCCGAAAATGCAATTCGTGGGAGAGTTTATAGTCAACCAACGTTTTTGTTTTGAAGTCATCTATTTCAAATATCTATTCAAGAAGTGCTCCGTCGACAGAAGGTAGTCTATAGCTTCTCCAATTCTGCTTTCGCAGGAAACTTATTACCCTCCTATGCATACCGTCGCTTTTTTCGGGATCTTTGATTTTGTCAAGAATTGACTGCTTCTTGCCCTCTGTTTGGACGTTATAAAGTCAGCACTTTTAATCAATGCTGATTAGTCAGTGTATTCTTGACGTTTTATTTGAGTCATTCCACTATCATCGTGAAGCATTCTATCGCATTATATAAATAAAATATTAAGAATTTAATTATGAAATTGAATCGAATAATTAGCCTTCTGAATATTCTTAATTTCTAATTCTGACTCCCTCATGAATTACTGTCATCGAGGTAAACATAACACGCCAGAGTTTAATTTCCATCTCATTTTGTCAGCAAAATAGATTGTTTATCCAAAAGATCCATCGACAAGGTCAGTGATTATATGAGTGATAATATTTTTCTTCAATTCAACCGTTGATAAAGTGACAAAGAAAATTACAACTATTCGTGAGTTGAAAAAGTGGGTCAACAGTTTCGCACATCTAGACAACTAAGAACATGTACTCACATGTTTCATGTCAGTTTGATTAGCAGTTCTGCTTCAGAAGTCAGATTTTTACAGCAAAGATAACTGAAATAAAATCGTTTTTCGAGTACCTGCAGCAATTTCAACTCTTCGAGGGTCGATGCATTTATCCTGTAAATTTCAGGATTTAAACTTGACGCCTTAATAGAAATTACAAGCTGAAGGAAAATGTCAGAGCAACATATAGAATAACATCTGAATATCGATAGAAATTAAGTGAAAACTGAATCCTAGGAATGAAATGAAAATTTCCGATGATGGTGAATATTCTGCTAATACATTGATAGTAAACTAACACATTGACAGTAACAGTCACATCGAACCGAGTTACCATCTTGGTGACTCGGAGGTGACAACGGAATCTCTGATCAATTTATGAGGTTGATCATTCAAAATCAAGCTAATGTTTTAAAAAATGACAATCAAATAAATGTTCTCTGTCAAAAGTTGTCTTCAAATCTCAATTTTCTTTCTGTCTGTAGATGCAAGTGTGCTTCAACTAGCAATAAATAAAACAAAGTTTGCCATTATTACATCAGGTTTAACTTGCAAATTGACAGAGTAAACTCGTTTATAGATAAACAAAAACACCAAATTCATCAACGAGCGCTTTCGTCCGTTCTATTTTTCATGTTAAACACGGAAGTGAATAACAAATTAGCGGCATGACGATGTTAGTACAAAAGATCAATAATCAGTTAGTCACCAAGGCAGAAAAAAACTCGATCAAAGTTGCACTTTGACTTATATTTGACTTTTGCTGCAATATAATGCTGACAGATTGTTCAACGAAATATATGTACTAAAATTCATGCCACTTCTCTGATGTTGGTCAAGAAATCAATTATGATATCACGATAAGAAAGATGTCTAAGAATCGATGAGAATATACTAGTCCGGCAGCCAGCACAAGTTTCTGCAGGGAACGAGGCCGAAAGTGAGACTTTCATAGAATGATGTACACCCTATGCCTACTTGGAATCGGCACGTCTGCCGAGTTCTAGTGAGTTCCTCTTCTTGTCAGACAGGATCAAAGAAAAACACATGTAAATCCAATGGGACGCAGATTGCAGTTTTTGGTTAAAATGAAATTTTCGATGTTTTCTCTGATTAAAAGAAAAGTACTAAGCCCAGAGTCATAATTTTTGGCATGGAATGTCTTCAGGTCATTTCCTATGATGTGCATGTGCTTTTATCATGCATCTAATCGGCAATGAATGTGGGAAAGTGGTTGAATGTGGATAAATTTGCTCAAAATGGTTGTGTTTGCCGACATTAAGAGGCTCGCCAAATCTAAATGCGTTTAGCTATGTAGACAGGGGTGCATGAAAATGAAAGGAAATGACCTGAAGACATTCCATGCCAAAAATGATGACTCTGGGCTTAGTACATTTCGTTTAATCAGAGAAAACATCGAAAATTTTATTTCAGCCAAAAACTGTAATCTGCGTCCCATTGGATGTACATGTACATGCGTTTTTCTTTGATCCTGTCTGACTAGAACTCGGCAGACGTGCAGATTCGTAGTAGGTATAGGGTGTACATCACTATGTGAAAGTCTCACTTTCGGCCTCGTTCCTTGCAGAAACTCGCTCTGACTGCCGGAGGACGGCAGTGCGTTCCTCAGCCTGATACGCACTTACTTAGTGAAAGGTTTGAACTGTTGAGTTCGCAGATTGCGTGATTTCTTCCAAGTAGCGCAATCGCTGTTCTATGAGTCAACTTCTTGGTGTAATTTTTATTGTGCTAGATAGGTATTCAATGGGACTCAGCTGTAATGAGCAAGGTCCAAGTGGCAAGAGATCCCCATCATCTTCACCCAAACTTTCTTCAATATGTGGGTGGCAATTAAGGCGTGTTGTAACAGATTGTAACGCATCGCAGGGACATCTATGATGTAATATATCGAAGGGACGTTCAACTCTGTGAGCATGCAGCAGCCGACTGTGGACGAGAAAAATCATAACACAGATTCTGAAATTTGATTCATGAATATAACATTAACATGCATTTTTGAGGGTAACAATGTAGGACATTTGTGTGTGCGTAAGCGTCTGAAAATGTCTTCATCGTTGCCCGAAAAATTCCATGTCGACAATATTCCGCGCAATTGAAATGGACTGGGCAGCAATGTTATGAATACAAATGAAGATATGACTACGCTAATTGTTTTGTTTTGAACCTTCGTTCACTTCACATTGTGCTTGAGTACTTTAGCGGTAATGAGAAAAATGTTGAAGAAGTTTGAAAACAGAACTATCGAACTTATTTGAATATAACTTACGTATTTGAATTCCTTACTACACAAGGATTCTGAAGATACTAGACACTAACATTTTTGATGAAATAGTGAAAATATAACATTTTTAGCCAAAGGAGTCATGATACTTCAGTAGTCATTTTGTGATAACTTCACGATATCACTGACTTTTTCCTAGTTCACCGATTTTGATGACCAGTATATCAAAAGAGAGCTGACATAATGCTCGTTCTCCCTGTGCATGAATAGTAATCATACTCACATGTTTTATTAAAAAATTGCAATTTGTAAATTGAGTGATTTACATATTTTGAGCACTGCTCGGCAAATACAATAACAGATGCAAGTCTATCATAGTTCATTTGAAAGCTGAGAATTCAAGTTCTCGAATGATGTATGCCACGTTGCTGTGAGACATGAATGGAGGGCATGAGAATCGATTGATTTTCAGCGAAAAATTGATGGTCCGATTTTAATGATCAGGTCTAGTTTAGGACCTATGTGTCTTTGGTTTGAGATAGCTCCTTGTGTAAATGCCGTATGATCTAGTATTTTTATACAGGCTCCACTTGATAGTTGTCATTCGTCTCAATATTAATGAATATGAACCGCTAACAAAGTTTGTAGATCGAATGAAAGAAAATTCTAAAAATTGATCTTGTGAACACAGATATGTAAATTTCAACCTTTTTTTGCATGTTCGATCTTCATGACCCACTACAGGTGATCTTAAGCAGCATGATATTCCACTTCCAGTATGCCTTTAAAAGATCCTACAGTCGATTTTGTGATTTCATCTTCTATGTCCAGTCATGTCTTCGATTCTCAAAAATTGATGATTCTATTAAATAAGTCCTCTTTCTTGGACATTGAAGATGTCGTATTCATGCTGTGAGGTTTTGCAGGATTTCAAATTAGTGATTGGAAGAGACTATGTTTAGGATCTCACTACGGATGTCGGAATAACGTATTGGGAATAAATTCATTTTTCATGAGTTTGAGTTGCAGACCAGCTTTTTGAACTGCATTTTCAACTGTTCCTCAATTTCATTCCACAATCCCCAAAGTAACTTCGCAATGAACATTTGAAAGCGATAATATCAAATATCTCTCGAATGTCAGCATAACAGTTTTCCCAAGTGTCCTCTTTGAGAAAAGTCAAGTCTGCTCTTATCTGCATCACCTCTATCTCAAAAGCTTTTGTGGCTCAAAACTCAGACACCACAACATTGGCAAATGACTACAGTAAAATACCTCAATGTACTGAATTAAGGCCGCAGATATAATCTCTATTTGGTATGTAAAGTTACAATGAAATCCAAAACTTGATACAACATGATCATTGTTTCTCAGTACTGAGTAGGAATTGAACATTATTCCTATCGTGACATTTTCACAATGTCTCGAACTAATATAATTGTTCCAACTTGACCTTTCAACGCTAGGAGTGACAAAAGCATCTAATCTGGATTTTAATTTGAATAAATTGGTGGGAAGAGCTGAAACGAGACCATCCATACATATTAGTGTGGCTAAAATGATTTTTACAGTATTACTTGTACAGAATTATTTTTACAGTGTACACTGTAAACCGTAGACCGACAATTATCCTACAAAATTACTGACAAAATCAACCGACGATTTTCACCTCCAATATCCTGCGATATCCGACGAATTTGTAGGTTCTCTACTGACATCGAAACAGATGCTTTGTATGCAAATAAACTAAACAAAAACTGTTGAATATTGATTGATTTATTCGATTAGTGATTGCTTCACTTTCGGGCAATCTGTATTATTGTGTGGCAAAACCATGATTCATTTTGACATAATTTAATTAATTGCCTACATTTTTGATAAAATTTAAGCTATAATTCATTGCTGTTCATGTTTTCTCTTTTTGTCAGATATTGTAGGTGTTCATTGGCAATCATCCTACAAGAACTAACAATGACCGACAAAATAGATTTTGTAGGATAAATGTCTGTCAATTGTCGGTCTACGGTTTACAGTGTAGATCCCACCGATATTGCACCTGATTTAAATCCAATCAAATCAGAGAGCAGAATTAATTGAACAAACATTGCCAAAATATGCCATTCCTTCTAGAATCATCAAGTATCGCAATTCTTAAAATTCCAAGCCTTTTTTATGTCCATGTGTATGACAAATGACCATAATCTCATTTTTGGCAGAAATGGAGTCAAGAAACTTTTCTGGCTTCGCCTCGGCAATCCTGTGAGGAAGTACAAGACGTTTGAAAATTGCTGATTTTACATTTTTCCGATTGGTAGCAATTATGCTTTCGTTATACTGTATTTATTCACAGATGTCTTCCATTTAAGGACCATTATTGCATTTACTCAACAGTCCAATTTATTGTAGAATTTACATTTTTAAATTTATTCTGAACTAAAGCACATTTTAATTCAACAACATCAATTTAATTAGCTTAATATTATAAACGTTCTGAAAATATCAAAAAGAATAAAAAAGAAAGTTTGAAAAGCACAAAGTTGAATGAATCATTAATAATCGTTTCTACTGCTGATACAATGAAATGAAGACAATATCGTCATGCCATTAAAAAGAAACATTTCGGAATAGAAAAACGAGCAATTAGTTTCATGGAGATGTCATGCTATAAAAATCATTCAAGAAGTAAAAGTAGAATGACGATAATCGATACAATTATTTTACATGTAGTTTGACAACAGACGACTAAATTTGTGCATCTGTAGAATAGCTGACAAGTCAATCAAATATGCGCATGTACACGTTTCACATGTAAGACATAATCTGATACGGTTTCATAATCGTAGTTAGATAGTCCTCAGTTTCGGAATCTCATGATGACAAATCAAAGTCAGGACTTCTGATTACGACTACTGCTTCATTGTGTTGACATTTTAATCGAAGCATTAAATGTCAACCCAATCAAATTTAATTGATTTCACATGACTCATAGCTTCCAGTTGAACTGGATATTAGCCACATCGTCTGAATTTGAAATAATAACTGCATTCATAATGCACACTTGGATCATTCACATCCTGGTGTGTATTTCATTTCTATTGATATGAACATTGGATGTTCAAACATTGATCTACATACATGACACTTACAGAAGACCTAAAATTCCTAATTGATCGCACTCCACGTGGCTGAACTACGGGAACACAGACATTCACTTCAAATCTGTTCTAAAAACATTAGTTGTATGCATTTATTGACTCAATGAAAATAATTCACTGTACAGAATTTAAATGCTCATTATGCATAGGAATACAGCAAATTAAAAGGAAAGAATTAAGAAAATAAGTCAACCATCAAGGCAATTCACACTTTTACATTGACAATTGCTATTGGTCAAGTCACAAGTGAATGTATCAAATGCGCTCCGACGTCTCATTGTGACTGACGGTGCCTGGAGAAAACGTTGGGAAAAGCTCGATCAGGCCAACCATCCTTAATTTCGAACATTTCGAGCACTGACAGGGATGTTCTATTACGCCGACAAGGAACATGATTGTATTTATGGGAAGGTTTCTATTAAGCTCGCTATTCTCGCCTCATTTGCGCTTGTATCATGCCCCCATAATGCAAGTACAAAGTCAAGTGATTACTCATAACATGAAAGAGCAATATGATTCGGTAGCCTAATCATCACTACAGTATTCCGGCAGCCAGAACGAGCTTCTGAAGGTAACGAGGCCGAAAATGAGACTTTCACTGAATGATGTACACGTATAGGGCTGTAGGCGATTATGACCAGTTAACCGGCTGAAGATTATTATGATTACATTATCTGATATATCAGTAAAACTGATGGCTCTCCCAACGAATCGTTGTCTCTGATTTAATTCTGATTCAATCCTTCAAAAACTCAAATACGCAAATACCTTCCAAAAAATACAAATTGATTGTGAGTGACTCGTTATAGGTTGTGGCAACTATGGCCTACATGTACATTGCGTATTGAAAAGATAAAGCAGATTAAGTTTTTTTTCAAATTCCATATCAGTATTTGTCATAGATTAAATTCTCAACACGCAAACATAACAAAATGTATTTCAATGAAAGAATGAACAGAACTAAAAGCGAGAAACCGGATGTCCCCTTGGTTTGTGCTTTTAAATGTTTTTGCAATTTATGTTTACAAGTAGGTTACATGTACGAATATTTACAAAAATTCAAATTTTGCGATAGACCTATGAGACTATGATATTTATTAGGGTAGGTATTTATTGAATTGCGTTGAGTAGTAAGCAAAACTCCACTTCTGGACCGCGCAAGATGGCCGCCATCGCTGCGTCCCCCCCCCTCTGGCTCGGCAGAGTGTCGTGGTCGGCCGCCGTGGTGCTTCGTGTCTGAGCCCCCCCCCTCTGGAACGGCAGAGGTTGTGGTCTGTCGTGGTGTGCCGGCCAGGTGGGTCCACGTTCACAACATGTTCGCTGACGTCCCCCCCCCCCTCTCTGCAACGACAGAGTGTGAGACTCGGGTGAGTTGGTCCGACCGCCTGGTTGACGTGGGCGACCGTCTAGGTTGACGTGGGCGACCGCCAGGATTAGTCTTGAGGCTATAGTGTGTGATGTTTTTGGTGTGTAGCGTCCAAACGAAGCATCGGATGAGAAAACGGAGGTCAGATTCGGATTCAGCGTGAAATTCTGCATCGGTAGGGTGAGTTTCAACTCAATCGGAGAGAAAAAATTTTCAACATTTTTCGAAAAACGACAGTGTTAGAATTTGGGACGTTTTGGTGTGTAGCGCCCAAACGAAGCATCGGATGAGAAAACGGAGACCAGATTCGGAATCTACGTGAAATTTTGGGTTAGGAAGGATGTTTCCAGCGAAATCGGAGAGAAAAAATTTTCGGCTGACGTCCCCCCCCCCCTGGACAGCTTGCTTCCAGTGGACGGATTTTGTCGTGCGATAGCTCGTTTGAAAGCTAAGAGTGAGACAAATTCAGTGAAAGAATCGGCTTGTTCCTATCTGTCTTCGTTCAAAAGTTAGAGCGGTTACAAGATTTTAGGTCGGAGCTCGCTCACCTGAAAAAATCCTAAGTGTCAGAGTGACTTTGTATGGGTAAAATTTTGAAAATTTTCCAAAGTGTGGAATTTCGACCTGGGACCGCCACCAAAACATTTTTCATCAAATTTCACTGACCCCCCCCCCCCCGACAGCAATCTTCTAACTTTGGTTCTAGTGGACGGATTTTGTCTTACAGCTACTCGTTTGAAAGAGGAGAAAAAACTGCTCGACAACATTTTTTGTTGCGAGTCAATCGGACCAGCCGTTCACAAGTTAGAGCGGTTACAAGATTTTAGGTCGGAGCTCGCTCACCTGAAAAAATCCTAAGTGTCAGAGTGACTTTGTATGGGTAAAATTTTGAAAACTTTCCAAAGTGTGGAATTTCGACCTGGGACCGTCACCAAAACATTTTTCATCAAATTTCACTGACCCCCCCCCCGACAGCAATCTTCTAACTTTGGTTCTAGTGGACGGATTTTGTCTTACAGCTACTCGTTTGAAAGAGGAGAAAAAACTGCTCGACAACATTTTTTGTTGCGAGTCAATCGGACCATCCGTTCACAAGTTAGAGCGGTTACAAGATTTTAGGTCGGAGCTCGCTCACCTGAAAAAATCCTAAGTGTCAGAGTGGCTTTGTATGGGTAAAATTTTGAAAATTTTCCAGTGTGGAATTTCGACCTGGGACCGCCACCAAAACATTTTTCATCAAATTTCACTGACCTCCCCCCCCCTCTGGACAGCTAGCTTCTATCTTGGCTTCTAGTAGACGGATTTTGTCGTGCAATAGCTCGTTTGAAAGCTAAGAGTGAGACAAATTCAGTGAAAGAATCGGCTTGTTCCTATCTGTCTTCGTTCAAAAGTTAGAGCGGTTACAAGATTTTAGGTCGGAGCTCGCTCACCTGAAAAAATCCTAAGTGTCAGAGTGGCTTTGTATGGGTAAAATTTTGAAAATTTTCCAAAGTGTGGAATTTCGACCTGGGACCGCCACCAAAACATTTTTCATCAAATTTCACTGACCTCCCCCCCCCTCTGGACAGCTAGTTTCTATCTTGGCTTCTAGTGGACGGATTTTGTCGTGCAATAGCTCGTTTGAAAGCTAAGAGTGAGACAAATTCAGTGAAAGAATCGGCTTGTTCCTATCTGTCTTCGTTCAAAAGTTAGAGCGGTTACAAGATTTTAGGTCGGAGCTCGCTCACCTGAAAAAATCCTAAGTGTCAGAGTGACTTTGTATGGGTAAAATTTTGAAAATTTTCCAAAGTGTGGAATTTCGACCTGGGACCGTCACCAAAACATTTTTCATCAAATTTCTCTGAACGAGGGGGGGGGAGGTCAGTGAAATTTGATGAAAAATGTTTTGGTTAAGGTCCCAGGTTGAAATTCGGAAGTTTTAAATTTTTCAAAATTTTCACCACACTGGAGCTCTCACACTTAGAAATTTTTTCACTTGTGGCATGTTACATGGACATGTGCTGGCGGACCGACTTCCCGTGGTCATATGAGAATGGTTCAGGTGTCATATTGTAAAGAATGATGAGACAAATCGTTTGCAACAAACCGCATGTCGCTACGATGAATACTTTCGGAGATAGAGCCATTTTAAGTTTTCTTCCGAGCATATATAAACCCCCGACAACGTAAGTCTGATCACTTCATCGAAAGACGAGGTAAGCGACGGTCGTCGCTCTGAGCTCCCGATATCGGGTGCAAAGGACTCTATCTTTTGAAGTAGGCAAGCTATCTTGCTACTTCAAAGTTTGTATGATAGAGTTTGATAGTGTCTTTACTACTGATAAAATTTTTTAAAAATAGTATGAGTCGTAAAATGCGGAATTTTTTAAAAATTCTTAATTTTCAGTTTTTTCAAAGTTTTAACATATAGACTAAGGTTTTCAAGTATCCTGAGTTCAAATCTGCTATCAGATTTGAAATTTAACTAAGTCTAAGGCAGCTTTGAGGGGTTAGATCCCAGCTACTGATCACTACCTTTGACTCGGCGTTCCTGTTACCACTTCGGGGCAGTGACAATGATGTCTTCAGCTGTAAAGAGCGGGTATCGGGGAAGATCTCTCACTTCCCTAGTGATCGGTACAAGGCCTTCGGGCTGTCGACGGGATCGAGTGCCACTCACTACACTCTTTAGGAATATGACTGTACTACATGATTCCAAACTTATACAAATTTCATTATCTTACAGCTAACGATAAATCTAACATGGCTAATGACAGGAACCGCAAATATCATATTAAAATGTGCTCATGTGGGCGAGTTAATCGCAGTGCGGACGCCAAAGCTCATGTTAAGAAGGCGGGCACCGGCCACATGATTATCTTGAATAGGGTTGCGTGCGTGAAGTGTAGAGTGCTGAAGGGTGATGAGGATGAGGCGCGTTTTTACAGAGTGCATGCTGACTGTAGTGGTGGTTTAGTGACTGATTTGAGATTTACGCAGTTGATTGTGGAAGAGAGGGAGCGAATGTTGGCGATCGAGCGAGAGGGTAAGGTTGAGAATGTTGTTGAGAATGTTGTTGAGAATGTTGTTGAGAATGATGAGTTGGCGAGAGCGGTTGCGTCGTTGGAGGGTGAGATTGGGCGAAAGAGAGTGCTTGAGAGTGATGATGAGGATGATGTGGATTTAGATAGGGAGCGTGTGAGGAAGCGTGTGAGGAAGTTGAGCTCTTCGTCATCGGAGGTGTCAAACATCGTCATCACCGACCCCCCGAAGAGCTCATCTTCCCCAAAAGTGAAGAGTGGTGGGGTTCGTGTGCAGTCGGCGAGGTGGTTGAAGGATGAAGAGAAGAGGCATGTTTCGCAGCAGATGGCGCATGATTTGTTGGTGAATAAGTATGAGAGTTTGAAGAAAGTGAAGGATGAAGTTGTGAAGGAGTTGGATGAGTTAAAAAAGAAGGAACTGAAGTCGAAGGAGGTGGCGGATGAAAACATTAGAATGAGGCGTTGTGTGACTGATTTGAAGAATAAGACGCGAGAGTTGGAAGAGAAGAATGATGAGTGTGTGAAGAGGGCGAGTGCTGCGGAGAGAAGAATGAGAGATGCAGAGGCGAAGTTTGAGGAGATGATGAAGGAGATGAGTGTGTTGAGAGCGAGGAATGTTGAGTTGGAGAGGACTGTGGCTCGGCGGGGTGATGAGAGGCAGGCGTGTGAGAAGTTGGAGCGCATGAGGGATGAGTGGGAACGTGTGAATGAGGATCGTTTGTTTGAATTTCACATCCCTATTCGGGATAATCATTTGGCCGGCGAAGTACTCGTAAACCAGAATTTAGACGAATCCATCCTATGCTACAATGGTCATCCCACGAAAAAATGCCTCCACGCCAGCTTACGAATGCGCGGCCATCTCCACAAATTTTCGATTCGGAAACGCGCGAGACTGCCAAAGGATGACTAACTTGGTAAGTGAAAAAGTAAATAAGATAGTATATCCTATTCTAATACATATCATTTTCATTGCAGATCTTTTCCCCGCCTTCACCACCCCATCACGTCACTCCCGAGAACGAACCATCGGCTCTCTTAAGGGCCACCTAGGGGCAAGACATGATAGAACCTCCACGCGGTTTGCCCTGGGCAGTCTTCGGACTGGCGAATACTATCATTAAGTTGAATCTGCTATCAGTCAACTTGAACGTTGCGTCGCGTTAGAGGGGTATATAAACCACTGCCTCTCATTTCATTTCATTTCATTTCAATCATGCAGACGCCGAACAGTCAAGTCAGCTCTCCTCGCGGACCGCAGTTAAGGCCGCGAAATTTATTTGAGGAGTTCGTCAGGCTAGAGGAGCAAGACAGAGTTTTTAATAATCTTGCTCGGATTGGCAATCCGATGACAGCAACTGCTGTCAATCCAACGGAATGGCGCTACATTCCAATTTTTAGTCATGTGCCAGTTAGTGTGGAAGTCGACAGTGCTACCAAAGAGAGAGTCTTTGACTCTCTCAGCAGAATTGGTAGGGTGTAAGATGACGCTACTCCCGAGAACGAACCATCGGCTCTCTTAAGGGCCACCATGGGGCAAGACATGATAGAACCTCCTCGCGGTTTGCCCTGGGCAGTCTTCGGACTGGCGAATACTATCATTAAGTTGAATCTGCTATCAGTCAACTTGAACATTATGCAGTCGATTGCTATCCCTGAAGCATTCTGATTCGCTGTTGAGCAATTCATTGTTGAAAACCCTATATAAGCTAGAAGATTGTAGCGCTTCTCATTCAATTTGAAGTCACGATGGAAGCGACATCTGCCGACAATATTCCCGTCTTCACTGATGAAGACAACGGCATTCCCGAGTTCGTCATCCTCGACGAGTGGGTTGAGGATGAGAAGAAGGGGAAGATCAAGAGGATCATTTGGACGGATGAGGTGTGGACTCCGAATACCACTCGCATCCGAAAGGTGCCAGATGCACCACCACGGCTTAGGCGGTATAGGGTATACGACAACCTAAGCGTCATACCCATTGACTATTCCAGTCAATAGTCAAATTCACGTCCCCGAGAACGAACCATCGGCTCTCTTAAGGGCCACCATGGGGCAAGACATGATAGAACCTCCTCGCGGTTTGCCCTGGGCAGTCTTCTGACTGGCGAATACTATCATTTAGTTGAATCTGCTATCAGTCAACTTGAACGTTGCAAATGAAGTTCGGTGTAATACTTCCTTTCGACGGGCGTTCCTGTAAAGGACGGCGGTGAAACCCGTAGCTATGTATACCGCAAGGGACATTCGGCAATGGTCAATCTTGTTAAAACTCTCTGCGTCATGTTTGCAAGTGATTGCCTCTGTCTCAACGTAGTATGCATTCGCGCCAGGGCGACATTTAGCCAACTGTCGAAGGTTGCCTAAAACTTTCCATTGCATACGTTATGAGAACCATGAGTTCTACCTGTCTCTATCAATGAGACGAATTGATGAATGGAATGAAATGGGAGGACACTCACGCGCCACACGCAACATAACACACTTCTCTCTTCCGTAGTCTAACAAGCTCTTTACACATGGATCGCAGTCGATTGCTATCCCTGTATCAGAAGTGTAAGCTATCTTAATTTATTTGACACTATTTTATCTACCATCATCGTCCATATGAAATGTTTTAAGATTTACAAGTTAGACTAAGCGTGCTACTATTTCCAAATGAAAAAGTATACATGGTTAAATCATCCACTTAAGCCCATCCGTAGTCTAACAAGCTCTTTACACATGGATCGCAGTCGATTGCTATCCCTGTATCAGAAGTGTAAGCTATCTTAATTTATTTGACACTATTTTATCTACCATCATCGTCCATATGAAATGTTTTTAGATTTACAAGTTAGACTAAGCGTGCTACTATTTCCAAATGAAAAAGTATACATGGTTAAATCATCCACTTAAGCCCATCCGTAGTCTAACAAGCTCTTTACACATGGATCGCAGTCGATTGCTATCCCTGTATCAGAAGTGTAAGCTATCTTAATTTATTTGACACTATTTCATCTACCATTATCACCCATATGAAATGTTATAAGATTTACAAGTTAAACTAAGCGTGCTACTATTTCCAAATGAAAAAGTATACATGGTTAAATTATTCACTAAAACCCCATTCAAGTAAGTCAGTATGAAAGCAAAGATAATACGAAATAAACATTTATTATGGCATGTATTTCAAAAGGTCTTCATCGTCAATATCGTCCCAGAGTCTGGCTTCACATAGATCACAAAAACAGTTGAGCTGCTTTAAACGTTCTTCTGCAGCGTCCCTCACTTTCTCAATGTACGCCCACTCCGCCACGGTTCGCGGTTGGGAGTTAGGGGTGTACCACTCCCATATTTGATGCAAGTGCGACTTGCTGGTCATCTCCATCACCCCTTCGGCATCATATTGTAAATATTTCCACCGTATGCCTGTTAGGTCGGGCAACTCCTCTTCATCCTCCTCCGATAATGATAACTTTTGTATATTGTCGAGATTGTATGTCTTCTCCACCTTCGCCTTTCTTGGTGCATTTGGTGTAACGAGCACCTTTGCTGATGTTTATGGAGAGGAGAACTCCAATGCGGTATTTGGTGTTGTTGGAGGACTTGTCATGTTGTCTTTGAAATGCTGACTTTGAATAATGATAACTTTAACATTTTTCCTATTCTTAAGTATACACAAGCAGCCAATCAGAATGAACATCCAATGAATGAAGAGGATGAAAGTATATAAGCAAAGTGACATTCAGGTCATTTCATTTAATCTGTGAATCATACAAGTGACGAACGCACGATCTCTCTCTTTGACTATTATTTGAGGTGTACAAGTGAACTGCTATCTCGTGAATTCCAAATTTGAGTGAAGTCTCTATCTTGTAGAAGTATCAACCTTAAACTTGATTTCGTTGAAATGGTAAGTTGAAAATTTCCTCTCATCTCCCTCAAACGTGTGACTAATAGCATCTTCCTCAATTTCAGGCATCAACTTCATCACCAACGCCCTCTCTTCTCGAGGAAAGTTTAGAGTTATTGAGTCAAGGTAGGTTGTAACACTACACTGAGGCTTGAACAGAGATGAAAGAATGATTTCGCTTTCAGGTGATGTGAGTTCCAGCTCAGGACTCTCGCGGCAAGGCAACGAGTGGGAATGTGCCGACTGCGGACATATGTTTACAAGGAAGCACAGTCTCCTTCGACACATCAAACAACGTGTGTGTCAACGCAAAGCGGCGTCAATCTCCGGAGGTGAAGTTGATTCTGACGATGACATCTCCTTTCCTTGCGATTTGTGCCCTCTTTCTTTTGATAGTCACTTTCAGCGATCTTCGCACAGACTTCAACACACGCATGCAAATGATCACTACACCAACGGTACCTCTACCATCTCCCTCATTAATGTTTCACATAATAATTTAGTACGCGACTACTGCATGGAGTCCAATACTCAAATTGTAGATTTTCCTGAGTGGCTCCTTCAAAATTCTAACATTATCGAAGCGCTCTTCAATAATTTAGACAATTTTAGAATGAAGGCGCTCATCTACCTTAAAACTAAAATATATTAAAATAGATTTTCAAACGGGTCAAGTGACGGAGAGAATACAGTTTCATGTTCCTTCCTCTTCCGCAACCGAAGTTGTAGACTGCGAGTCTTGGCTAAATTTTCACATTCAATGTTTAAAATCAAATGTAGATAAATTCAATCAACGCGACAGCGCTCTCATTTTTGATGGTGTGGACTCAGCCATATTCAAAATTTCCCTATTAGAAAGTCATGCAGCTCGAGGCACATTTAAACTTCCAAAAACGTTGTATAATAAGAAAGCTGTCATCAATGTTGATTGTAAATCACAGTTTTTCAAATATGCAGTCCTATCCATCCTTCACTATAATGATATCAACGCGCATCGAGATCGCACCTATAGCTATAGACAGTGGGAGGATGAACTAGACTTTGAAGGTTGTGATAGTAACAACATGAAAATCAAAGATGTAGAAACGTTCGAAAAACATAATAAGATTAAAATTGTCGTTCACGTGTGGGAGAAGGGGTTGAAGGGTGCCCGCTATAATTCACGTTCAACTTGTTATGAACGTGTAGTCAACCTCTTATTAGTAAAACAGGATGATAGCGAGGAATGGCACTACTGTGGTATTCCCAAAATCTCTCGCTTGTACACTCACTTGGGGCACTCTAAAAGAGGTGAACATTTTGTATGCGACCGCTGCATCCGCTCATTTTGGAGTAAAGATAAATTTGAAACTCACTATGAATGGTGCAAGCGAGGTAAATTACAAATGGAACGCATGCCCAAAGATAAAATATTTTCACATAGGGATAATGGTGACGAATTAAGTCCCCTGCGTGTCATTTACGCAGACATAGAATGCTACATTGATGATATCATCCACAAGCCAGCAGCCATATCCTGCTATGAAGTATGGCATGACCACTTTAGGAATAGACAAAACAAAATGCATACTTGGCAAGGTGAAGATTGCATTTCAAAATTTCTAGAATTTCTCGATAAAGCTGCAAAATTTCAACAATCATATGATTCCCAATTGCAGCGTAAGTCACTACATATGTCAGATGAAGACAAACAAAAATTTGAAAGTTGCACATCCTGTCCTAAATGTCATAAAACGTTTGATGACGATAAAATTAAGAAAGTGCGTGATCATGATCACATCACTGGTAAATTTAGAAACGCACTCTGCTCCAAATGTAACTTTTCACTTAGGTTGAGACGTCGTGTACTACCCGTCATTTTTCATAACTTTAAGGGCTATGACAGTCATATGCTCATAAAAGGAGGGTTGAGCCAGATGAAATCGTGGCAGTTTAATGTAATAGCACAAACGAGAGAAAAATTCATGGCAATGACAGCAAAAGTACCAGTAGATAAAACTAAAGAAAATAAGACAGTCTTCTTCGAAATAAAATTTTTAGATTCATTTCAATTCATGTCAGCGTCACTAGCTTCTCTCGTTCGTAATCTCAAGTTTCTTCCCCATAGTCAAACTTTGAAGAAACACTATCCAAACTTAACGGATGAAATAATCACTCGCAAAGGAGTCTTTCCTTATGCGTATTTTAGCTCAATGTCTAAACTAAATGAAACAACCCTTCCTTCCATTGACAAATTCAAAAACGATTTGACGGGTGAAGATTGTCCAGTAGAGGACTATGAACATGCTCAAGAGGCATGGTTAAAATTTAATTGTAAAACGTTTGGCGATTATATGATCGCTTACTTAGAATTAGATGTCATTTTGCTGGCTGATGTCTTTCAGGAGTTTCGACGAGTGGCATTAGAAGAAGACAAATTAGATCCTATCCACTTTGTCAGTCTACCAGCCATGTCCTTTAAATCAGCCTTTAAAATGACTGGTGAGACCATTCATCTCTTACAAGACCCGGAGATGTATAATATATTTGAGCGCGGAATACGCGGTGGTCTCACATTTGTAAATAAACATCATATAAAATCTGAAACAGTAGGTGATGATCATATCCACCTAAAGTACTATGACCAAAATAATTTATATGGCAGTTCACTGTCTAAACCACTACCTCATTCCGAGTTTAGTTGGTTAAATCAAAATGAGCTTGAGTATTACTCCAACCCTTCAAACATACTGAATATTCCAGATGAAGGTGATTGGGGATATTATTTTGAAGTGGATTTGATTTATCCAAATAGTATTAAAAATAAAACTGCTGATTTCCCACTCGCACCTGAATCTGGCGAAGTGACTGAAGATATGTTTTCACCATTCATGTCACAATTTCATAATAACTTAACAGAGTGTGGACAGCCAAGGTACAAACCATGCCGCAAACTTTTACTCACCCAATATGATAAGAAAAATTATCTCGTACACTTCTGCATATTAAAATTCTATTTAGAAATGGGCATGCTTCTAAAGTCAGTTCACCGCATTATCAAATTTAGACAGAAAGCCTTCCTCAAACCCTACATAGATAGTAACAGTCAAAAACGTGCACTCGCCCAAAATAATTTTGAAAAGGATTTTTATAAATATAAGAATAATAGTCTATTCGGAAAGACCATGGAGGATGTTAGAAAACGTATGAATTACAAACTAGTCGTTGATGAACAAAAATATCACAAATTGACCTCATCACCTCTTTTCATTGATAGAGACATCATCGATGAGGATCTTGTAGGTGTTAAAATGATTAAATCAGAAGTTGAGTTGTGCAAACCCATCTATATTGGGCAAGCCGTTTTAGATTATTCCAAGCTTGAAATGTATCAACTCTTCTACAAAATATTAAAACCATGCCCTCTCGTAAAAGAGGTTCGCTTGCTGGGTGGTGATACAGATAGTTTCTTTTTAGGAATTACCACTCAAAAAGATTTAAATTTTAATGAAGTAGGTAAGTCATTAGAAAAATATTTCGATACATCTAACTACAATCCCACTCATCCACTCTATTCCATACAGAATAAAGCCAAACTTGGTTGTTTTAAGGATGAAACAGCAGGAAAGGAAATAGATGAAATGATTCTCCTCCGTCCTAAAATGTATTCCATGAAACTAAAAGAATGTGCAGATAGTATTAAGCGTGCTAAAGGTATATCAAAATCCATTGTTCATAAAATGAAACATCGGTCCTATAAGAAGGCCTATAAAAATAAAACTATAACGTTTGTCAATATGACAATCTTAAAATCTCAAGTTCATACTGTGAAAACGTACACGTTCAAGAAACGAGCACTTTCAGCATGGGAGGATAAGAGGTGTTGGATAGGACATAACACATCTCTTCCACATGGACATCCTGACACAAACATACCTCCACCCAAAAGAATAAAACTCACGCTACCACATTCAGGAGATGTATTGACATAATCAACTTTAACTCAGTATTTTGATGTTGCTTTTTGTAGATATACATGGTTGTTTTATGTATCGCATGAGATCGTTTCTTCCTTGTGAATATATGCCTACAGTCAGCCCATTCCCCCTATATCTGTGAAAAGACTTTTTCATATACATATTTTTATTTCAATAAACATATCACAATGACTTCACTTTGTTTCCCGAAACACTAAAGTTACGAGGGATTTAGTATCTTTCACATGGATACACTCTTGTAAACCATTGGTAATTTTGATAGCAATAGAGGGTATAGTTTGTTTGACGACGGGATGATAGAAAATAGATTCAAACATCTTCTCGACTATTCCATATGAAGCGTCTTTATCATGAATGAAATCACGTAAAATGTATTCTTTTTTCTCGCCAACAGAAATAGGTAAAATCAAATCACTTTGAATGTAAAGGTGTTGTTCATGTTTATCAAGTGTCATTGGTGTTTCTATACCAATCGTATGCGCAGCAGCAAACACAGTTTGTAGCATTGAAAAACCAAAGAGTTTTTTCAAATTTTTACTCAATTGACATTGAATGTCATCACCCAGTTTCAGAACAACGCGTTGATTATCAATTGAAAACGAAATGTGGTGTGTCTTTGCATCATATTTACTTTTCATCACATGCTTCAACTTCTGTTGTATATAAGGATTTACTACATGAATGAAGCTTTCAACTGTATGATATAGACGCGGCATTATATTGATAGCAACTTTAGATTCTTCATAAGACTGGTAAATTTTCTTGGTGCGATCACCATAGATGTCCACCCACCATTCATCATTAACTGAATCAGCTTTAGTGTGATATTCATGAGAACCATACACCACACCGCTTCCAATAATAGGCGTATAATGTCTTACAAAATGACGCAAGGTTGGAGAGAAATAAACTGTAAGTTTGTCATTATATTTCTGAATAACCAACTTATTTTTGTCCGCCATAATTTTCTCTCCATACTTCTTACCCACAGTCTCATTCCATCGTTTTACTAACTCAATAAGTGATAAAGGTTGAACACCACGCTTTTTCAAAATGATGCGTTCTTCGCATTCTACAACATCTTCATCAAATATTTTAAATCTATAATGAAATTTGTTGATTCGAGTTGAATAAACTTTTTTAACATTTGCAGTAGCAATTGACGTTAGATGTAGTCCATGACCAAAACCAAGATGTGGATAGAATTCACTATCCAACCTCAGCGTAAGACCTTTAGTAAAAGAATGAAAGCGGAGGAACTGTCTCCCACTCCAATGATAGATAGTAAACTCATAAGCTTTCTGATTTTTATTCTTCATGATGGAAGTATTACCACTGTTGAATGCCTTAATAATTTTCTCATTCCCAAATGGCTCATAAGAATCTGATTTTATCTGAATCCATTCATAGTTCCACTTTCCCTCTGATGTTAAATTGTATGGGAACTGAAATGCATTATTAATCGTTATTCCATCATGGGTGCGAGGAGTCAATATCATTTCTTCCAAATCATTCACATTCTGAATATTGCTATCATAGCAAATACTAGAAACGCCAACCTCCCATTCACCTTCTAAATGCAGTGGCCGATTTAATTCTACTCGATAGTCTGATGGTTTATTTTTGGGAAATTTATTCATAGAAGCATTACTGGGCAAGTAGATTAGAAACGAGTCCTTATTTTCACTTTCCATATTATTCACATTGGAAAAAATATATTAGCATACTTTTGCATTAACTCTTCATTCGGAAATGGAGTGTAATACTTGCCACAGCATCTTTATGAAAAGGAATCAACGCACCAGCATCATCATAAATGGCAATATCAATTTGTGGGATGTAGTTTGATTTCAGCTTTGTATAATGAACTTTCTTGAAAGTATGCTCAGATAAAATACTGCAGCTTTTTGGCTGGTATGGTATCATTGCTAGCAATGGAGCTTCAACATCTCCCACACGTACATCTTCACCAATATTGGAATATATCTGAAAATAGTTAATACGACGCGATAGCGACATGTCTGCGCTAGCTTTGGTTACAGTACCACTTTTAAAGATATTTTGATCAAAACCCAAAATGTCCATTAGAGTTTTATCCATAATTAGTTCAATACCTTTTCCATTTATAGTGAGAGACAAAGTACCTTCTTTTTCAGAAAATGAAATATGTTGCTCATTAATCACTTCATTTAAATAATCTACAACCAATTTAACCGAAGTAATAATGCGAGGCATCAACACTCTTGTTTCATGTAAGATACCACCTAAAGGCTCTACACACTTTCTGTATAAAGATACGGCCCATTCTGTATCAAATTGATTTGACCTTTCACATGGTAAATGTTGCATATCAGATTTTCCATGAACAGCTGCAGAACGATGTCGTAAGAACTGATGAAAATCTTTTGAACAAACTAATACTAGATCATCATCATTTAATTTGCTTATTGCAATATGATTAGATGATTTAATATAAGTCAATGTTGCCACTTGTTTGTCATCAACTCGAAGGAGATAATTAAATTTCTTCAATAATGTTTACATGGCGACAATTTGTCAACCTCAATGATATCATGAGGGATTTGGAATATTTTGAAACATTAAGATTCATCTCCTTGGGTGATCAAGTTTGGCTTCAACATTACAGAAATGAAATTCAAATCTACCATTCTCATTCCGCAAACTGTTTCTCATTTCGCAAATACAATTGGGAGAAGTATAGAAGATACATACATCGCTCCATCATGACATTTATTCGTCGTGAGTTCATCGCCCTACTATGCAAATCTTAATCAGATATGATTACCACGCACCATGAGTTGGAAATTAGATTCCCTACAACGTATTGAAACGGATCATGATCGGAACGTCTATTTCAAAGATTCAACTGGAAATGTGAGAAGAGAGTTTGTTTTATCTTATCATCATTTTCAATCTCTACATCATATCATGAAGGACTTGAAATACTTCTATATGAAAAGACATTCACGTATTGGAAATCGCATCTGGCTGCGCGTCAACAATCGGCGAATTCAACTCTATCATTCCCAACTTCATACTAACTTCACATTTCATCAAGGTAGTTGGGAAAAGTATAAAAGGAAGGTACATCGCTCAATTTACTCATTCTTTCATCATGAAGCGCCATCGCTACACCATCGTCAACATTCTCCGTCGCTTCAGACTCTACACCAAAATCGATCTCACAACATTACGCCAACAGCTTCCAAACAGCAAGTATTACCCGGGCCGTCCTCAAATGTTAGTGGTGAAGATGAACAATTCACGGAATCTTCAACTCTTCCCAAATGGGACTGTACAGATTCTCGGCGCCCTTTCTCATTCATCGGCGCAGTCAATGCGCTTAGAGCTACAAAGACTACTACGTCGGATATGGAAGAGGGAGAGGTGTGTGATGTCGAATCTGACTGTGGACAATATGGTGATCTCTACTCAATTGAGTGACAGTCTATCATTTTTGAAGATTCGTACCAACCCGAACTTTTTCCTGCAGCTCTCATTAGTTGTTGGTTGCCTGTGCATGTGGCAATCTTTCATAATAGTAAAGTGATCATTACTGGACTAAAATCTCATGAACAAGCAAATATGATCCTAGACTATCTCATTGAGTATGTACGTACCCAGCGGATTGTAAAATAAAAAACAATTTTTCCAACATGATGTTTTTATTTCAAATCATGATAGAACTTACAAATCATTTTTTCATTAGAGGATGGATTACATGAAAAGTTTTGAATAACAGATGCAAATCGAGATACATGTAAACGTTTTAAGATGAAGTACAGTACAAAAGCACCACACGTTGATGAAAGTGGATGTTGTAGTATGCGTTCATTTCGCTGATATTGACGCGTATGTTTTCTCAACCACTGCTGTGTTGGTATATTTGGAGGTTGAGCAAGAGAGTCAAATAGTTCACCACGTCGGTCTTCTCCAATAAAGATCGCTTTCCAATGCTCACCGCCTAAATTCTGTGAATGAGTGTTTAGCACAATAAAGATGGGATAGTGATTTACTGCAGGTGGTAAGGTATCGAGTGAATAGACATTATCGAAAGCTTTCAACGTCGCTTCGTCTGCATTACGCTGCACTTTAGTCTTAATATCGTCAGCAGTCAACCAACTCATTAACGATTATACTGAAGAATCACGTCACGATACTTTGTAATTTCAATATTTGAATCGAAGACTGCATAAATTAATACATTGATCGTCTCAGGTAGTGTTCTTTTGAACGTCAAATCCAAACGAATATTATGAGGCACGTTCGCTTGACGATAGGGTGCACTAATATCGCTGTCAGCAGTCAAATCAAATGCATAAATAGTATATCCACTCTTAAACTCTTTCATAGTCAGTCCGTTGGTATCATCCGTATTGTAAAAGCCAAAGACATCCATAAAATCAACATAACTGCGCATAAATTGATCCGAAGCAAAATCTGGTTTGTAGGGTGGACCAGGATGACTCACACCATTTACACGTAAAACAATTTCACTTAACTGATTGTGTTTAAAATTGAAAGGATTCTTCTTTATATTACCATTAAATGCATCATTTTCAACCATTGCCACCATGAGGAGCTTCGGTGCTTCCGATGGAAAGAGGCCATCTTTCATGAAACTCTTTTGATCTTTCGGAATTGTAAAGGTGAGAAGCTTTGTATGCTGAACGGGGTAAATGGCATTTTGGCGGTTAAGACCTTCAGCATGCCCTCTAATGACACTTGGATTCGGTACTACTCGACGAATGTAAAGTGCAATATCTTCCACATGAATTCTAAAATTGTCAACTTTAGCAAATGCATTCAGCGCAAATTCAGGCTTATTCAATGTCAGCTTGAGTCGCATGCTGGTATTACAGAGTAAAAACTTTGACTGTCTAAAGAAGTCTAAATTCAGCGGACCATATAGCTGACATACTCTACTATCTTTAATCATAGCAGATCGCTTTACAAAGCCACTGTTTGTTTCAACATCAAATTTTCCTGCTTCATCTCTGTACCATCCCATGGCTTCCATATGACTTTTTTGTGCTGCTGGATGAAACTGTGATACATGATTGAAATATGATTTATAGGGATAATCGCTTTGACCACCTTCCACCTGCTGCTCTCCAATCGTTAGAGAAACATCGCGAAGTAATGTAGTCAATGGTAAATTGTTCAGTCCAACTTTATGTGCATCGCCAATAGCAGTTCCATCTGCTTGCTGAATTCTAAACCTCAAATCAAGCATCGCATAACTCAAATCTATGTAGTCATCACTACCACCAGGAATAACAAATTCAATGGGGCCAGCATTCTCAGCTGTTCGAGGATGATAATCTACAATACTTGAACTAAGAATATCTGTCTGTATGGCTTGTTGATCGAACAAACAAAAACCGGAAGTTTTACACTCCATGATTAGAAGTTATAGCAGCGTCGTCGTTTAGCGCCTGATGAATGATTAGAGCCTCTGCGACGTTTGCGTGAATGCCTTTTGACTGAAGATCGCACCTTACCAGCTCCGCGATGTTTCCTCCTTCCTTTATTCATTCGTTTAGGTGATTTCTTTCCTTGAGTAACACCAGCAATGGTCTGCTTCAATGTTTTTAAACCGCGTTCCTTCCCACGATTCAACAAACTGCTCTTAAAACTTCTACCTCTGGAAAGATCACTAGCAACATCACCAGCAAAGCCAACGGCATTACTTAAAACATTTCGTTTTAAAGATCTACCGACATTGGATATGAGAGGTGCTACAACAGATTTCAGTGCACCAAGTATGCTACCTCCACGTTGGCGGCGAGCACCGATGTAAATTTGTCCTCCACCACTTACGTAGGAGGGTCGTGAATAAAATGAGGCAGTTGGATTCATAGCTCAAACCCTAAACATTGTTAGTTACAACTTTGCATGAATCACTGTCGATCACTTAGATGAAAGATGTCGGCACGAGGCATCCAAGAGTTCATACTTGAAGGATAACCAGTCCATTTAACAAGACACCATTCTTCACCTTGCCGTTTTTTACATCGAATGATTTTCTCTACCAAATATGTTTCACTTTCAGTGACTACCTCAATCTCATCGCGGTAAAAGCTACCCTCAATTTCTTCATTATCGTAATCTTTCAACTTGTAGGTGGTCGGAGAGTCTTTTTGATCAATCCTTGATACTGTAAATACCTCCTCTGTCCAATTCGGGAGGTACCCTTTAGCAAAAACACTTTTCACTTTTGAGATACGAACTTTATCGCCAATTTTCACATCACTTTTCACATGAGTGCGTTTACGTTGGAATGATTCGCGCACTTTATCTACATTGTCAGCATTTACATCTACTGGTCTGAGTCCAATAGAACGATGGATAGAGTGATTGTAGGCATGGAGTGTATCTTGTAGAACCTTTGTCCAATTTTGTGTCAAGTTGGCAGTAAAATGTCGCCACAAGCGATTTTTTAATGTGCGATTAAAACGTTCAACGAGTGCAGCTTTATAAGCGCTCTTTACACTAAACAACTCAATGTCATGCCTCTCAAATAATCTTGTCACATGCTGATTTTCAAACTCTTTTCCTTGATCACTCTGAATTCTTTTTGGAATGCGACCTTCTCGAAAAATTGTTTGGAATGCTTTTGCTACTCCTTTCCCTTCTTTAGTTTTTAAAGGTTGAGCCCACGCATAACGCGAGAAAATATCAATGACGGTTAAAATAAAATTATTGCCCGAGTTATGTTTTGAAATGGAGGCAACATCGCACAAATCTGCTTGCCACTGTTCATCGATGTCATGAACAATATAATGGCGGGTGCGGTACTTCTTTTTCGCTTGTTTGTGGAGTGTATAGGTAGCCTGACCCTTTAACCATCGTTTCACTTGTGATTGTGGAAGACCACTCGCTTTTGATAATTTCTTGATAGATGCAAATCCTGCCGGATGTTTTACATCATAATAGATTGACTTCAAACGTTCAGTCGATGACGACTGACTCTTTTTCCTCCTTCTCATCTTTTTGTTTTCTTCCCTTTCTACATTTACAACAACTGCAGCATTTAGCTTTAGCGGTTTTGCGATCGTGTTCACATTGCTTAGGGGTTTCATCATGAGAGCTGGCGCAGCAAGTGCAAGTGACAACGACATTCACCTCTGGTGGCTCATTACATGGCAAGCAACACATCTGCTTCATATTAATAATCTGAGAACATGTATTTCCTGGGAGGAGCTGTTTTACGTTTTCCTTTTACCAGTTTTAGTGGCGATGTAGATCTACGTCGAGTTCTTCCTCTTGTTTGCTTAGTGAGTGTGGGAGGGGATGTAGCAGGTGACGCCTTAAACCAATTTGTTGGCATTTTCATCGTCTGAAGCATTGGAGTAGTAGCCACTGTTGAATCAAGTTCTTTCAATGTCTCATTATTCAAAGCAAATTTTGGCACACTATGCTTTTTCAATAGTTTAAGAAAGTATGACCAACCAGGTGGAACATAGCCCTGACGGCGCTTTCTATGTGTCGCATACTGAATCAAGTCTTCATAACGTGAAGCATCAATCACTTTATTTTCATCTGTAATGATTTCTCCTCTATCATTTACATTGAGATGGGGCTCAATACTATTGAAAAGAGATATGGCATGTGCGCGAGATGCTAAAGGTGTAGCAGTCGATACAGAGTCACGCATCTTATTCTTCAAGTTTTTCAATTGCTCAACAGTTTCCGATTGTAATAATACAGCACGATGTGGATCTTTGATGTGAACATTTTGCTGATAATCTATTTCTTTCCTATACATTTGATTTGCAAGAGGTTGCTTTACTTGCTGCATGGCAGTCAATTGTACATATTCATCCTGAGGAATAACAATCATGCGAGAATAAGAACTCATAGTTTGTAGATAATCATGGGAGTTTTCAAAATATCACGTCGAAATCTAAATTCTTCCGGACACTCTTGCGTAAAGTCAATGAATAAGTAACCGTATGGTTTTTCAGTAGCTGCTTGAAAAATTTCAATTAAGGCTTTTGATCCTCTGGGTGCAACTTGTCGCGCTAAAATTTCAAATTGACTTTTATCTCGCGGATTCTTGAAAATAGCATAATAGTGTGTATTCAGGTTTCGTGTACGAGCTTCTTTTCCATCAGGAAACAAATTTTGTGTAATATAGATGATAAAGCACCTTTTATGGTGTGCTGCGCGAGTAAACATATCTGTAACATCTTTTGAATTCTTACTTTCTTTTAATAAATCATCCAATACAACAACATCATTAGACTGAAGTTTATCCACTGGAATAATTCCTTCATGTCGAATAAAGTTGCGACTTTGCAATTCCTGAAACAGCGACGGTTGATAAATACCATAACACCAAATCACTCGATTGATAGGTTCCTTAAACAACTCCCTTCTTTTACCCAATAAATTCAGTGTGAAAACAGTTTTACCTGCATGAGATGGACCTGATACAGTCAGAACTTTATCACATTGAAGTCTGAAATCCATTTTATTACTTTGAGACTCAACATTTGCATAATTAACGCTTAGAGCCAAAGATATTTCCCAATAGGTTGCCCACGGCAGGAGCTATCATTGGAAGTATTGCTGAAAGGAAACCGCCCTTTTGTGTTAGAGTTTTCCTCTTTCTTTGAAGGGCGACTTTAGGATTGGAGATGAAACGCAATTTTGTAGCATATCGCTTAAGTAACTTTCGTTGTTTTGGCGCTAATTTCTTCGTCCTCAACTTCCTCACATGAGAAATAATTTCACAAATGAATTTATCGTTAGCATGTCGTATAGCATTGTATCGCTGATTTGCTTTCATTCGTCGGAGAGCTTGAATGGCTGAAGAAAACTTTTGACTTTTACGTTTCGTCATTTTACGTTTCGCCATTTTCCGTGTTAGTCTTTGCTAAAACCTATCTTTACCACATTTGCATAGGTACTAACTATTGCGACATAAGTGACACTCGAAATGAGCAATATCACAGTGGTAACATTGGCAAAGTTGAATGCAATTACGTATGAAACAGCGTTGACAAAAAGCATGCTTACATCTCTTGAAGATGCGCTTTTCATTTCCATCCTTTCGCTTACATACATCACAACACATAGTTTCACCGTTACTGATGTCTATAGCAAGTCTTTTTGAAGATATGAATTTGCTAGCCTTTTCTAAATAATAGACGCATGTACAGAAGGAATATACTTCGAGAGTGAGCAGACATAGCTCGAAAACCAGTTGTGCTACAATCAAGTACCACTGCATTTTCAATTTTTCTTTATGGAAAGTTGAATGTGAATATCTGAAATCGCTTCAATCACTAGACTGCTACCATGATGGTTAAATGCGTTAAGACGTTCAGCAATTTTTATCATATGTCTTTTAAAAAATTCTTCGGGGTGATCTACCACTTCCATTGAATAAGAAGCAAAATGGAAAGAGCGACTTTCCACCTCTTCCTTTCCAAATGACTAAACTTAATTTTCGCAACTAATCGCGCCATGATAATGCTATCAGAGAATGTATTCATTAACTCTAGAAATAGAGTGCTAGCATCATCGACCACTGCTTCGATGTCGGTCTCATCTTTATGAAATTTTATCACATAATCTTGAACAGCTCCTTTTAAACTTTGCCTATGAAAACGTGATGTTCCGCAGTCGTTTGAGAAAGACATGATCGCCCTTTATCTAACCCATCCATTGCATGAAAACAACAACTCTTCTCATAGTAACATTTATTGAATAATGGTAACAAGCATGCATTATAAATCAATGGTTTGAAAGAGATAAAATAGATACAGCTGGTAACTATCATACAGCGAGCAATGATAACCATACAGGACTTTGGCAGTGTTGAGGTAAGGAGGAAAGAAGCATTGGTTATGAACGTAGCTACTACAACGAACAGACAAAATAGGAACACACAAATCCTTAAAACGTTTCGTGACTTCATGATAATGTTGATTCACTCTACTATCCCAAGGTGGGAGCAAAATATCATCAATGATTAGATTGGGAAATACTTTCCTCTCCTTACCAGGATTATTACAAAAGATGCGTATAACATTGAAAGCAGCTAACCATCGTTTAAAGTCAATAAGAAGAGCACTCTCACAAGAAAAGCCATAGTCTTGCAAATATTTCAGATTAAGTCCATGAATGTGTTTTCTCGCCCATTGATCAACATTGGGATCGCAGTTGGCATGTTGATGATAGACACTAACAATCTGATATGTCCAATTGTTCATAGCAATAGCACTGAGCTCCTGTACAGGTTCACCCTCACAATCCATAAAAATGATGATAGAAGCCTAAAACGGAAATTTACACATCTAAGGAAACGTTCTATAACATATTACAAAATGAAGAATTACATCGATGCTTTTCACGACAAAATACACAAATGATATGATGGCAACGAAGAAGTAAAATGTATCTAATAAGACCACGTCTACGACACTCAAAGCACATAAGCGAATTGTCATAGGGAAGAGTTAGGAAAGGACTAGCAATTCTCCTTCTTTGATTTGCGTTTTGATGTAGCATTCTTCTCCGACTTGCGCTTCGTACCACTGCTGTTAAGGATTTGATCAATTATGTCGTCCACGTTGGGTGGTTTCGGAATATATAGGATGGATTCCATATGCATGGAGAGAGAGGCTATTTTATTATCCTTGTGTCGACCATAATATAGCCCATTCACTTTGAAAAGGATATCCCAAGTACCTTCTCCGAGCTCATCACATCTGATGGGTATTGAATGATCTCCATCCTTCTTATAGTAAGTACACCAATGTGATACCGGTAGGCAAATGTGATTACCATCCCAAATCTTTCTATAGGGAGTATCCTTGTCATCTCTAGCCTTCCACTCTTGAGCAAGAGGAGTAGGAATGTCCATATTTAATGTCACGTACTCCTCAATAGTATCAAGTTGGTGGCGAATGTACGGACTCACGGGGATCAGTATGTAGTCCCCATACTGATTGTGCATTATCTTGACATCCGTGGAAGGGAGCATTCCCGTTTGGAGTACTACGCTATGATCATCATAACGCAAGGCTTGTTTAAATTTACGCTGTAGCGGTGTAGGATTATGTACCTTGGTTGTTTCTTCCACTGGCCTCAGTTGTAGATGATCTGACCGTAGCGAACCTTGTAACGTTTGACCGCCATTTTGTCCTACTAGTGCAGTAGATGGAGTAGATGCCTGAAAATGAAAAAAGATTGTATTAAGTTTACGTTCAAGGGAGGAGAGGGAGGGAAGTAGCGACTTACCATTTTAGTTGGATAATAGAACAGGGAACTAGGGAGAGAGAAAATGTGCGTCCGTCACTCGTGTGATTCAACGATGGAATGATTCTCGCTGTGGAAGGCTCGCTATTTATAAAGAAATGCTTGATTCTCATTGGATTATGATCCTCATTGGACAATAACATCAAGTTGATTCCAAATCTGGCATCCGTTTACCAATCCGATAGTTCGTTTTGAAGCTACAGCCCAAAACGTCCCAAATTCTAACTCTGTCGTTTTTCACCAATGTCCCAAAATCTTAAATGGCGTCTCACATCTAAACGAAGGCAGATACGAACAAGCCGATTCTTTCACTGAATTTGTCTCACTCTTAGCTTTCAAACGAGCTATCGCACGACAAAATCCGTCCACTGGAAGCCAAAATCGAAGCAAGCTGTCCAGGGGGGGGACGTCAGCCGAAAATTTTTTCTCTCCGACTTCGCTGGAAACATCCTTCCTAACCCAAAATTTCACGTAGATTCCGAATCTGGCCTCCGTTTTCTCATCCGATGCTTCGTTTGGACGCTACACACCAAAAACATCACACACTATAGCCTCAAGACTAATCCTGGCGGTCGGCCACGTCAACCTAGACGGTCGCCCACGTCAACCAGGCGGTCGGACCAACTCACCCGAGTCTCACACTCTGTCGTTGCAGAGAGGGGGGGGACGTCAGCGAACATGTTGTGAACGTGGACCCACCTGGCCGGCACACCACGACAGACCACAACCTCTGTCGTTCCAGAGGGGGGGGGGGACGTCAGCGAACATGTTGTGAACGTGGACCCACCTGGCCGGCACACCACGACAGACCACAACCTCTGCCGTTCCAGAGGGGGGGGGGCTCAGACACGAAGCACCACGGCGGCCGACCACGACACTGCCGAGCCAGAGGGGGGGGGACGCAGCGATGGCGGCCATCTTGCGCGGTCCAGAAGTGGAGTTTTGCTTACTACTGCGTTGTATCAGATATTCAATTATACATAAAGTACATTAATACTACTATCACTGACAAAATTTTAAGAGCACCTTCATTTTTTTACTGTTTTAAGAAAATACTACTTTCAAGCCTAAAACATAATTTACTATCTAAAATGAAACTCACACTTCATGTAATAACACATCAGTTGATAAAATGGGTCCTATATACGTACAGTATGTTTCACAAATCAAAAGTGGGTTGACCCACCTCGATTTCTGATCACCTCTTGCAGTCGTTGAGGCATAGATGCCACCAGCTTCTCACAAAGGTAAGAGGATATTTCGGTGCACCAGACCTTTATAACGAAGATCAGTTGATTCTAATTTGATGGGCGATTTCGGGAAACTTTTCATTTCAGAATATTGAAATGATTGAATATTGTTTGATATTGAATATGAGTCGGTCGTCGTGTGTCGTAGTCTTACTTCGATGGCTATCCTCAAAGGATTCACTTGATCTAAATTTTGAAAGTGCATTGTGCAAACGACGTGCAATAGTCCTTTCCGATTCACCATAATTCGCATAAGCCACAATTTGTGCTCGATTAACTGCACTAACCAACTTGCAACGACCCATGATATTAGATGAAATGAACGAGTTGTTTGATTTCCTATCGTCATAATTTGGTTTGAATATATAAAAAATCTTAATTTTTTGAATTTTTAACACATAGGGAATTATGCACAAACTGATGAAATTTGAATCATGGCAGCTGGTTCTTGTTGACTGAATGAATAATTGAAGAGAGGTAAACATATTGCCTATGAGGTGGTCTTTAACTTTTGTTAGTGATAGTAATACATAAATAACAAATACTATAAATAATACATAAATAACATAAAGCATAACTAAGTCACAATAGGATTATCTTTTGACAGTATATATCACTATGTCTTTACATATAGGCTGAGCACATGCATTTGCATGCAGGCCGGTTAACCGATTATCCGGTCAATTCAAGCGAGGTTATCAAGAAAATTTTAACCGCTGACCCCTATGTAATTGCTATTACAAATCTGTACGTCTGACGAGTTCTACCTAACTCCTCTTCCTGTCAGACAGGATCAAAGAAAAAAGCAAGTAAATTCAGTGGAAAGCAGATTGAGGTTTCAGTAAAAATGAGATTTTCTATGTTTTCTCTGATTAAGGGAAGAGTACTAAGGCTAGAGCCATAAATTTTGGCATAGAACTTCTTGAGCATTTCCTATCATGTTCATTAACATTTGCTTATGAATGAAGCGAGATACTTCCAGATTTTGTTAGTCTCCTAATGTCAGCAAACACAATATTTTGGTCAATTTTGACCACATCTAGCCACAATTTCACATGCATTAGCGATCAGAAGCCAGAAAATAATACAGGCTGGGCCATTTAAAACCGCCGATTCTAATTCATTGTAACTTTTTTGATACTCAATCAATTTCAATAAAATTTCCACACAAGTTACGTACAAACATGCAATTTATGTCCATTATGTTTAAACTCCAAGTAGACAAGATTTTTCACGAAATATGAACCTCGACATGACGGCCGTCAGTTTGCATCATCTTCTCCAACCGAAGCTGATATTTTTCCATCGTCTTGTGTCGCATCTTGTTAGTCATTTCACCGAAAGCAGTCATAATGCGCTCCTTCATTTACGTGATGTCCCTTTATATACTGTACTTTATAAAGCCCACAGGAAAAAGTCGCAGGCCGTCAGATCCGGCGACCGTGCCGGCCAGCGAATCAGACCTCAACGACCCATCCACCTGGCAGGAAGCTTTTCATCCGACCATTTGCGAACCGCTCGACTCCAATGTGGCGGGGCACCGTCCTGCATGAAAATGAGTCTCTTCCCTAGACCGAGTTGCCCCACTGTTGGCCGAAATTGCTCCTTCAGCATAACTAAGTAGCGCTCACCATTTACAGTTTCGTCAAAGAAGAATGGTCCATTGATTCCGTCAGCCCAAATAGCCGCCCATAGTTGTTTTCTCAGGGTGGAAGTCTTGTTCGGCAAAGCAATTCGGGTTGTGCGGAGTCCAGTACCTGTGATTGTGGCGATTGACCGCACCCGTCCAGGTAGAAATGCGCCTCATCCGAATATGCAAGCGAACGAGGGCGCGATGGATCGTCTGCAATACGCCGAAGTTTTCGATCGCAAAGTCAAGCCGGCTAGCGAAGTTCTCCGAGAGAGTCTGAACCATATGCACCTTGTTTGGATGCCATTTTAAGTAGGTGAGGATCCGACGGACAGTTGTGCGACTCATTCCTAGAGCCAACGATGCTCTACGAGCCGAAGTGTGGGGATCCTTGCTAAAATCCTCCGGAACTGCTTCGATATCCTCATCATTCCTCCGCGTTCTGGTTCGACTATGTGGTGCATTCAAGACGCTTCCAGTGTTCATCAGCGCCGCATGCCACCTTCTTATGAAATCGCCTGACGGAATCGAGCCATGTCGTGCCTTGCAGAATTCGGTACGGAACTTGCGCTGCACCAAAACAATGTTCTGTATTGAATCAAGCCACACCGCACATTTTGCGCTCTCTCTTGTCGTGCACGACATGGTCTTTTGATGGAAATGAAGGATATCTTGTGATTAAAGTTTGAAATCTGTTGATTTCTACAGTAAACACCAATTTTGAAATTTTCAATCAATTTAACACAGCGATGATGTTGTTCCATTCAATTCAGAAGGCTAGGCTCTGTATGCAGTCTACTTTCCACACTCTAATAATGTTTTCTCATGATCGGAAAGTTAAACTTAGATAAACTTTGGAAAGTTAACTGTAAACATCTATGGGAAGAACTATCGTCAAACATTTAACAAATTTGACCCAGAAATGATACCTTTTATCACAGATATTGAGAACCTTGAAAACTTTTCACTGTTTCAAATTAAAGGTTTTGGTCACTAAAATTTAATAAAGGAGATGTTTTTGACTACTACAGTTGAAATGACAGATGCATACATACAAAACTGTAACATGTCAGAAAAACGTAAATTGCATGTTTTATGTAACTTGTGTAAAAATTTCATATAAAATGGCAGAGTGACATAAAGGTTATAGGCAATTATAATAGGCGGTTTTATATGGCCCATCGTATAGATTCATTTACATCAGCGGCGTGAAACTTAATAATAAACCGAATATTTGTAATTTCAACCACATAAATGTAATTTCTTTATTTCCATTTATACCAAGAGATAATTTGTTCTTCTGAATTCTTTTACCGTAGCTTGTCGAAGACAACTGTCAAACAAGCGCAACAATTGGATGCAAATGTGATATCATAATGCAAAAATACAGAAGATAAAGTCTTGAGTTGAAAAAATCATTCGCGCGATTTTGTTAAACATGAAGTCTCGAAATAACGTAGGTATATTGCTGTTGAATTATTGGATTGTTGACCGTAAGTAACATAAAGCTAAATAAAGAGAACTTCATTAATTCTTTCACACGGATAATAAACAATAAAACTCGCCATTAGGAAAATTTGAGATGAATTTTCCATAGATGATAAGTCGAGTGATGTCAATCAATATATGAATTAACAAACCTTCAAGAAGCTTCTGTTGCTTTCTCAAGCGCTTTAACATAATCATATAATATACATTACATAAATTATTATATATACTATTTATATATATATATATATATTATTTTATATTATCACTATACATTTATTATGCAATACCATTTTATTATTAATAATATAGTTAATGATATTAATTAAATTATTATTTTATTATATATATCATCATAATCATAGTATATAATGTAAAATATATACATAAATGAAGTTATTCCGTCTAATTCCGTGCACCTCATGAATTTATTTTTCAGTGATCCCGATTAATATTTTCATTTATTCACTCAAAGTGAATGGGATCACCCTGCAAGAGGTCCAATAATTTCGTCACTTCGGAGATGTCGTGGACTCAGAGGCAGGTACTGAAGGAGCGTTTCGAACTCACATCGCGGCTTCTTGGACGAAGTGGAGAGAATTGACCGGTCTTCTGGCCAACAAAGGCATATCACTGAAGTGTATAGCTCATGTGTATGAGATGTGTAAAAGATCGGTCCTCATCTCCGGCGCAGAAACGTTGCCTCTCAGCCAGCTACTGGTCGAGCTACCCGAAGTGCTTACAGAAGCATAATGAGAAACATAGCAAAAGATAGGTTGAAAGTTAAAGTTTCAGGCAATGAAGTAGCAAGATGTTGTGGCTTGCCTGAACTTCTGGTAGAATGGTATTCTAGCCAGAATGCATAGAATTGCATAGGCATTTAGCTCACCCGATAGCAGTGTACTCATAGGTTATCCAATTTTCAATTCAATCATAGGCCCTAATTATATTCACGAGATTTGTTTGACATGCATGTGATTAAGCAGAAAGTTACAAGTATTGAAATAATGCAATGAAGTAAAAATCCAGTATTGGTTCTTCATTTACAACTTTGACTCGTCTACAAGCTGTAGGAAGTAATAAAACCGAATTGCGATGTATTGATCTTATTTAATTTTTATAACAAAAATTTTTCGGCTCACACGCCCTTATCAATGTTATAACACATCTGGATATAAATGAATATATACAGATGAATACAAATTTCAAAAATTGTAGGTTGGTCTATTACTCTACCGTATTATGATTCCACAGGAATCTGAGTGGCGGCACTGCACTATGAAACATAGCACAGTGCCGCCAAAGGACCCTAATCAAATGCTGTGTACCTATAACAGATTGTTAGATATCATGTATATTGATACATGAGGAGGAATTAATTTGGGATAAGGAGGAAATTAATCATTGTTGTTCTTCTTCGGTCTTGATTTATTTTGATGGCCAAACTCTACTTTCCGGTTCAGTTGCGGCTTTTCTAAGTCAATGGTCGCTTAACTTGCCTGACGTAGTGTGGCATTCTTTGGGCATCGTGCTCGCACTTCAATATTCCAAAGCACATCTTGCTTTCCATGTTTTTCTTTTTGATGTTGGTATAGAATAGATGTTTTGCTTTTATTTTTCAGCAACATAAGGTGCTCCTTCATTCTTTCTTGTAAAATACGAGCAGTCTCTCCGATGTAGGTATATTGACATACATTGCATTTCAACTGATACACGCAATCACGGACTTGGCATATTTTATTTCGGCTGTAAGGACAGACACAACAACTTGGATTTTTGCATGTTGAAGAAGTGAATGGATTGGATTTGGTAAGTAACTTTTCCTTTGGCGGCACTGTGCTATGTTTCATAGTGCAGTGCCGCCACTCAGATTCCTATGGAATCATACTACGGTAGAGTAATAGACCAACCTACAATTTTTGAAATTTGTATTCATCTGTATATATTCATTTATATCCAGATGTGTTATAACATTGATAAGGGCGTGTGAGCCGAAAAATTTTTGTTATAAAAATTAAATAAGATCAATACATCGCAATTCGGTTTTATTACTTCCTACAGCTTGTAGACGAGGCAAAGTTATAATGAAGAACCAATACTGGATAAATAATGTCTCGTGGCACAATTTGGCAAATATTGCCTCTTATTCAGAAGTAAAAATCAAAATAGATAAACGCACGGAAGAGGTAAAAAATATTATTGCGTGCAGCTCACACATAATCAAGTTATTCCACTTTTCTTCTGCATGTAGGATAGTGTCTAAGTTCGAACGGTCTCAGAACAGGAAGAGAGCTTCCGAACATTAGATGGAACTTTGTTCCAGAAACTTGTCCATAAGACCTGAGAGAATTTTGACCATATCTGACAGTCTTCACTTTCGGTTGCAAAAAAAACATTGCGGCGCACTCTTGTTTGATCACATAACGTAAAATGTTCAGCGAGAGTAACGGAGCATAACCTTTTATGAATTGATAATTCGCAAGAAATTCTCGGGGGTTTACTGATTCGCTCGATGCTGTTGTCCACCACCATATTGACTTCATTGTCCTGAATAATGCCATATACCATCGAAGTTCCAGTTCCGTTGCATTAAACATTGACATCAAATTTGAAATTGGTGCCTTTACATCCCTGCTGCTGCTGCTCTCGGGCATCTGTTTTACATTGCATGCAGCTTCCTGTTGCAGGGAGAGGATAGGAATGTGTAGAATATTGACATGTATTCAAAATGGGGCATAATGTAAGTTTGCACTAACTTCCATCGCACAGTTCTACTAACAGAATTCTTAAGTCGACGTATACCAGTCAGCTTCCACACAAATATGCGTTGACAAATATTTTATTTGTTTTTCGAATTTGAAGTCTCGATCAATGCGCAGCCCAAGTAGAGTAATACAGTCAATGTTTTCCAAAACTACTCCATCTGCGTTAAAGCTGATATGGTCACTGTGTGTTCCCAGGCATAGACATTGAAACTTATCTGGTTTCGGTTTCAGATTGTTCTTAGAAAACCAATCAAGTATGGCCGTCATAGTCGTGTCTAACTTTGTTTGAATTTCATAGACATTATCTCCAACAGTCCAGAATCCAACATCGTTCGTATAAGCAAAACCTTCGGTACCACATTTTGCAACCATAGGAAGAAGATCGTTTGTAAAGACGCTCCAAATGAGATGATCCCATTGAGAGCCTTGTGGAATAGCTCGATTCAACTTGAAGGAGCGTATGGATAAAACTCCATTGACTATTACATGGTTGCAACGGTCCGATAGATAGGATTTCATCAGCCCTAAGGCACCAATAGACATCATCCATTTTTCTGATCGAGTTAACGTTTATTTGTCCAGCGCATAACTGGTTCTTGTGTCTTTCTCTTGAGTGTCATGCGTTCATTTATCGGTAGCCAGCTCAGTTGCTTAAGGTATGGAGTAATGTGCTCTGGACGGCAGATTCGAAAAATCAGACGGACGCATGAATTTTGTACTTTTTGCATTTTCCTCATCAACTTATTTGGCACACCACTGAGAATGCTATTGCAGTAGTCCAGCATTGTACGCACATTGATCATAATTCTTTTTAACTTTTCAGTTGAAAGATATCACTTAACACAATGCAGTCTCCGAATTTCAATGAAACACGATCTACATATCAGACTTGCGTGTGTGTTGAAATCAGGGATGCGGAGTCGGAGTACTATCAACTTTTGCTGAAGTCGGAGTCCTTATCAATTGATAGGACTCCGGACTCCGGCCCATTACTAGACCCGAAATATAATACAAACAAATTATTTATCCTCGTGCATGTAGCTGTCACTGTTTTCATGTCAACTTTCTCCGTCAAACAAAAGTACAGAGGCAGCAGTGCATGCAAAGCTTGCAATAGTTGAGGGAATGAACCATGATAGTGAAAAAAGGATTGTCGTTTCACTTGGTGATTTAGTAGAGAAGATAAGTCTTCCCAGCCTCGATTACACCTACGCACCAAAGGTCACATCAAAGACAAAAATAAAGTATTAGTTTGTTTGAGAACATTACCTCTTACCCTCACGTTAATCGTGTGTGATGACTCCTTCAAAGCGCATATTAAAATCGAAAGTGTGCTCATATTTCTTGAAGAAGGATGGGGGTTTTTCCTACCTGGTAGAGACTGGAGAAAAACCGTGTGAAGCACACATCAACAAGATGGGAGGAGCCGAGTCGCATGCAACCAATTTAAAGCGACATTTGATAAACTTTCATCGAAAATGATTGATAATTGATGCAGAAATGATCACTAAAGATAGGTTCAAGCAAGCCTATAATGATCTATGATGTATGATGTAGGTTACCAGTTTTTTTAAAAAACACTAGGCTATATATACTTGCCACCCGGAGTCGGAGTCCTATCAAAATTGATAGGACTCCGCATCCCTGGTTGAAATTCAGTCTCTGATCGAGAACAACTCCCAGGCAATTCACTGAGCTACTGTATCTCACATATATATTGCATTCAGTTTACATGAATTTAACTTAAATGTTCGAGATTTCCAATTTTCATTAAGTTAAGTTGCTTGCAATAATGCATGTGAACCAGCAATTCAAATATTTGAATAAAATTCTTTTTCTTCATCAAAGTTGAGAGTGTGGTTTCTGTGGAAAAGTTCGCAAGCGGATTTTTTCTGTCAGAAATATTGTCCAAGTTATTTCTATTTTGGTGTACTTGGTTTTGCAAATTATCATTCAGCAATGTTTATTCAATTAATATGATTTATAACTATTTTAATATTTTGCTTCGCATTATATAAGTTCACAATCTAAAAGGTACTGTGAATGGATCAATTTACATATTTGAATTGTTTAATAGGTGCAGAGAAGTTACTAGCCGCACATCTTACCAGCCGCACATCTTTTGCATGGCAATTTGATCTATCGTTTATTTCATTGTTGTTAATTGCATTCACGACATGGCTTAAGATGCTTTGGTGGACAACCGATCCCCGCTACTTGCCTTAATGTCGGCGGTCACAATTGTGACGTGTTATTTATTCATTGATTATTATTGCCTTGACAACTGATGTGTGGTGGTGAGGGTTTGATCCTGCCAATTGATGCGGTTGCGTAGGTGGCTCGTAGCTCAGTTGGTTAGAGCGCAGGTCTAGTTAACCTTGGTCGTAGGTTCGAATCCTACCAGCCGCACACCTTTTGCATGGCAATTTGATCAATCATTTATTTAATTTCATTGTTGTTAATATGGAACAAAACTAGTGATCTGAAAACATTATGATGCGCATGAACATGCATTAAAGTATTGAGGACTAGTAATTACGAATATATACCTAATGTACAGTTCATTCAAATCACAGTTGCCCATTCAATGTGCAAGTATGTTGACGACAATGCAATGTCTTTCACAAAATGTAGCCCTCTAGTGTGTTACTCAGAAAATCGGAAGAAGTAGCATTACTCTGGACCAACTAATGCTCTGACCGTTAACCTTTTAAACTTGCTAACTCTGCTAGCATGAATCACTACCAACGGACCTGAATCTAACTTAAGGGGCAGTTAGCTACCCCAAAGACATACCGGATGATAACTACAGTTGTTTCCAAAGATCTAGTGGCGTGCACATTATTTCCATGTTTTCAATTTAAAGTGTATTCTAAATCTTCATACCTTTAAGCAGTTTCATTTTTCACTTTCTGCATTTCAGTACATCATTCATTAACACATGTAATTATTATTTCATATAAAATGTTGAGCTTCTCCAGCAGTGTACAAATAGTTGGTTAATTTCTCTATTGATAATTCCTTTCCTACAATTGATTCTGAGTTTGTTCACTAAGAATTGTAGCCAATCACTATACTTGTCCTGTATGGTTGAAGAAAATAGCTTGACGTAACGTTTTTATCCTCTGCAAAATCATTGACAATGCCATTCTTGTGAAGAAAATAGAGAATTTGTTATTAGTTACCTACCTGTAAACTTGAATGATGATGTCTATTTGATATGTCCGTGCTACAATGGAATTAGTTCTGTTTCGAGTATGAGTTTTTTACTTTGATACATGTACATGCAAAATTACTAACTTTTTGTTCCATTATCCCATTGTTACAGAAATTCGCCTGAAGTTTCTGACTGGAGCTTGACATCCTCGTCAAATTATAAATGTCAATGTTGTCTTTAATACCAGTTTAACATTAAATGACAGCGCGGATGAGAGTATCTGTTTCTAATTTAAAAAATGCAAATCATAGTAATCCAAGTTTCAAACTTGGAAAGAGAACAACGCTATCTTTTGACGCGTTTTAGTAACAGCAAATTTTAGCTGAAAATTGAAATAGGTCAAAGGCTTCATTTCAAGATGGCTATTTCCAAAACATGATAAAAGTAAATATTATTCAAGGCAATTATCAATTCTCCTTTTATTGAAATAGAAGCAGTATCATAAAAGAACAACGTAGAAGCCACTCCGTCAAAAAAGATGGAATCAATTTTTCAATTGATGTTAAAACTTGAATTGCAATGTTACTACTTTCGGTACCCTAAAACATGGTACTGCATGTTTATCCATGTTTTATCTATTCATTCAAGTTTATTCTACACAGAAGGTAGAAGAGGCATCGCTGTTTGCAAAGTTGCACTAGCGTGTAGCCTCAGCAATGCAATTCAAAATGTTGACAACTTTGTACAAGTAATAGGACCAGTTCAGTCCAGTACTGTGAAACATCGGTGGACTGAGTCAATGCGTAGGTTGCGTTTAGAAACTTGAAGTGAAGGAGACAGCACATTTGATTTAGAAACTATCACTGAAACACTGACAACGGGTGCATGCATTCGCAAGATCAGAGATTGATAGTTTACAGCAATGTCCTCGTGTGGGTGTCTTTTTTCCAATAACAAAGAAATCTGCTCGGGGCGACCAAACAGTGTCAAACAGTGAGTTGTTAGTGACAAGCAAATTTCAATGGGTTAATGACACTGTTTGAGATTTGTTAGTCTAAAACTGGATTTACAATGGCGTGTGTTCGACTATCGTGTGTTACATTTGCCTCGCGTGTTTTACACACTCGTGCGTGTGCTTACACGGTACCGGTATGAAGGTAAAAACACTGGCGTCAAATGGGTCTCTATTTTTCGTCGCGTGTGTTGAAATTTGCTCAATACACCCGAGATCAATTTAGTTTGACTTTCTCTGAACACACGCACACAATTTTCGAGGCAAAACATGAAGAATGAAAAGAGATTGAAACGATTGACAGAAGACGAACTGCTTCTTGCTGAGGCACAACCGCATGACCATTTGTAGAACCTATCCTGCAAGCAAAGTTGGACCTTGGGTTTTAGGTCGACCTTGGGTAAGTGATACAAAACTTGGGCTTTCTATTAATGCTGAATATATACAGATCAAGTTACATAAAATTAATATTCTGATTTGAATCTTAGGAGAACTACATAATATGAGCATGAAGTTCTGATCTTTTATAAAAATTCTACTCAATTCACAGAATACGAGTATTTCAAAATTGAAATAATTGTGCTTATTAGCTATTTCATTCTGGGCTTGACAATAACGCGCATTGAAAGTTCATACATATTGTATCTACTGCAAGCTTACATGTATTTTGTTGCATTTGTGCACATTGAATTTTTATATATTCCGTATATTTTATATCTTCGCACCCTTAACTTTCTGCAATAGCTTTGAAAACAATTGCCTTGCAATGAGCAATGTGCAGCTCAATCATAATTAAATCAAAGATCTTCAATTAGTCAGTATATCAGTGTAGATTAAATTAAAAGAAAACCTTATCACAAATACATGTACTTAGGCTACTATTGCAATAATAAACTGTTTCCCACTAATACCACACTTCACATGGGCCCAAAAAGAATTTTGGCTTATAGAAGAATATTTATGTCAGCACAAAATACAAAGAATGCACTTCGTTTACTTGATTTCATTCATTTATTGAAACTTGGGCTTTGGGTTTTGACCCCAAGTTTTGGCCCAAAACATGTACTGGGTATACCCATACAAGTCAGTTGTAGTTGAGTGGAATCAGTATTTTCTTTATCTGGAAAATCTTGAGGTCATGAGCAAATAACTGAATCTGACAATCAGATGAAGCGCATGATGCACCATCACGAATAAATAGAAGGTAAAGATAAATTCCAAAAACCGAGCCTTGGTGGACTCCATTTATGAAACAGTTCTTTTGAATGATCACAAGTGTTATACTAGTGCTTGCCAAAAATAGCATGCTCTTTTAGAAGACTGTCCCGCTAAGGTGCGCATTGTAAAAGCTATAAATCAGTGTTTCTTAACCTTTTTACCGCCACCGCCCACCTATCAGTCAAAAATTTTGAAAACGCCCCCCAACCCAACCTGACAACAAGTAAAACAATACATTAGTATGCAACTGTATATTTTTATTTTGTTATACTGGCGTACTTCCTTTTTGGATTTGGAACACGACATTGCTAATCTCAGACAACAATAACAAAATTCTCTCGCGTTCAGCATTTATGTACCAAACCGCTGCTAGACGCACACATCACGTGCACGCACTCACTCTGCATTCGCGTAGTACACTATCATCTATGCTGCAATCACAATTAGTACACACAGCGGCATACATTTGTGATTCTTTGACTGTATTAGGCTAACAAAGCATTACAGCGATGCGATGGATAGCTAAGTGTATTTTTGAAATACAATGCTGTTTTCAATATTGGCAGAATTTCACATTATGCCAGGAGAATTAGGGTTAAATGGCGTAATTTCAAAACGCCCCTGTGGGATTCCAAAACCCCTACTGGGGGGCCCAATCGCCCCCATTAAGAATCACTGCTCTGGATGCTATTGCTATATCACACCGAAAAGAATATTTCTGAAGTCGAACTTCTTCAGGCCCCATGGCCCTAGACTTTTAGGCCCAGTAACCATGACGGGCCTTGATTAGGATTTATCTATGACAAAACATACTAGCATTTCCTGTTGTGTGCAAAAATACGATAATTAAAGTGATTTTTAATGATTACACTGTAAATCCCCCAATACCAATTACATACGAAGGATGCATACCAAAATATCTTCGGTATATTTCTGTATTCTCTTGGTATATATTTGTATGCTTTTCGTTTGATTTTTGCAAATGTGGTATGCTTTATATACTAAAGCCATACCATACCAATGTTAAAGGAAAGCACCGATGATTTCTAATATATGTTGATTTAAGGCCTTTTGTCAATAAAGATCACACTAATGTTACCACTGTTTTGTAAGTAGTAAGATAATGACATATAATAGTCAAACTTAAAATACTGAATTCGATTTTAATACATGTAAGTCTAAGGCATTTCATAAATAATCAATGAGTAGGCTATACAACCATCAACAATTATGCATGATGTAATTTTGGAACTAAGCATATTATCAATCCGAAATAAAAACACATTATAATTCATGAACGCAAAAATAGCTATGTTTGAGATATATAAGTCAACATGGTTCCTCGATAGCTATCGTATTATTTAAATGATGTTTATCAACTTAGTTCATGGAAATGAACTAATTATGAGTCTTGTGAATGCCATAAGACAAGTAGCAAATAAATCTAATCTAGTTAAATAACACACTTTTACAAAGAAATATTCACGACTGGTATTACTGGAAAAAAGCTATTTGACAGTAGTATGTAATATAACTTATTTTTTTGCCATGTGACTTAAATCTATTCATACGAAACACATACGAAGCACATACCAATTTGCATAGGGTCTCGTATATAAAACATACCAACAACACGTGTTTCATCGAAAAACAGCCAATCACAGATAGAATGGTTCGCATCGCTACATACCAATAACATACGAAAGTGAGTGAGATTTCGTATGAAAAACATACCAGATATATGTAAACATACGAGAATCTCGTATCAGATGTTAGTTTCAAATTGTATGTGATTTTGGTATATATTTGTATGTAATTTTCGTATCCAGCGATTTACAGTGTAGCCGTTGAAATTTCATCAACTTGCTAATTGCAAATCTCAAATTTACCCGGGCATAGCTGCAACTTGAAATATGGAGTTGTGTCGATTTTGAGAAAACTGTAGGCCTGCTGATGATTCCTGATATTGGATGAAATGGCAGCTATCCAAGTCTGCTCCCATTTTTCAACTGAGGATGCAACACAGTATTTAATTATTTTATTTAAATTAACATAAGAAAAAAATTAGAGCATTAAGCCTGAGGCATAGAGCTGGACTAGCTGAAGTTAGACTGTAAATATTTATTATCCTTATCTTCACCTACTACCACAAAATTCCAATCCCACAGTAAAATCAACGTACATGTAAGTCATACGTTGAACGCAGACGATGTAATGAATGCGAACTCTGGTGAAACAGTAATGAGTGACATTGGTTTGCCATTTGAATAAATTGCTCTCAGCTCTCAAGTGCAAAAGCAGTTGCATCTAGCATGTAGATTTTAGCGATGCGCTCTTAGTTCTCAGTTCTCATTAATGATCGCATTAGGCTTCACCCACACTACGAGCTTTTCCAATCGTTTTGCAGCTAATATAAAGTCATCATTCCAGCAGTTGTGTAGACTGCGACAGCGAGCAAACCAAATGAAGCTTACGGACATACGTTTGCTAGGGAAACTCGTGCTTGCTTTGCTTTGCTTTCACTGTGACTGAGGCCAAAGAGAGGCGTCTTGTGGCCAAGTTGCTGCTTAGTGAATCATCAACTGAGTTGGAGTTGACGAATTCAATGCATCTTATTTTTGTTTTGAGCACTCAAGTGCAGGAAATGGTTGAGTAGTTCTTGAAAATGTTGTCTTCATAAATGAGAACCCCCTGTCATTGCCGACCAGATGAAAAATAGTGCATGAAGTCGAACTCTGGAATCGCCGAGCCACTCAAATGACCAGCATCGATCTCGGATTCATATACATTCAAAGTGAACTACTACAACGATCTAACTCGTTATCAGTTGCACCACGTGGATGTTGTTTGTTCATTTATGCATGTTTCATGCGGTTATTCAAGCTATAAGTGCGACATCCTTCAATCTATCTGATGCGGCAAAATCTGATGAAAGAAAAATTAGCCCCAACAAATTTCCAAAAGTAGTTGCTCATTTTGCGATCATGATCACATTTGATAATATTTGATTAAAAATATTGTACAGACATGATTAGGCCGATATGGCAATTTTCTTCGCTTTCATTCACACTTTGAATCCAATATTATTTTGTGAACTATCAAAGTCTATTGAATTACTATTGAAAATCTATAAATGATTTCATTAAGTAAAAATTCAAAGCCACTGTGTTCTTGTGGAATCACATGTCAGATGTCAAAAGTGCCATTTCGTTAATAATGCTGAAATGCAGGTCAACTAACTACCAGAGGGTGCATGTTAGTTGAGAAATTGTACACTTGAGACTTCCAATGTATGATTAGGCTACAAAATCTTGTCCATTCCGCTTATACAGTATATACAGATCATTTTCACGAATGTTCACACTTTTGGTTCAGACTTTTAGTTCAATCAGTGTTTGAGCATCACATCGTGAGTTAGCAGCAACACTACCAATCATTGCCACTATTTTGATGAATATATTTTATCAACTTCACATTGTTTGGTTTCTGACGGCCATTATCAGAAAATCATTTATCACCAATGACATGTTGACGTTCAAATGACGGCACAATCAAGTGAATAACTCTGTCACGCTTACTATCGGAATATTATTCAATACGAATGGAATTTAATGCTAGTCAAATCGAATACAGTGAGACAGATATTGTATTAATGATTGACGTTCTAATTGTATTCAAGATAATTCTCTAATTAAAATCAACATGTTTTGACCCGATTAATATGCAATCTGTATCTGTGTCGCATCATCTCTTGAATTGCGACATATTCACTCATATAAGCTTCCGAACTTTGATGCATGCATAGCGAATGACAGGGTTGGAACCGGTCCAGTTTTGGCGGCCGAGACCGGTCCGGCGGCCGGTTTAGTCAAAACCGGCCGGAACTAAGCCGGTGTCTCTGCAATCTACTGATTAAGACTGGCACCCACAGAATTGGAACATGTAACGTTAATGAAATGGCACAATCTGCTGACACAATACCATAGCAATCGAACAATAAGCAGCCAGTTCAACATTAAACACGCCAAATTGTGCGAAGTTTCAGTGACTTCTATCAACCGGATCACAGAGCAAAGAGACACAGACGATATCAAGTTCTACAGAGAAGTTTGTGAACGTTTTTCGTGCGCCTGCTAACTTTTTTAATAGTCAATTTTTAATAGCCCAACATTATCCAGAGAACTTTGACTCAATGATCTGAATTCTTCGAATCTGAAGGAATCGTGGAGATCAGAGCATTTTGAAGGAATCCACAGCAATCGGAAAGACACTCACAACTATTTTTCCTATCTCTGCAGGGTATTAAGAAATTCTTAATGCTCATTCAACAAGCTCCTGCATGTGCCATCGTTTTCAATCAGTATGCACTTCTAGCAAAGTGAAAAGCTCAAACAATCTAGTTCTTTTCTGGCAGGTGCTCAACATAGACTTAGTCAACATCGGCCTCAGTCACAGTACGAGCTTTTCCAAGCGTTTCCGAGCGAAGCGTCTTGCAGCAAACGGCTCACAATGTTTGCGTCATAGAAATTATGTTAGCATTCTCCTGCAATGTTCCAATTCTAATTTAACTGACTAGATAATTGATTAAAGAATGAATGTCGTCTATCATCGACATATGCCTAGGCCTAATTAGAATAACCGGCCGGCCGGTCTTCAAAATTACTGGCTGTGGCCGGCTCAAAACCCCGGTTGTCCGGCGTACGGCGCATCAAAGAATAACGCATGTGAATCCAATGGGAAGCAGTTTGAAGTTTTCGGTATAATGGGATTTGGTGATCTGCTGTCATACCCGAGCCAGCGGGTACGGACTAGTGCGGTTAAATATTTTTCGCAGTTCTCGGTTACGGGCGAATGCTGACTGGTAAGATTATCTACTCAAAGATAGCGACGAGTTCGAGTAGGCTTCTCAGACGTATAGGTGGATACGTGCACCAAAAAATGCTCTACCCGTAAGTCACTGATGACATTTTCTATGTATTCTCTGATTAAATGAGGAATGCAAGGTCCAAAGCCACATTTTTGGTATCGAATATCTTCTATGAATGAATTCATGTGTTCATGAAGCTTTGTCATTGAAGCCAAATACATCCTGATTTAGCAAGCTTCTGAATGTCGACATACATACAATTTTCGCCAATTGTAGCCATAAACACACTCCTGAATCCATCACTGAACAGGTAGAGCTCGGTAGACGCTCAGTTTTGCAATATTCATGTAGAGGAGAATATCATTCAGTTAGCGCTGAACACCATTCTGTGAATGTCTCATTTTTGTCCTCCTTCCCTATCGAAACTCGAAATTCTACGGAATCTCCGTAGAAGTCGAAAAATTTGGAAATGTGATGTGACAAAAGATACTCATTAGCATAGAAATTCGACTTTCAGCTTTTGCTAGTAGGACCACGGTAGGTCTAGAATGGAACCAACTGCTACTCTTTGTTGACTTTTTAGCCGCCGATTGGCAGAAGACATCAATCTGTGTCACTGTTGATAGATCTAAAGAAGGATCCTGTTTAACGTTGCATTTGCATCTTTGCGTTGCAAAAAAAGCCGTTCACAAAAGAGGCACTTACATCTTGTACACAGTGTCCATAAATGTTCACAAAGGGAGTACTTTGAATCTTGACCATGTAGTGTCCACAACTGTTGACAAAAGGGATGCTTTGCATATCGCACACATAGTGTCCACAATTGTTAAAAATCGCAATATTCCTTGTCCATGTAGCTTCTGTTCGACCTGCATGTCGCTTCTTGAAGTGTGCAACAATACTTAAGAAACTGGATTACTTCTACGCCAGAAAAGGAGAAGTCACCAATAAATGATGTGAGGCCTATTTCCCTCCTCCCAATACATGGAAGGATTCTTGAAAAAATTATTGCATTGCAATATAGGGCACAAATTTGGCACGCAGCTGGCTTGCATCAACATGGTGTTATTCCAGGCGCTTTTGCTATACGACAACCTTATTCTTTCTTCATGATCATGTAACTCGTATGTTGGATCCTGACAATGCATCTGGTGTTCAAATAATGTCTTACGACTTGGCGAAAACCTTCGATAAGTTTGATCATAGTGTCATTTTGAGTCGTCTTACTGAGTAGAATTTTCCATCCAATCTTGTAGTAGATGTAGTTAGTTATTGCACCGTTCGGTGTTCTCCACGGTTATGTGCTCTCATCAATGCTTTTTAATGCAGCAACGGGAAATTTTTGTACCTTGATCCCTTCTGTACACTTTGTAAGATTTGTTGACGACCTTAGTATTGCTGTCCCTGTTTATCATACTACAGCCAAATGCATATTTAAATTTTGCACGAGAATATTCTATCATGGGCTAGGAGTGTGCATCTGATAGTGAAATTTAATTGGACAAAATGTCGTCCAGTATGAAAATCGCTTTCTTTTTCATTTGTTAACTTACCTAGCGTCGAAGTTGTTCAGACTCACAAGATCTTGATTGTTGCTTGGTCAAATGATTTGAAATGCGACAAAGATTTTGAACTCGCAACTGACACATCTTTCCGTCGACTGCACTGTCTCCGTATTTTCAAGTATTTCTTGTAAAAAAACGACTTTTTCCGTGTGCAAAATTGCCTCTTGGAATCTATCTTAGAATACTACTCACCCTTGTTTTGTCGATATGCCTGTCTATTTGAAGAGCCGTCTGAATATATTAGAACGTAAAGCACATCGGATTACTTGTGATGTTGATGAAAGTTGCTCATGCATGGAATCCTTGGATTAGAGGAGACTACAGCAATCTCTAAGACATTTGAAAAATGCTCAATCCCAAACCATTGCCTACAGAACCTTTTCACGGGGAAGTCTACGCAGTGTACGCCTACGTTCTCCGAATTCAAAAAGCACGCACAAATCCTCATTATTGACATATCCGTACATATTAAGTATCACGCACATTCTTGGCTTGATCGGTGTCTCGCAATAATTTTAACTTTTTGAAATGCTCAAATGATTGTACAAAGGCCGGCCTACTTCAGCTTACTTGTGTGTGAATGATTTTCATTGGAAAAATATATAATTTTCTTTCTATTTGCGCTTTCAAATACAGTAATTATTATACGCGTGAGTCGAAGCGAAATTTTCAGTGTTGTATAATAAATCCTTCAATAATCAACCGAGGTATACATATAGAAATACATGCACGGCAGTTTTTTTGTCAGGTGCTTATCATGCAACAGATGGATTGTTGCCAATTCGGTACATTCCTCCTTCAGAACCGCATGCAAAGTCGCATGCTTCAAGCAAGAATGAAGAGTCACATCGACAAATGAATTTCACATTCTTCAACGGTTTGATTTTTATAAAAATTTACGAGATGTCATTGTTTTAGCTCAATGCAAATGCTGTCTTCAAAATTTCAAACTAAGAAACTAATGGTAAAATGCTATTTAAAATACTGTTTATGCTGTTTGAATAAAAATTCCAATCTCTTAATTGATATAAATGTCAAAAATTCTCATTGATAAAATGTCTGCTGATGGTGAACACAATTCTTATACTCAAAAATTCCCGAAAGTGTGATAATAGAAACTGATAAAAGTAAAAGCTATGTATAGTGAAATTGTACGTGCAAAGAGAAATTGCATTAAATTCATTTCATTGATATTGTAAATCCATTTGGTTGATATTCATATTGCCATAAAACCATTTATTCTTATTAACTATCATTTGCGTTTAGAGTCCTTAAAGAGTTCACCATCGCAAAGACTATGTGTTAACGGTGCTTCTTAAAATATTGGTTTTTATTGCGAGCAATTTCTTTGCTTTCAGCTTACTACTGACTTTTTTAGATTTCAGTATTTGCCCAGTGAAAAAGGTTCTAGTAAAATACTAGCATTTTCATGGTACGGAGAATTTTTCTAGCACTTACTTATTTTTCTGAAAAGTTATCAAAACATGATAGTTTTCATTATTAAGTATGTGATTTCTAAGCGTTTGCATCAGAAAATGATTCTAAAATGATAGTTACCAAAGAGCATAATCTTGGCATTTTTATGGAGTTTGTATTGCTATTTTGATGGACCCAGGTTCTAGCAAAATGCTAGTGTTATGTGCTAGCAAATTACTAGTGCCAAGCACATTTTTTTTCACTGGGTGGTTGCTTTGATAGAATAGGCGAATAACTTGTGCACCTTCTGTGGGTCTAGAATGCAGACTGCTTGGTTAGTTTGACCCTCTGTGAAGCTTCATAATTTTACTTGCTAACTCGCACCATTTTTAAGTAATGGTAAATGCATACTATGCATGTAGGACAAATTATAGATTGAAGCATTCATGTATTAGTGCATGTGTGGTCGGAAGTTGACAATACTTTGGCGGGAGAAAGAAGATGCAGAGAAAAATGTTTTAATACTTACCTTACATACTTACTTTGATGCAGAGCTGTAAGAGAGTCTTTTCATTTGTCTTTGGCCTGCATTATTGGTGCTCATATCATTTTCATGACTAATGCTTAGTATTTCAGGAAGTATGTGGTTTCGAAAATGCAACTCGTTTTAGAATATAATTCAAAGATTTCATTTCAGAATACCAAAAAAGATTGAAGAAAGTAATACTTGTATTATAGGAATAACATTTGTACTTCAGGCAGTGAAAAAAGAAAGTTAAGCTTTAAAACTGTCTGTTGCATCTGGCGAAGAGCTTTGCTCGAAAACTCGTACGGTATGTTATTAATACATCTTCGTGTCCATAAAGTGCCTTTTTCATTTTTAATTTAAAATGTCTCAGAATGCATATCCTATGCTCTTAAATTCTGTCTCTCAAGTTCTGAAGTGCTCATAACTGCAGTCAACTGTAGTCAGCATATGACAAACGCGTCTTAGACAACAATTCAGTTGCTGCATCATTTGAGATGCATTAGTCAGTTTCTTCAGTAAATATATGATAACATCAAGCTTTTCATTAACATCAACGATCTTCAAGCTTTTCATCAACTAATCAGTCAATTTCCAAGATTTTATCTATTGTTTTTAGATTCTGCATTACAATTCTCATCCATATATAGATGGAGAAAGTTGTTTAGAGATAAATGCAACAGGTAGGAACATTTTATGTTATGAAATGTAGATCTTCTATTGTTTCATTTCCTGAAGACATTCTATCCATTATGAAGCATTTGAGATATATTATCTTTAAAAATAGAAAACTTTATTTCGAACATTTTGCAACATTTGTTTATTGCTTCCATGAAGGTGAATGTCAATTCAATTCTTGCCTATAATTGCGGAAATGTAGAATTTAAGCAAGTTTGAGCAAACGCATTAGCGTTATGCATATATTCAAAGATTCGTGCTCGGCAACATTTACATTAATGCAACATCATCATTTATTTTTATGCTGTAACTGTGACCCCCTATCCAAAACACATCGTATCTAATGTGTCAAAATAACAACTGACATAGTCTCAATCAAACACTGTCCTGAATGCATACTTAGATCTCTAATGTAATCACTGTCCAAGTATGTTTTTTCAAAAAAAACCGTATCTTGCAAGATGACTGGAACCATAGCTTGGGAATTGTCGTTTTATGTAATAATAAGAAATTCGTGGGCGAATTCAGGAAGAAAATGTCAGTAGCTCTCAGACTATTTTTACCGTCATCGTGGCCTCACTGTAAATCTCTGGATACGAAAATTACATACAAACATATAGCAAATTCACATACAATTTGAAACTAACATTTAATAAGAGATTCTCGTATGTTTACAGAGATCTGGTATGTTTTTCATACCACATCTCACTTACTTTCATATGTGATTGATATGTAGCGAAAAGAACCATTCTATCTGTGATTGGCTGTTTTTCGATGAAACACGTGTTGTTGGCATGTTCTATATACGAGACGCTATGCAAATTTGTCCTCATTCGTATGCCTTTCGTATGAAGAGCTTTAAGTCATCTATCAAAAAATTATATATTTTACATACTACTTACAAATAACGTTTTTCAGAAATATCAGTCATATACACTTATGAATTTCGCGGTAATTAGGGCAATTGTTCTAGACTCGATTTACTATGAAATTAATGCCGTGTGTCATCGTTGCTACTTGTTTAATAGCATTCACAGGACTCATAATTAGCTCAACTCCATGAACTAAGTTGATAGACATCATTTCAATAAAACGATGACTATCGAGCTACCATGTTGACTTGTATATCTCAAACATAACTATATTTGCTTTCATGAATTATAATGTGCTTTTATATGCCTGATTTCAAAATTACTTAATGCATAATTGTTGATAGTTGTATAGCCTACTCATTGATTATTTATGAAATGCCTTAGATGCACGTGTGGTAAAATGGAATTCAGTATTATAAGTTTCACTCTTAAATGTCATTATCTTGCTACTTACAAAACAGTAATAACATTAGGGTGATCTTTATTAATAAAAGACCTTGAATCGACATACTTTTGACATCATTGATGCTTTCCTTTAACATTGTGGTAGTATGGCTTTAGTATGTAAAGCATACCACACTTGAAATAACATACGAAAAGCATGCAACCATATACAGATATATATCAAAAAAATAACTTGGCATGCATCATTCGTATGTCATTGGTATCGAGCGATTTACAGTGACTACTGAAGAAGGTGCGAGATCGTCGTCACCGCAAACTTCAGTTCAATTTCTGAGTCATTAGAATGCGGCTATTACCAAGGATTCATGGGCTTTGGTGTCTTTTTTTGACAAAGGATGAATGTGTAAAAGTCTCGGGCTCACCAGTGTAAAAGTCCTTCTTGTGTCTATAACACTTTATTTATAAAGTTATCACGATCAAACATTTGAATATAGATTATTATTATATGTCATGTATATCCATGATAAAGATTAGATATCTAGCGCGGTTACAAATCGTTCATTGAGAAGAACTGCGTGTCCACCAAGTCCAACTGCCGAGAAGAAGACTGTGTGGTTTAGCCTCCCCTACAAGCTCTGGTATATTGATTGCAACGGGCCGATACTTTGCTGGCTAGGATTAACTTTTGTATGGTACATTGAGTCAATGTAAGACACAACCACTGCCGAGAATGTTTTTCCACTAGAGCTGTCGACTTCTCCAAAGGAAAAGCAGAGATCTACTTGGTTTAATATGATAATTTACCCTGAGAAATCGCCACTGGTCAGGACGACTCGTCGTCGGAACTCTTTTTTTACCATATTTTTTTACTATAATTATTAATGACATCATTGTTGATTAAGCAACTTGTGCTTCCGGCTCATCATTATATCGCTTACCGCATCCTCGTAACAGTATGTGTATACTGCGGTTAGCCATTTCACACACTTGACTGATAACTTGTACTTTTATGATTCTCAATGTAAATCGAAAATATACATTTACTTTTACTTTACTTTAATATGTGAAAGTAATTGAGGGATTGACATTATTGATCAGAATCAAAAGTTCATAAAAAGAATAATTTACATGTAGGGCCTACAAGAAAATCATCAATGTACCTTTTCCACATCAAGATATTCTGATTGTTATCACACATACGACTCTCTACGGAGTGCATATAAATAATAGCCACCGGAATGTTAATCCCTTCGGACTAACACCAAATTGCTTGCATTTCTTTAGAAATCCAATTTGCAACAACAACCGTAAGACCTTGACTTTATTCAGAAGTAACCAGTGCTGTAGTCCAATTATGTGAGACATGCATTCTTTGATTATGGTCATCGGTCCCCCTAATTGTAATACTTGTAAGTGTTCTTCTCGGGCCAAACTCTGTTACCTCAAGTGCATTGTTTATCTTATTTGATGATGCTTTATATTTATATTACATTTATTTAATCTTATTTGTAATGCTGAGTATGTTGGTGAATCGGGACGGACTGTTCGCTCTCGCATTGTGGAACATTGTTCTCGAGCTTCCTCAGCTTTCTATGTGCATGTATTGTCTCACGGCTTTGTGAATGTGATTGACAACATTAAGTAGTCTGTCAGACACCATAATTTGCATAGTACATGCATCTACCAGAAAGAGAGTTGAATTCAAGGAGATCCAACAACCACATCCACTGCTGAGCTGTTTTCTTCTAAATAATCTGTAACCCTTCGGGCGAAATTTAAAAACAGAAATTGAAGTAGTATGGAGATTGATTTGGATTTGTCTCAAGGTAAAAGGAATTGATCAAGATGGTCCTAAATGGAATGGTGCAAAGAATACATAGGAGGGAACGACGAATGAAGAGGTGGCAGGATGACATGGAATGGGCGGACCAGAATTCGTTTACACCGTATCGAGGACCAAATGCCGCTGTTACTATCCACACTTTCCCCTCCTCTCATTTTCTGGATAGAAAGTGTATTATAGTTTAGAATTTCCGGAAGAAAAACCGTTGGAATTTTTGGAATTTGACAGTTAGTTTCCGTGTTACTCATTTTAACCCTATTTAAGAATGTAGTCTAGCAATCCAAAATGAAGATACAATCAGGGGTGTAGTGGAGGGGTAACGCGGTATAACGCCGTTATACCTCCTAAGATTCTGGCCTAATCAGCGTCATACTTCCTAAGGTCATCAAATTAACGTCAAAAGATGGTAAGCTGTATGTGGCAAACATTTAATGTAAAAATGTTCATACTTGATGTGCATCATTGATGAAGATCTTATTCAACTTCCTATTTTTGCATTTTGTCATGAGCATGCATGCTTTCATTATTACTTGGATTCATGTGGAAGTCCTTCAATGATAAAGTAATCGCCGAAAGGTGATGAGAGCGGTTGAAAATTCTGAAAGGGCGATTATGTAGCTCTCGAACAGTCCGTTATGGACAATAGTGGCACGAATAGGCGTTTTTCAGCTGATACACTAAAAGTCAAAAGACTTGTCACCCTTGCGCATTAGTGCATGTGCGACAAGTCTTTTGGCTTTTAGTGCATATACATGTCAAATTTAGCGTTATACTTCCCAAAATTCAGCTGAATTTTTAAATCTTAGCGTTATACTTCCCAAGAATTTACGACTACACCCCTGGATACAATACTGAGATATCGAGGCTTGTGGCTTCTAAGGAGACTTTTGTTAAGTTAAGCACTCACATCTCTGCTAAGATTTAGACTGATTTAAGGTTTTAAACTGTGGCTTGTTGAGGAATCTTTTTACCACTCTTTTATCGGAGGGGGGAGGGAAAATAAACAATAGCGGTTTTCTGATATACCTTTTCCTGTCAACAATCTATATTTGGGGGGACATGCAGAAACATGCTGCGTTTGATGATTGCATAATCAACAATTGACATCATCTGAGATAAGTTTTGAACACAAATTTAACGAAATTTGTTGAAAATATAGAGAAATTAAGAAACCAAAACTTATAGTTTTGCAAAACCATTTAGAAAATTTGTCTTTTTCATTCTCGTGCATTTTGTTTTTTCTAAATCACAAATTAATGAAAGGAAACAGAATTTACTGAAGTAAGATGTTTCTACATTTGAAATGATTTCTAAATCGGTGCGTACGTGTTAACTGATTTAACTGATGAGTTGAAATCGATCACTAGGTTAAATGGCTTTTGATCGAAGTTTTATTAATAGTTAGGAAATACACTGTATCGAATTTTTGCATCGAATTTAATTTCTTTTATTAAAGAATTGATTGCAAATTAAAAATCTGATTGAAAAGGGTGGTTCGCCGAAATATACTTTAAATAGCAAAAGAATTATCTGTGCGTCGAAAGATGAATTTTGTTTAATTTTCTTTAATTAAAATGCTATCTGAATCTTTCTTTACAGGTTCATTTAGTTCACCATAGATATTTTAATTTTGTTTCGACGGATTAAGGATTTTACATTTTTGCATCGGATAGCCTCTCGCTTCCTATCAGCAAATTTACAGTCTGAACACTCTTCTATTAGGGAATATTGCCGGGATGCATCATTTTTATTGTATTTGATATTCTCATTCGATGATGAAAATCATCCCAGCACTCATCTGCAATAAAATGCAATTCTTGCTAATTTGAATGCTTATCTGAAGTAGTCCTGATGAGGACTGATGGCTCTCTCCAATGCATAGGCTTACGAAGTTCTTAATATAACTCAATGTAGCTTCCTCGTTGTATCGAATAAAAATTGATTGTTTTGGCTCAATAACTCGTAAAATGAAAATTTGAAGATTATTGCAAAGCTACAAGCACTCATTCCACACAAACGTTTCATGTATCTGCACACAATGCTGGTAGTGGAAATAGAAGAGGACAATGGACGCAAATAGTTAAGGAAAATGAAAGAGAATAGATATAATAAAGTAGCACAAAACCGATGGATAAAAGAGAAAAATGGATAATGAAGGTAAAAATACAATTACAATGACACTCCACCGCATGGAATATAATAGAACTAATGCTACACGCTATTACTAAGACAGCATATGGAAATGATATTTCTTCAATTGAATCTCTTTGTTTTCGCAGGTCAGTTTAAATGAATGACATTATTGAAAGATTCAAATGCTGGAAGTGAGAAACGCGACCGGGCCGCCCATATTTCAGACAATATCCCATGTTGCCCTCTTAAACTATAGACATTTCCTCATTATTGTTTTTGTTGATGGGTGATGAAGTACTTGATTTTGTAAAATTCAAATGCGGTTTGATTAGACAAAAAGATTCCAGCAATTAGACCTTGCTATCATCAGGGCTGAAGTGAAAACAGTCTAGCACAATGTGTTAAAATCAAATCTGGATGCCATGCACAGGTGGATTGCACAACATTTCAGATTTTAGAACTTTTTAAACACAATTCGTTAGATTGTTTTAGCTTCGGTTGATGTTCTGCTCTAGTGAAAACAATGTATAAAATTATGGATATTTAGTGTGTACATGAGATGGTTTACAATACAGAACAGTCTTCACCTAGCGGACATTTGAAATGACACAGATAGCTGACACATGGCAAGAACAAGTGGATGAGACAAAATAAAGTTATTGTTTGCTGCTCTTGAAGACAATAACTAAATAAACTGGACAAAGCTACCAAGGTAGGAGCAAGCTATGTACAACGTCTTTTTGTTTGCATAAATCAGGCTTAAAGTAGCACATACCAGTAGCTTCCATAATACATAGAAGTGAGGTATTCTCCGCTCAGTATAAAATACTGAATGAAGACGGGCAAGTCTCGGATCATTGTTGCAAACTTGCAAATGTCTTGTGATCGCTCAATACGTGTGAGGATCAACTACGGAAATTTCAACCTAGCATGTTTTTGCGCAGTCTAACTCTTAATCAATATGAGAAATTTACAACCGCTTCTTTAACATACAAATATTGCTTATAAAACATGCTTTGTTATTTTCCATTACTCAATTTTATACTCCCTTGCAGCAACGTGTTATTAAAGATGAAAATGATAAAAAGTGAATATTGTGTAGGCCTATATGATTTCAATTGAAAAAATAAACGTTTCTGATATTCTGAATGTCTAAGTTGCGAACATTTCATGTCATCATTTACTTCGGGAATGAAAACTCATATTACTATATTATCTTTGAAACTGAACGTCTCAACTACTGAACAGCAGAACTGCGAAATTATTTTTCAATTCTTCTGGATATTCTCACATCTTTATGGGAATTCCCACTACCAAAATTATCACTCCCATCCCATGGGAAGTCCCACTCCCACGAACAGCCTGTTATAGAAAGGCCTGACGAAGTCGCCTTTCTGTATAGTACAGATATCACCTACCCATCCATTTGTTTGCTCGTCTAGAAAAGGCAAACTACCTTGTTGATCATCTTCCATCGTAAAGTTGAGTGGTGACGCATCGTCGAATGATTGTAATAATGAATGCAGATCAGTCGATTGATGAACCGGATGAACGTATGCATCATCTATATATCGTATTTCATCAATAGTATCACTCTGATTCTTCACCAACTAACCCACATAACCATCGGCAAACAGCGGACTGAGACAGCTACCTATGGCCACCTCCTCTCCTTGATGATGGTATTACTCGTTGAATAGAAATTACACGTCCCAAGTTCATTACTCTAAGAGTTCTTTCAGGTTTCGAAATAGGAATCGGAGATGCTAGATCAACATCATTTACAGCATTTAACATAATTTCAATTACGTCTCTCACAGGCACATTTGTAAAAAGGCTGGAGGCACAAACGATAAGCCATAAGCCATCGTTCTCAAGTCGTGTCACGATCTTTGCTAAGCCACAAGACATATTATCATTTAACAGCATGTTTATTTCTCATGACAGATAATTTGCAAACATGTAGAAGAAGAAAAAAGATGAAATAACTTGCAAACAACTTTCAAACAAAAATTTGCAAACAAAAGTTGGGCGAGCCTAAGCTCGTCTCTCAGATTTAACTTTCCGTTATCTATTTCAGTAAGATAACACAGCTTGCAACAAGAAATGAATATGAAATACACGCCATGCCACGAAATCACAGTTTTATGCCCTGTGTGTCATCTGTATCATAACTTACTTGACTACTATGAAACTAAACACGCAGATGTCAACAGTGCAATATCATCGGCCAAGGATTTCCAAAAACATTGCGGCTTCTTATGGATTATGACTTACGACTTATGGATTATTCTGCATGTCAGCTCTCATTGAAACTTAAGTGATATCAACTAAGATAAAGTGATATAAAGTCATCATTGCAGTAGTTGTAGACTGCCACACTGCGAGCAAAGCAAAACGGATCGATTAATATCTTGTGACCATACGTTTGCTCAGGACGCTCGTGTTTGCCTTACTTTGCTTTCAGTGTGGCAGAGGCCCTACATCAACGAAAGCAAAACTATTCTTAACAAAATACCTGCTATAGAACAGCTTGACAAGTTAATGAAGTTCGCTGAGCCACCTCGCAGTTGCGTGAGGCGCCGATCCACTCATGTCCACAATTGAGTGCAAAGGACTCTTTATGTTATTTTGGTAGTCCATAGCTTTAAGTATTAGACCCGGAAGATAAAGGATTTTGTTCTCGGCTCTTTGAAATTATACCACGATCACCCAGCTGCCATACAAGATAGACAGAATACACCACTCTCTACAAGAATCCCAACTACATGTAGTGCAATCACAAGACACTTGCACGTTTGTGCCGTGAAAAGACCGAGACTTGCCTGTCTTCATTCAGTATTTTATAAAGGACGGAGACTACTTCACTTCTCTGTATTTTAGAAGCTATTTGTGTAAAATATTTTAAGTCTGATTTATGCATTCAAAAAGACTTTGCACATAGCCTAGTGCTACCCAGGTAACTTTTTCCAGCTTATTTAGTTATCGTCTTCAGGTTCAACAGTAGTAAGCAATAATTCTATTTTGTCTCATCCACTATTGTTCTTGCCATGTGTCAGCTATCTGTATCATTTCAAATGTCCGCTAGTTGGAGACTGTTCTCTACATAGTCCTTACCATAGCTACTTACCATTTTTGATTCGTAGATTGTCTCACCCAATATCAATAAAGAGACAATTCTTAAGTTGTGATTCCAGTCGTTTTGCAAGTTTTTGGAGAGTCAAAGATCATTTGTTGATGTACTGTAGATCCATGTACTTCCTTATATGTGATCCAACATTCACTTAGAGCTCAAAATGAGATTTTTCATTTTTTTTATTATGATTCCATTTATAGGGCACAATTCTCCAACAGCAGGCAGAAGAAATACAACACTCTTCGCAACCGGTACCTTGGCCGAATTGCTGTTAATGATAATGAAAACGTCATGATAACCGATGTTTATCTGCAACAGTAACATCGGTTGTCATGACGTTTTAATTATCTTTAACAGCAATTGTCGTTTTCATGCCTGCTATTGAAGAATTGTGTCCTAAAAGTGGAATCATAATCATGAAAATGACAAATCTCATTTTGAGTTTTAAGTGAATACGTTTTTGAGCGCATCAAACTCGTAAGTACATGGATCTACATGAACAAATTATCTTTGACCCTCCATTGCTTGCAAGACGACTGGAATCACAACTTAAGAATTGTCTCTTTACTGATGTTGGGTGATTGTCAGTGCAAGCAGATGCTATTCCGCAGAATTCAAAATGCTGCAACTATTCCATATCCTGACATTGAATTACTCGTAGTATCACATGTCAAAATCCTAGGCATGACTTTCAGTAATATGTTGAGTTGTAGTGAGCAATTCGACCGCACAATTCTTCTATTCTTTGTATTTTTTCTATTCTTTCAGAATTAACTAGACAATAAAAACTAGACTGGGTATCCTGATTACTCAACAAAAAAGTGCAGGAAAAACTCCCCAACGGTTACGGTCGTCGATGTATTGAAATTAAAATACTAGTACACGACAGATCTTCGGCGTCCAACGCCTTCGGTGGTCGATCTTACAATAAAACACGTTATGAGGCAAGCAAGCCGTGTGAAGATATAGGAAGAATGAGTGATATTAAGAAATGTGCTGGCTGTATGAATGCATGTCTAGTTGTGACGTGAGATTGTAGTGTGGAAGTTCGTATTTCCTGTTTATTGTAGGTTTCAAGTGTGTGATTGCCTTTGCTTCTGCTATTGTTGTGTCTCGTGTGTTGAACAGTTTACTAATGAGACCGACCTGAAAATTTCCGATGCTGCCCTCTCCGTTGTGTTTGTCTATAAGATGTTGATACAAAGCGCTGCTATTATTTTTATTCACAATTGCTCTCATATGTTCATAGTGTCTCGCTTTCAACATCCTCGCTGTTTTACCAATATAAAAGTCTCCGCAATGAACACATACGTATTGGTAAACCACAAAGCGTTCTCTACAAGTAAATTTAGTATTTGCCAAGTCTTTACAAATATTACAGTCGCAAGATTTACTTGCTTTATTGATCTTTAGAAAAGACGCTGAATTGCAGCCGTACTCATTTGTTAAATTTACCGGTAAATCATATTTTTTTAATCAATTTATTAACTTTGTGGTTACAGCGATCATTTACATATGGTAGTTTGAAATTCATATTCCTTTCTTGACGGGTTTTATTTACTTTATTTGACTTTCTAATATCTATGTCCTTCTTATTACAACCATTACTTTCCAAAATATTTTGAAACTTAGAAATGTTCTCCTTTCACAGTTCTGGGTCATTGGACCTCTTGTTTATCGTATTAATACTATTTTTTACGTAATTAGACTTGACATGCGCCGGTAAGAATGAATCTTTTCTTAGAACAATGCCAGAATGACATTCTTTTTGGTACCATGAGTACTCTAATTATTCACCTTGTATGCGAATCTTTATATCTAGGAATGGTAACCAATTCTGCGGTTTTGGAGCTTCTATCGAAAACTTTATATTTGTGTTAATCGAATTGAACGTTTCTTGTATTGATTTAAACCGATTTTCGTCGTACTTAAAGGGACCGATAATTATATCATCTATGTACCGTTTGTACAAACTTGGAGTGAAACTTAGGCTTTGGTTTCGAGCTTATGCATAAAAATTATAGCAAAAGGCGGTGCCAGGTGACATCCCATAGGTACTCCTCTAATTTGTTTGTAAATTTTATCGTTATATTTTATTTCATGATTGTAGCAGACAAAGCGCAACAATTTTTCTATGTTTTCAATCTTTATTCCAAAATTATCGATTTTATCCCAATTATTTTGTAAATGTTCTATGTTATATTGTATACCAGCCGCTAATGGAATACTCGGATATAAATTTTTTACGTCCAGTGAAATAAAGACGTGATTATTATTGATCCTACCATAATTATCAAAAACTGAAATTAAATCATCAGTATTAGTGAGATGGGCGGGAACATAGCTTAAGGCTTGCGATAATATTTTCGAAACAATCCAATCTATTTTTTCAACCGGTGTGCTATTGACAGAAGCTATCGGTCGAACCGGAAAGCCATCCTCTGATTTTTCTTTATGATCTTTAATGAAGGTAAAAAAGTTTGCTGGATTACTGCCTGTACTTATTAACTTTTCGCTTTGAGAAAGTAAAGGACTATCCTTAATAGCTGTTTTTATAAGTTTATTTGCTTGCTTTTCGATAGCGTCTGCTCTACTTTTTTCTAGTAATTGATACGTATCTTTATCTTGAAGGAAAGCTTCGTTTTTATTTATATAGTCCTCAGTTTGATTACTAATGAATAAGCATAAAGAAAAAAGCAACGTTGGTTCTATCTAAGCAATTTTCTCCTTAACTAATGGTAGTTAATTAGTAGGCCTACATGGAAGGCCCAATGCGGTTAACAAAGACAACAGTTATCACATTTCAATTGCATTGTTAAGTCATGTACATTGTGAAATCGGAGTGTTGCACAGCTACTGTATTTATGATATTGTAAAAATTGTGATTGTGTAGTATTCGTCATCTTATTCTAAAACATGTTTCCGAAAATTAGATAGTAAGCCGATTTCAACTCTCAATGCAGTCTGACGCATTGACTGGTGGAAATGCACAAAAAGTACTCTTCAAATGTTGCGTGAGCGTAGAACTCCGAGAATGCTTGCAATTCTACAATGCCGCTTGTCTAGTCATCTGTTTATTCTAGCTTTGCAAGTGATTAAAAAACTGTTTTGACGGACGGATAAAATTTTGCATAAGTTGTTATCGGATAGTTTCTCACCAACCGTTAGCAAATCCAGCCTGTGGACTGCCATTACAGAATAAACATGAGCAGGAAGCAAATATTCGCTTCGTGGTGGATTGAGACAAGCGGCAGACGTACAAATACGGTCGAAAAAGACATGCAAACTATGACGGCGAGTGAAGTGAAATACTTCTGCATTTTGTTCATTGTTTATGAGACAAGACTGTGAATGACATCAGATGAACATGCTTGTTTGCTAATGAAATGTGTTGACTGGTAGATGGAGAAAATACATTAAGAAGAGCACCATGTGAGACAATATATAGAAAATCCACACACCATCTGGTTACTACAGATAGTCTATTATAAAATTGAATGAAAGGCAAAAGGCACTTATGGGCTGCATGTGCCAGCCGGCCCGGCCCCTGCCGGTTCCAACCGTGATGCGCATGACTCTTCTCTCTAATTTGTAAAACTGCTCGTGTAAATAGAAGGGAGTATTGCAGATGGCAAGTTAGGAGTAGAGCATAATTGTTTGAATTAGGGAATTGTCAACCTGACAGATAATTGAAGGTTTACAATCAGAGCGTTTCAAATTTCTGATGATGAACAAACTTTGGTTGGCCTTCTTGATCGCATAGTTGAAGTGGCAGTTCCAACGCATATTTGGGCAAAGAAGACGCACCGTCGAATGATTCAAGTGATAGCGTTCGCTTTGTCACACAATCTGTAATGTGTGTGTAATGTGTAATCGTGCATTTGGAACTGTTCAAAGTAAGTCTAATGCTAGACGACCAAGAAGAGAAGATTGAATCGTCTTCTTGCCATCGAACAAAGTGAAACATCGCAACATCGTCAGCATACTTGATCATGTGTGAATTGCGATAAGCAGGCTTTGGGGAAGAGAACGCCAAACAAAAAAGTAGGTGCTCCAAGACACTACCCTATGGCACTTCACTGGGTACAGTTGACCACGTAGAAGCAGATGAAGAAAGATGGATGCATTGCCGTCTTTCAGATAGACAACTTTCTAGCCACGTGATTGCTTGTTTAGGAAGGCCTTGAGTGATTGCAATTGTCAAAAAGGTCGAATGAGGAAGGCGATCGAAAGCCTTTTCAAAATCTACAAATCTACCCCAAGTACCGTGACTGGACCAGAATTGCTGTCGTGAAATTAGATAATTTTAGGGTGAATGAGAGTAAGCACGCACGCATTCCTGAACCTGGTCGAGGTGTACAGGCAAATGGTGAGTTGGCCACATCAGTCATAAAAGGAATGATCCAAAATCTTGCGACTAACTTCTTCAAAGCGCTCTAAAGCAATGGTAATAGAGAAATAGGCCGGTAATGAGCGACGGTTTTCGCATCTTGACATTTTGGAATTGGTGCTATACTATAAGCCTCTTTGAAAGATTGTGGAACCTTGCCTTCTGCCAAGCTGCGATTAAAAATGTTGTTGACAGCAGGCGCCACGACTGTTTGGAAGTCGCGAAAATCCAATGAGGTATATTATCGGTAATAGAACTCTTCTTCTAAATCTTCGACAGCTCCTGTTCTCCCTCAAAGTTGATCAGTTGGAGAGGGACTTGCGGAAGGGAAGCAGTGGGATTCCCATTACTTGAAGACAAGAGCGCAGAAACACTGGTAGGAACATGATACACAGCTGAAAAGTGATCACTAAACTCACTAAACGCGCTGAAGTCACAATGTGAGTTCTTCTTCCGGCACATTCTGCCAGTCACACAGAGGGATTCCAAGAGTCTATTGAATTACCGTAAGCTGCGTCGTCATTGACAATCTAGCCTTCAAATAGCGATAGTGCTTCATTACTTCGTCTCGCAGTTTTAGAACTTTCCCACTTCTTCTCGAAGTATGCTCCGTCGCGATCATTAATAAGGAAGGATTTTCAGAGATGACTTAATCCACAGATCTAGGACCGACAATGTCATCCTAGGGTCGACAGAGAACATCTAAATGATTAACCCTTTTTCTGTAATTCCTTGTCTCTTCATCGCCAAAGTGTTGACGGCGTTGCTTTTTTTACCTTCTGTTCGGAGCAGTGCGGCAACTTAAACATGCTACAAGCGTTCGCGTTACCTCGTCATCCACTCTTATTATTAGTCTATGGCTTTATCCATATAGAATCTGAGAGACGCATTCTTACAGTCCTTGTTGGGGAACTTAGGTCATATACTGTAGATAGCACAGGCAGGCTGTGAAGCAAGACGCAGTGTCATCGAGGCATCGGATAGAGGCAGGATCAGATCTAGCATCCTAGGTCTGTGGGGACGATGGATGTGACTAATAGGGTTCTCAGCCTGAATAAAAATCAAGCCCGGGCCAGCCCGTTTCTTTAACGCTCACTTGAAAGTACTATGAAACATGTCTGTCAACTTCCATTTCTCGATCTTTATTAATATTTCTCTCTATATCATTATATCTTTTTATATCTTATCTATATGCATGACTTTCTTCATATTCACAAATGCACTGGCCTTCAGAAAGACATAACACCATGCCAAATGGCAAAGAAATGTAAAAAGATGTTTGTCGGAAATGGAATTCAGATTTTCCTGTGGTCCGGAATTCTCTTGATTTGAATTCAGTAGATAATTCTTGGGTTAAGAAAAAAGTTTCACTCAAACAGTCCGAGTCACTGGCAGAGTTGACTAAAGCACTCAAAGTAGTCTGACTTTGTCAGAACGTGTGTGAAGTTAGCCGTACCAATATCCGCACAACATCGAAAATCGCCTGTGCCACTCTCGAAAACAACATTTACACATAATTTTGGAGTGTGCCACCTTGTGCCACCACTCATTTTTCAAAATAATGCAGCAGTTTGCGAGAAATCGTCAATCAAAAGTTCGAGGTGATACGGATGTGAAGATAGCCGCACCAAATTATAGGAAAAATTTAAAATCGCATCTTTATCAATTTTCAACCACATGGACGTCTAAAATAACACGTCTAAAGCATGTGCCACCCATTACTTCGCCAAAAGTCACAATAGCAACTGAGAAAAAAAGACAAAATGACCTCAATGTGGGACGGATGTGAAGTTAGCCGTACCACTTGTGAAAATCGGGTGTGCCACTCGCATCAACCCACCGAATACACTTATTGGGAGTGTGCCAGCTTGTGCAACCCCTCACACAGCCCCAACTCTCCGTAGAATCCTCAGAAATGCGGATTTCCCTCCGCAGCCACAACCACGGCCCATCCGTGCCACTTGTGAAAATCGCGTGTACCACTTGCATCAACCCACCCAATGCACTTATTTGGAGTGTGCCAGCTTGTGCAACCCCTCACACAGCCCCAACTCTCCGTAGAATCCGCAGAAATGCGGATTTCCCTCCGGCAGCCTCAACTCTCCCGCAGAATCCGCAGAAGGGAAATTGTTGAAGTTGAAGATAGGATGCAAAGTGATTGCATCTCTACCCAAGTGACATCAGCTTTGATCCTGTTAAGCAGTGTGTTGTTACAGACTGCAACAGTGCTGCTATCAGGTAAGCGTGGACGCCTCTCATAAATGTAATGCTTCATGGGGGTAGTGATTTGAGCTATGTCAGCTGCAGTTTGTTGAGAAAAGTGACTTTTGTTAGAACTAGTCAGAAGCATGAGTTCAATTTGATTATCTTTTGGGCAGCTTGAGGGTGGTATGCGCTCTTTTGTTGAAGTTGAATTAGAATTTTACAGTCGTCATGACAATGGTAGTGTTACTGTAAAAGCTCTTTCAGTTGATGAGTTGTGTGCCCCTATTCAGTCCAAGATTATGATATCCGAAGTTCATAATATGAAACCGTTGTCTAATTTGCTTGCTGCTTGCGGACAGATTCGAGTGTGCCGAAAAACCGATTGATGTTATCATAGGGACGATGTTTTACTCGATCGCAGAATTAGAATGACAGACGGGTTAGTAGCTGACTATTCTGTATTCGAATGGGTAGTGCATGAAAATCAATTAAGAGCATCAAGATTCTCGATCAGACCTTTGAAAGTTGAGTTGCAAGGGCGTCTACTGCTAATACGATTGGTCTGATACGAATCATGTCAATTAAGCACTTTGACTCGTCACTGTGAGCAACTACCACATCCTTCTCTTTGATAGACTCAATCACCGCATCAGTCTTTAACCTTTATCCAACTATTTTCTGATAACTCTCTTTGCACTGCCCGAAAATTTCATTATCGAGTTATTTTCAACTCCACTTGGTAATCTCTTCAAAGATGTGTCAATCTTCACCATAATCTCGGCAAATTGCGCTTTAGAAAGAGATTGAGGAGGACCATAAGACATTGAAGAGGAGCATTTCTCCAATAGCTGAAGCTAATTCGGTTGAAAAAGCATATCAGATAAGTTAGAAAATGCTTGGACATTTGGGTGATTTCCGGTAGGCAAATTTACCAATTTCAGTGAGATGAGTTTGCTCACCTTAATGTGAAATAACTCACAAGGTTGAGATTTAGACAGTCAATGGAAGATAAAGGACCATTCATGCTAGTATTGTTCAGAAACTCCAATATCCCATACAACTGCTGAATAAGCAAAGTCAAAAATTGCATTGAATGCTTGATTGCTAAGTGTTCACCTTGTACACATGGAAAAGTAGTGGACAAATCATTGCGGCAACGTAAACCATTAGGGATGAGACGATCCTTCTTGCAAAGTTTGAGAAAACTAAGGTGACTATAGTCTCTCTCCGAATGGCGTGCAATAAGACATCGTTGTTAAGACCAATTGCAGTTCTCAACTTTCAAAGGCCTTATCGAGAATCTTGATGCACTTAACACTAGAAGACCGGAACTTTTGATCTTACGAGAAAGCCTGAAATGCGTCAATTGACGCAATATCAAATACAGTACCAATTTTGCTCCATCTTTGAATTTTTATTAGTTATAATGAAGATTTATATTGTGAAATGTTAATTTTTGTTTATTGTTGTATTGATTGGGCATTTAATGAATAATATGATTGCCATCCATAGAAATCGATAGCGTACATGATTAATTTCTCATTCATTATGCTTATATGTTTGCTATAAACTATGCATGCATTGCAAGTGTAAAAACAGAAAACACCAACTACTAAGCTTTTTTTAAGAAAAATGCAGTTCATTCAATGAAAACTTATAATCAACATGTGACGAATTGTAAATTACAAATACATTATAGGCACTTTTTTGCACATTTTTCGAAGCATCAGCTCATTGAGCAATAAGCAAAAAGCGGAAAATTGATCACTTATTCGGGCACTTGCATACGCAGTTGGACCACTATGTCGTCGCAAAACGTTTTGTGAATTTTGTCGTCCAACATTATGGCTCAATGTATTGCGAGAAAGTCCAAACTGTTCCATCTTTTCCAAAATGCCTGTCATTTGACTCACAATCGCCTTCTGGATGTATAGAAAGTCGTTGATGTAACGGCGGAACATTATCGATCGAATCTCCTTCGTCACTGTCACTGCTGCTTGAATTATCGACATCATAATTTATTCCACTAATCCTCGCTACTGAGTTTTCATTTTCTTCTTGTGTGCCTACGAATTCTTCTCCGGTATCTCTGTCGTCCGTATCCAGTTCTTGTAAAAATTGTAGAGCTTGTAGAGCTGAATATTTCGCGCGTCGAGACAGTATAGTCGTCAGAATAGAAACAAGCACATGTACCGTAAGGATATCAGTCAACAGTCGAATAATAACTGTTTCGATGTCTAATGGTTACAGCAGCTTCATCAATTACTCACGCTGACGGCATTGACCTCAATATCTTTGATTTGTGTCTGCAAATGAGTTCTATTTAGTATGTAAATTGCGACAGACACTCGATATCATGGTTCAATAACATTTCTAGAATTTGAAACATGCAAGGCACCATAGAAGTAGATGTCAGGTACGTTGAAAAGAAATCAAACAACGCCAATACATGCCCAATCGTAGACTGCGTCAATTGACGCAGTTCGGCTTTCTAGGTAGTCATGTGATTTCTATGATAATAAGATGACCCGAAGACTCGACTCGACTCCATTATAGAAATAAGAACTCATAGAAATATTGAAAGTCACGAAGTGTTATCGGTTCATATCACGATTAAACGGAAAAAGAACAAAATATGTTTGATTTTACGTCAATTGACGCGCCCCGGTCTTCTAGTGTTTTAATTGATCTTCATGTTCCTACTCACGTGAAATCTACTGAACATTTCATCGAACCGCTGAAGCAACTTCGTCTTTCTGATGGTTGTGAGTTTGCTTCTTCAAACATAGTAAGCCTCTTTGGATCTATCCCCATCGAAGATAGTATGCTTCCAGGAGCTATTAGTACTGTGAGTGGCTTCTTCGAGTTACACAAGAGAGACTCCGACTTTCGTGAGATAACAGAGCAAGATTTCAAAGCTCTACTACGCCTTGCTCTAACATCGAAAACAGTTCAAATAAATAATAAATCTTTCAAGCAGGTGACAGGGATTCAAATGGCCAACAATGTTTCTTGTGCTGTGGCTATCATTTTCATGCACATGATTGAGAATGAGATTTTAACACAATTGGCTGGCAAAGTTATCTTTTGGAAGAGGTATATCGATGACATCTTTGCTGTTTACCGTGATGTCAACGCTGATGATTTGTTGGCACTATCTAACGATATACATCCAAATTTTGCTTCCACCTTGGAATCTCCTAGTGCTGGCACTTCACCATATCTTGACATTCTTGTTTCGATTGATGGTTCAATGTTCTCATATACTTTGTTTTCTAAATCTGCAAGATCGGCACATGTCATTCCATGGGACTCATGCCATCCTCGTTCTCTGTTGCGTAATGTTCTACGAAATGATATGCAGAGCGTGCTATTACGAAGGGCTCTGACTCCATCAGAATTAAAGAGGGTATGAATTTGGTGACGGAGCGATATCTTGCGAATGGCTACCTGTTCGATTTATAAAAGTAGTCAAACGCTCTCTAGCTAGAAATAGACGAAGAAATGATGACCCGAAGATATTTCTCACACTACCATTTCATAGTGAAAGAGACACTAAATAAATAAGAAGTAGCTTGAAACGTACTGGTCTTCATAGATAACTGGCTGTCAACTTCACCGCTCGACCCTTTCATCGAATTCTATATGCTAAGGATGAAAATGAGTTCAATAAAGTTAATTGCGTCTACTGTGGTTACGCAGATGGGCGAGTGAGCTGCACTTGGAAAGGTTGCGCGTATACTCTCTTCGCTGTTGCATTTGTCTTTCGTGCTCGAAGGCCACCTACATTGATGAAACAATGAGAACTATTCGTTCCCGGCTTCGTGAACATTTAACGGTAGAATCTTCATTGTTTTACCAACACATTGTTAATGATCATAGAACTAACCCAGACATATCCATGATATCTTTGACGATCCTTCACAAAAATGTAGCTAGCCTCATTGAGCGTATGCAGTTGGAACTTGAGATCAAATCACGAAATCCCTCTCTGAATGTACAACATGTACGTGTCCAGTAGACATTCATTTTTATTGCTCCAGCCGAAGTGACAGCGAAACGTTGCGCAGCAAGCTGTAGAAACTTATTTTAATACATTTTCGGTCGAAAAAAGTTGATTTTTCTGACTTATATTTAATCTATTCTGTCGATCGATGGCCAAAACCTAAAAATTACTGATAATCCTTGATGACTTTTTCACATTCCTTTTACGAATCGGGTTGTGTTTTCAACCTTTTGCTTAAACTATGCGAACGTGAGTTTGCGACTTACTTCGCGTCGTTTCTTTCGACTGTCACCTGGTCGATCAAGGGCCATTCTACTTCGTTTCTTCCATTTTGCATTCGGTGCACTGAGTTTGCGAAGTCGTTGATGATTGAGTCACTCATTTCGGCAGTAGTGTTGATCTCGCTTTCATCGATTCCCATTTGTTCAAGTTCTCAAAATGACTTCAATAAGACTTCGTTGTCGTGAGGTCAGTGATTTATATTCAAATTCATCTGTACTTGTCGTAGGCCTTTTTCTGTCCTAGCCTCACCGATAGATCCATGCACTACCCATTCGAATACAGAATTGTCAGCTACTAACCCGTCTGTCATTCTAATTCTGCGATCGAGTAAAACATCGTACATATGATTAGTCCCTATGATAACATCAATCGGTTTTTCGGCACACTCGAATCTGTCCGCAAGCAGCAAGCAAATTAGACAACGGTTTCATATTATGAACTTCGGATATCATAATCTTGGACTGAATAGGGGCACACAACTCATCAACTGAAAGAGCTTTTACAGTAACACTACCATTGTCATGACGACTGTAAAATTCTAATTCAACTTCAACAAAAGAGCGCATACCACCCTCAAGCTGCCCAAAAGATAATCAAATTGAACTCATGCTTCTGACTAGTTCTAACAAAAGTCACTTTTCTCAACAAACTGCAGCTGACATAGCTCAAATCACTACCCCCATGAAGCATTACATTTATGAGAGGCGTCCACGCTTACCTGATAGCAGCACTGTTGCAGTCTGTAACAACACACTGCTTAACAGGATCAAAGCTGATGTCACTTGGGTAGAGATGCAATCACTTTGCATCCTATCTTCAACTTCAACAATTTCCCTTCTGCGGATTCTGCGGGAAAGTTGAGGCTGCCGGAGGGAAATCCGCATTTCTGCGGATTCTACGGAGAGTTGGGGCTGTGTGAGGGGTTGCACAAGCTGGCACACTCCCAATAAGTGTATTCGGTGGGTTGATGCGAGTGGCACACCCGATTTTCACAAGTGGTACGGCTAACTTCACATCCGTCGCACATTGAGGTCATTTTGTCTTTTTTTCTCAGTTGCTATTGTGACTTTTGGCGAAGTAATGGGTGGCACATGCTTTAGACGTGTTATTTTAGACGTCCATGTGGTTGAAAATTGATAAAGATGCGATTTTAAATTTTTCCTGTAATTTGGTGCGGCTATCTTAACATCCGTATCACCTCGAACTTTTGTTTGACGATTTCTCGCAAACTGCTGCATTATTTTGAAAAATGAGTGGTGGCACAAGCTGACACACTCCAAAATTATGTGTAAATGTTGTTTTCGAGAGTGGCACAGGCGATTTTCGATGTTGTGTGGATATTGGTACGGCTAACTTCACACACGTTTTGTAACACCGCAATTTTTTAAGAAGCTGGTGTCATCCATGTTATTTTCAGTTGCGGTCCAGGCGGAAAGCCTATTTGCTTGTGAACAGTTAATAATTTGGGTGCAAAATTTTTTTTGAAAAAAAATTACATTACACTTATTTATAAAATAATTAAACTACACTTGTTGATGCGATAGATTTTTTTCGATGCAAGTGTTCAAGTGGTCTCACTTCATCTACCGCAGCTGTACATTGCATCATGACATTGTTTATTTCCATATTTGGAGGACTTTAATTATCATTCACAAGCTTTGCTGCAACATGAAATGTAATTGATGAAAGTGGAGTTGCGTGTCTACAGGTAGACAATGTAGAAGATCATATTTAACTGCAAGATGGAGGACTCACTGACCCATAGGAAGCGCAGCATCTCATGCTTTTATGCATGCAATTACTAAACATGCTAATAATTCAAATTTAATCACAAAGATTGAGTTCAAAATGACACGCAGAATTGATTAGATTTTTCTTAAACTTTCTTTTCCTCTATAAACAAACGGGAATGCGTTAAACGACACAGAATAATTTTCATCGTTCTAAGTAATACACTGTCAATTCTGTTACTGAATTTGTCATTTTTCTCACTGAGGATTTATGTCTGAATCAAAGCAATTCACTAGCTCGAATGCATTTAAAAAGCTAATGTTTCACGACATCACAGTAAATTGCTTTTACATTTGCTTTCTTGATAAGGATGATGGTGTCTACAGTTCTGTGGAAATCGCTTTATTTCACACTATAAGCCTTGAGTTGCCAAATGAAATCAATATCGCTGCGGAACCCACTGATCAGTATAACTAACATTTGTTCTCATAATGAAGATACATTGGCCTTCATGGCCATCAGACCGCGTTCATCTGGTAGCGGCCGCTTGACAGACTTGGTACCCACAGTCTTAAGTTCGACTGGAAATGTCCATATTACGTTTGCTTTTGAATACTACTTGTAGATGTCATGAACAGTAGTAGATTAGGTAAATTTGTTCGTCCATCATTCATTGACATTAAAATTTGTTTTCCATGTAGTGTGCATTTATTGCAGTCAAGTTAGGTGACATCAAAGTCACCTCTTCCCAAAAGTTCCGACCCGATCCCAAATCAAATGTGCAAGCATATTCCTTCATAAATCTCAAACATAAACTAATTTTTGCTTTATGAAATTAACATTCATTATCATTTTGGATTTATCATGATCTTAATTTCAAAATTATTAAATGCATATTGTTCATTTCTACATACTTATTACTGACATATAAAATATCTTTGACTGCAGTGCAATAGAATCGAATTTAGTATTGTACGTTTGATTTTCAAATGCTAATATCTTACTTACATGTATTACAACGCAGCAAAAATACTATCCAACTTTTGACATATTTATATGATTAGACGAAAGTGAAGCATCTAGCAGACAATACGCAGATTTGCCAACAGATGAAAGGAAATAAAGCATTTAGTCGTTTTATTTAGTAAAAAAGTAAATATTAGTTAATAAAGCATAAAGCAATTCAGTGGTTTGCGAGCACTCGACCTTCAGTGCATAGTCAATTCAAGTTATTTTGGCATTTTTACTCTAAATCTAACCTCTAAATCTGACCTAAATCTAATCTCGTTTATGAACTAACGTTCTCTTCATTCTCAATGTTCTGATGAAATATTGTCTACTATATTTGTATCGCGCTGAGTCTAAAAACCTCTTTTCACATGATTGCAGTGGTGACTTCTGCTTTCGTTGCTGATTCTGAAAGCATATTTATACTCAGAATCGATATAGAAAACAGGTTGTAGGTTCAATAAATAATTCAAAGGAATGGAAATGCAATTTTTTACACGGTAAAGAATCGGATATCTTAATTAATCGATATTAACCCTTGCCAGATATAAAAACAACTTTAAACACCTAAGCTAATATTATATTAATTTCCATGTAGACGTTAGATTCAATCGGTTTATTATATACGGACCGTCCACTACATACAGAAATCAAAGAATTTTTGTCAAATATACTCATGTTTTTGATTTTTGGCTTTATTACGTCATTTTACGTGGAAGAATATAAATCTAATCTCTAAGATATAACAGGTGCTACAAGGCTTTGATGGAAGTGATTACTGTTGTCAAATGGGAAAATGAAGACTGTTGGACCCTATATAAGCATATGCAATGCACCTGAATATGTAGTAGCAGTAGCAGTAGTAGTAGCGTTTATTTGCAATAATTAAAAATCACAAGGTACGAAGAATGTAAGAAATACAAAAGCAATGAAAGGTAACATTACGAACAAATGCAAAACAGCTTAAAGAAAAATCAAATTCGAATTTGAAGCTGCTGATTACATAATGCAGTTGAAAAGAGTGGCCTAAATCACAAAGAGGCCTCATTATTCTTGTAAGGGGAAGCTTACGTGGGCCATTCTGGGGTTGTCGAGTTCAAATAAGTAAAGAATGCTTCAATGCCCTATAAGTGGATGTGAACTTGGAGGTTGTCAACTGTTCACTTTTTCACGAATCTCACTTTGGTATATACATAGATTGTGCTTATAAAAACTTTTTCGAGGATGCAGTTTTGATTGACTCTGCACTTCTCAGGTATTATATCTTATATATTCAGATATTCAAAATTTCATTTTGAAATTTGTTTCTGTCTTCAAATGTAAGTGAGACACGATCATAAATACAGTCATGATTGATAGAAATGAGTAAGTATATAGGCCTACAGAACGCAACTGAAATCCAAATTCGTTGGCTATAAATTGTCCGAATCAACGTCGACAAATATCAGTGTTTGAATGACGAATGGCAGACAATGATAAGAAGCTTTCTGTTCGTGTTACAGAAGAATTCGTCTTAGATATTCCCAAGATGGTTGGGAAGTAGCCTTAAAATTTCATTTCAAATGGCTAGCTGCGCGAAATTAGAAATTGATGATGAGTTTATTACGAGTGTGATCGGCAAGCTTATACAGTCGAAACGATGTAAGGGAGGGTTTGGGATCATACAAAAGAAGTGTTGTTGTATACAGGTAATTCTATTATTAATTGTGAAATTTATAATTGTGTTATAGTTTCAAAGAATTCAGAATGTATTATACATAAGGATATCATGATCAATGTATTGTTGAGAAAACAATCCATAATCCGGACGAATGTCATGCTTGGATATACACCTGTAAAAACTTTGCATGTACGTTCACAAACTGTATATAATTATTTGAACTACATGTAAATGATTATGCGTTTATACTCATATAGGCAGCTTTCTTTCGTGTCTTTGACTCATGCCTGCAAACATTTTAAAATTGACAAAATGTTGTTGTTATTTACATAATTGAATTGCTGATTTTAACTTAAAATGTCACTAAATTTTCACACCTGACTGTGGCTTGATAAAAGCAAATGTAATATAAGAAAGGAGAGGCAAAATGACGTCAAAGGAATGAGGCCAACTAAGCAACATTGCAATATAAAGCAGGGTTGGTCAAAACCCACCCGGTCTGAAAAAACCCGATTTCACCCACCCGGCGGGCGAAATCGGGCCGGTGAAATCGGGCGAAATCGGGTGAAATGGATTTTTCCATATTATGTCATTTTTCGATGCTTCTAATTAAAATACAGTAATGCCAATTCATTTTTGTGATTTATTGACTCTGCCTCTTCTCAAAAATCATCGTATGGAATGTATACAATTCCGTAATCTACATGTTTCTTACTACAACACTAAATATTGAAAAGGAAAACCGAATAATATGTCAACGTCCGATGTTTTCATTGCGCAAGAAACTTAGCGCCTATGCTGATATGATGCCCATTGTCCATCCGTGACTCGCCGGACATCAGCCAGCCTGGATTTGTCAACAGCGAACTGTAGTGATGCATTCGTGAGATGATTGGGAATTCGGGAGAGCGCACGCATTTTGGTTGACGCTGCTGGTCGCATGTCTTTGGGTGGCTGGTGCAGTCGAAAGTGCGTAAGATAAGATCGATATTGGCAAACAATGATTTAAAGCCACTGCCCACAAGTCTGATCATTAATGTTATTATCGCATACAAAAGACACTCGGAAATGATGGGGAGTTCGGGGTGGCGCGTGCGTGGTGCGCGCGCGTCATTACTGATACCGCAGCAGGCTGCAAGTCTGCGACGGACACTTCGGACCATAAGAAAGAGCGTACGTCCTCCATTTCACATATTAGGACGAGGTCTTTCGACCACACCAAACGACCATCCTCAGGTAATCAAAAAAAATAAATAAATAAAATGAATCGAAATTATGATATGAAAGTTCGACGAAACGATCTGCGTATTATTTAGCTTTAGTATCAGTAATACTGCTAACAGTTGGGCCTATATTTTTGTCTAGGCCTATATTTTCTTACTTTTTGAATACCGGTATAACAAACAGATATTTGGTGATCGATGTTTAAATGACTCATTAGATCTTCCCCGTTTTGACCATATATTTTAATATAAAGTTCAATTTATAGCCTCTACTGTACACATGTGTTTTCTCTCTGATAATACAATAGTAGAAAAAACTTATAAATTTTAGATAACAGCCAATCTTGTGTAAAGTATACTATTCGTAAATGTAGGTGAGAGAATGACTTTATATGATTCCTTATTTAGATAGCCTGTAATTATCTGAATATTTGGTACGGCTAAAATACAGTAACCTATATTAAGTACTCACCGATATTTTCTCATGATATTGTATTTTAATCATGGTTTAGATTACACTGATGTGTGCAATGTAGTTTGATTTTTCAATAAAATGATAATTATGAAATAAGAGATTACCTCTTAATTTCAAGAAAATCGAAATAACTAGATTAAACCCGAAAAAACCCAATTAAACCCGATTAAACCCGGTATAAAAAACCCGAAAAAACCCGCCCGGATATAACCCGATAAAACCCCGGGTGGGTTTTTTTGCCGACCAACCCTGATATAAAGCCTGTCTGTCCATATCAGCGGGTAGTTCTCATATGAGGGGTCCTTGGACGAAGTTCCAATGTAGACACACGAAGAATCCTTCTTTAAAAGTTGGTTTTCCATACAAGCGGGTTCCTCATACTCGGTTCCGACTGTACTTTGATGCCATGCTATGACATTTCAAACTGTTTCAAATTCGAGCTTGAATTTTGAGAATTTTGATGTTTTTTAGCAAATCGTTACATCTTGTTATGTAATCGAACTTCTTCTCTGTCTCAAAAGATGACAATTTTACGTATGCCTTACATGCAGTCTGATGATAGAGAAAACTCCCTCGAGGCGAGCTGCGGCATGTTCAAATACGATGTGACTCCCCGGACATCACATGTTCACATACCGGAGTAGGTGCTGAACAAAAAAAGCAATTTTAGCGTGACCCTCGGATGACAGTAGAAAAAATGTCTTGTCGGCACATTATAGAGCGAGCAGATGCGTCTGTATGCGCTTGAACGATTCTAGCGCAGTAGGTGATGCAAAACGCGTCAGAAAACATATTTCTCAGCTTAAACAAAGAGATACCTGGAGTAACGGACGTCCGATATTCCGCATGCTGATTGAAAGATTGATACACTTCATACAGTGAAAAGAATATGAATGCATTATTCATCACTTAGACATTTACGCACATTACATGTGCGATATTCCAATCATCGCTTTATTCTAAGAAAAAAATCTTCGAATGAATCTCAAAATGAAATCGAAATTGACATCAAACATTGTGTAGGGCTGTCGCTGAAACTGTTGCTGGGTCACCAACGTAAGGAGCAATTTTTCGGCCCGGTCAGTGTTCCGCTTTATTTGAAGTCATTGACCATTTGAATACAGCTGCAATTTATGCTTGAATAATCCATGAATAAAACGAAGATGAGTGCGGAATTCATAGACACACACATAACCACCAACTAGTACATGCAAATTTATTTATACTTTTAAAATACGATTTCAAATCGTAATTGTGTCGCACGTCTGAAAAGGAAATTATCATGTTATCACATCGCCAAAAAATCTTTGAAAATTATGTAATATCTTACAGAAATAGTTTTCATGGCTTGTTCTGTGCAGATCACACTGGTCTTTAAATCAATTAACAGAATCAATTCAAGGAAGCGCATATCCTCCAATTGCTAGCGATATTGGCGTCAGCTGAACAATCTGAAGGACTGCAATCATAATAATTATCAGCCGTTCTAGAAATTTTAAGCTATTTTGGACCATTCTGAGACTCACTAACGATACATTGTAGGGCGAAGCATGGTCTGGAGACATCTATCTTCTCTTTGCCCAAGCGAACTGGTCCTCACTATCTTTATGAGTATCAGCCGCACGTCAAAACCAGGGTAAATAAACACAGAGCAGCCTGTTTTGCAGTCTTTCAGCTTGTTCATCCATTCTAGATATTTTAAGAGCCGTGCTGGTGAGTCCTTATAGGACGAGTCGCATCGTATGCGGCTGCCCAGGATTTATTGTGCTTAAATTGCTCAAGTCTGAAGTCATCTTTCTCTCATATAATTACTATTCAACACATACATGGATTAAAATGGAATATTGCTTCTTTAAAATGAAACTCTTTCCACATGTACAGCCTGCTGTTGAATATTAGGATCAAGCTTGCCGCTACTTCAGGTTGAACAGTTTCACAAAGCTCCCTGGTTTATTTTCCGATGCAATGTGCTCTCCAAAGAGATCCGTTCAATTTTATTGCTTAATGATCATAAGTGGAATATGCAGCTGAAATTAATTATTCATGTATGAGTCATTAACAGAGAAAACCCAAATATGACTTGCAAAAAGCAATGAATAGACATATAAATTATTTCAATGAAAATTTTCAACATATTGACGTCTACAATGAAATTGAAAACGTTTACAAAATAATAACGTATATTGGAACTGAATTGCTTAACAGAATCAAATGAAATATTTTATATGATAATAAGCAAATAATACATACACATATATAGCTTTGGCTGATGATTGTGTTAACATGAAACTCTGAGTACCGAGTTCTGAGTTTTTCCTCCTAACTTTGGGTATACGTTGCTCCTTTCACAGTTGAGCACTTTGACGGAAATTGATTCAATTCCTCGAAATTATATATATATATATATATATATATATATATATATATATATATATATATATATATATATATATATATAAAGATATGCTCTAGAAAACTGCTCTCTAGTTTCTACGTTATATATATACGTAGAAACAAGAGAGCAGTTTTGATTGGTGTCACAATATGCAGCCAACCTAGATGTAATGTGGAAGTAGGGAACACCACCTCTTTCAAGGTCAACGGGATAGTGAATCACTTCACAATCAAACATAATATTAGCTGTGATTCTTCAAATTTTATTTACAAACTCACTTGCAAGGGCTGTGATCGCTTTTACATAGGTCAATCAGGTGACACCCTTCGTCATAGAGTTACTGTCCAACGGCAACAAATTCGTGATCAAAGATATTCGTTCTTCCCTGTGAGCAACCATATTAGAAATTGTGCTAGTGAGATTTCTGTGTAACTTTCTATAACTCCCTTTTATAAAATGTCCACTAGCTCAACTAAATTGGATCGGGAGTATGAAGAAAAAACATTTATAAAGAAATTCATCCTCCTCTAAATGCCTTGACAAACTGTTAACGTTCAGATTTCATTAATTGAAATCTGTGTATGCATGATTTCCATATTTTATTAGTTTATATTTTCGTATTCAATATATTTCATTTCGCCTTGAGAAGCCAACACAGTTGGCAGAATCATGTCGGCGACTTACTGAAGATCTCTGGTTTTTTCATATATATATAAATTCAAATAGAAAAGATTATAGAAATAGTCAAAATAACAAAAATAAAACAGAACAAAATAACAAATAAATCGCATGCACTTAATTCCTTCTTTTGGTTTATGTCTATATACGTAATTTACCAGACGACGGGAAATCATCACGATTTTTAGAGAAAAGCAAGGTCAAAACTCCTCAATCAGTTTTCGGTCGTTTATGTATTTTCAAGATTGTAAGACAATTGCAAGATCGACCACTGAAGGCGCTGGACGCGGAAGATGTCTAATATTGCATAGATATTGCTTTAGACGACCGATAGCTTATTGGAGAGCTTTGACTTTGTCTTTTTACAAGGATGTCGATACTAGGCCTATGTCCTATACATTGTCATGGGCAAACTAAAATCTAGTTGAATCCCTGCGTTGTGAATTAAATAATTCGGAAATTCATGCAACATTGCAAGCAATAGATTCTTGTAGTGCCTCAACTTAGTCGATTTTTAATTTTGAATACAAATTAGTCGGATCATGATAATGAACGCAAATGTAATAACTTTTAAAGGACGAAATTATGGGCTTGTTGAAATTGGCCATTATCAGAAACAGACTGAATTATCTCTCCCAGAAATTTATTGGCGAAATTCAAGAAAAAATACTGATCAAACACTGCCCGACGTTGTGTCACTTTTTTCTGAAGCTAAGCTTGTTGACCTTCACAAGCATGCTATGAGCCGAAAACACGAGCTGATGCAAGACCTACATAGACATTAATTGTTAGTGTATGTGATTCGCCAAACTCACATGAGTATGTGTCTGTGAGACGCAACGTCGGACAGCTTGTGATTTTTGACTAATACTTTTTCTCTCCTTTCGCCAATAAATTTCTGGAAGAGATACGTGTAATTCTGTATTTTTCTGATAACGGCCTATGGAGACCTTGCCTGTGCGGCAATTAATTATTGAAATTTTTGAAACTTGAATTGAAACGCTGGAATCTGTTTTTAATGGCCAAAATGAAGTTGTGAGCTTACAATACATGAATGTTACTCTATTTGCTCATACTTTTCTTTCATGGTGCAGTTAAAATTAGCCACTGAAAATTCTATTCAAATATGCCTCCCCTCTTTGCAATAAATTCACTCGTCCTTTTTAGGCAATTTGTTTCACAAGTCGCTAATCATTTCATCTAAATAACCTTGTGAAACTCTCTTTTATATCAAATGCCTTTTATTATCTAATCGTCACACGTGAAATTTTAGCAGTTCGAACTGTGTGAAACTCCTTGTTTAATCGACTTAGGTCGAACATGAGTTATAAAGAACCACAGAATTTGCTACTAATCAGTCTTTCACAGCCAACCTCTTCCAAAATGTTGATAGACCAGTGAGAATGATTGCAACAATCCCATTACGTGCCATATACTATCTCCGAGGATGGCTGAGATCCATGATAATAAAAACAGACAATAGGAGTTATAACTTGATGGGGGTCAATTTGTCGGTTGCAGTTTAACGCGAAGGGCAGATTATGATGCGGAAACAAGTGTTCGACACTTCCAGACGATGACCATAGGGAAAATCTCTTTTGCTTTGTCAATGTTATCCTGAAAGACATGCAAAGGAATACCATATATATATATCGTATATATATATACCATATATATATATAATAGTATCCCACCTGATCCTACATAATAAAATCAAAAGAATCTTAATGTTCTTTCTAAAATTTAATCTAAAATTTAACTTCAAATTTAGATTCAAAAGCTCTTCGAAAAAATGTTTGCAAGAAGGTGCCTGTTTGTAAGCAGGTAGCAAATGTTCGCAAAAATATTTGTCAGTTTCAAAGAAGTCATGTAAAAGTGGTGCACCGGCATTAGAAACATCAGAATTCAAATTAGGATAGCTTAGATTACTTTTAATTATGCAAATTCATCAATTTGTGAGTTTGACGTGATTCCATTGGGTCAAGTTATAGTACTGATAAAAAGTAGGTGAAATTCAACTTTTCCAAAAATGTAATTTATCTGAAATAAAGTAAGATAATGCAACTAAATCAGGGTAAGCCATGATTCAAAAAGAATCTCCACTTTCCCTATTATACTAGTCAGTATTTAAGTCAAATTAGTCGAGCAGTTCTTTCAAAATTTATGCCTACATGTACTATATATATTTTGTAAAAAGAAGGCTACATGTATGCTTGCTTGATAATTTGTAAGAGAATCAAATCCTATTAACTACATAGTCCACTGGTTTTACCCAAGCGCTACAAAATAGAAATAGAAACTAGTACTAATTACTTTTGTGACAACTGGCAAATGTTTGCATAAATAGAAATTAATATCATTGACGTCAACAACATGAGCTGAGCCAATCAGACAACGAAATTAAAAATAGCATGTATTATTTGAAAAAGCAACATACCTGGACTACGCAGTTGATTAGAGAGAAATTGTTATCTTGTAAGTGATAAAATATGTGTACATATAGCCACTCTAACAGGCACGCAAGAAATTTTTGGAAATAATTAAATGAAAATACATGTGGATGGTTTTTTAATAATGGCTTTCCACTGTTGAGGTATGCTGATTGTGCGATGATAGACGCATGCTCTCCTTTGAGTATTCTTGTCTTGAATCAATTCTTCCATTTTCAACTGTTTCATTATTGCCTTTCAAGACTTGTAACATTTTTTTGGTATTATTTACAATCAATGGAGACTATCTTCATGTGATTATTCTTAATCACATATACAGTAATGCTATTCAAAATTGATTAAGAAGTATACAGTACGCCTTCCATCGTTGGGGACTAATATTTTAAAAAACTCAATATTTTATAGTTAATATTTAAAGTTAATATGGTTTCCACGTAAGTCGTATTATGTTAGAAGAAATTGCTGCTTGACCAAAACAAAGATTTTTTGGCCGAAATCGAAGCCGATAATATCATGATAGCCGAAAACGATACCAAAACTCAAAGTTTGGTCAAAAACGTGTGCGGCTGCGGTCGAATACGGTCTACCATTTAGCTTATGGTCTACTATACTTACAAAACATCATAGCATGCTAAATGTCTTTCTCTGCTATTTTTGAGGTCTTGATTGGACATCCGCATTTCTGCAGTAAGTTCAAGCATTAAGGAAATAATGTAAATAGTCACATGCAATTTTTCTAAGAACTGTAAAGCCAAATTGTCGTTTTAACGTTACCTTGCACATGCAACAGTGCTTCAAAATCATTACAAGTATTTATTTAAATCCACTATACAAGCATACTTAATAGGAAAACATTATAATTAACCTGCTTTTTGGCAGCCTAGAGCAAAATGTGAATTCTTTATTATCTAGATGAAACAGAATAAAATTGACAGTTTTTTAAGATTGATGATAGTAGATGCCAGTATAAGCTTAATTGCAATAAAGCAATATTAGCAGGACATTTTATATTTAGATTACATTCGTTGACGGAAAACGTTAGCGGTGAATGAGTTAAATGCGATTAATACACGGGGGAAATCTGTTTTTATAAGGACATTGCATACGCTTTTACATGGGTATCGTTAAAATTTAAGCATGCACAACTTGTTTTTCAAATTCTTGCTGAGTTGTATTAGCAGCACAGAGATAAACTGGCATTTCTGAGTGTTTGGATCTATAAGAGATGACTTTCCTCAACACTGTTGTGCACACTCTGCAGTATGCTAGGCTATACACCATGAATATATCTCTTTGATTAACACCAACAACCACACTTTTTGAAGAAGTCGTCTGCTGAAATTGCTCGAATACTTCGGTTATTGGCATCTTGTACATAGAGCGAAGCTGAAACTGCAACTTGTCAAAGCTGCAAGACTACATGAAGCTGGTATGATCCAAATATCCAGTGCATTGAAGCAACTTTGGTGACATTGTCACATTGGCATTATGCCAACGACTTGAGTAAATCCATACAGACATGCAATGGCAAGGTTTCATATTGGTATGTACAGGCACGCGGGGACGATTTTTCGGTAAAGAAGCTAAAATTTTAGGTCTTACAAACGAATTTTTAGGCGGCTGGCGGGGGCATGCTAGAGTAGGGCAGAAGTAATTTAAGTCTTGTGATAAGCTATGTATAAAATTCAAATTTCCGAAACTTACGGAAAACTTTCGAATTGCCCCTCCCTTTCATCTTTCGCAACTGCACTGTTAGCGCAGTACCTGGTATACATTTGAGGTGCTGATAGCACGAATCATTGACAAAATTCGTGTGATATATACTCATTGACAAAAATTTTGAAACATTTACTTCTTTAACTTCTTTCATTTTTGACTGGTATATATACATGTATGTATGATACCTTGATAATTTAGTCACAATCTCCACCAAGTCGCTAGCGCAGAAAAACAACGCATGTAGCAGATTCAACTTCAATAGCGCGTGTGCCCCCCCTAGCTCCAATACATTCAGTAATCCGAGATGGCATGGATTCACAAAGTTTCTGAATGAAGGATGTTTCAAGGAGAAGCCACTGCTCTGTCAGTCTTTCAGAGAGAATCTTCAGGGACACTGATGGAAGTGAATATCTGTCTCTCACTCGCCGCCCAAGCTCGTCCCAGACTTGTTCAATGGGTGACAAGTCAGGTGAGCGTGCAGGCCAGTCAAGGGTTTGAATGCTCAATCTCCTAACAGTGGCAATGACAGCCAAGGAGCGATGTGGTCTTGCGTTGTCGTCTTGGAAGACGAGATCCTCCGCCCTGACCACTGGGGCAACAACAGGAAGCACAATTTCATTGAGATACCTCTCTCCAGTCAACGTGCCTTTGATGATGACTGCTGTCGTTCGTCCGCCATGCCAAATGCCACTCCACAGCAAAACACTTCCACCACCATATCTGTCGTGTTCTTTAATACAGCATGGGGTAAAGCGTTCACCTGGAAGACGATGCACTCTGACACGACTGTCATTGAAATCCAGAGTGAATCTCGATTCATCGGTCCACAAGGCTTTCTGCCAGTGATGGTCATTCCATGAGCGATGGGCATCACACCAGGCAACTCGTCTTCTGCGGTGCTCAAAACTCAATGGAATTAGGACAGCTGGTCGTCGCAATTGAATTCCAGCTTCTCGCAATCTTCGGTAAGCCATTCGAACGCTACAGTCTACATGTATATTTGAGGCACTCTTCCAGTGTACGACTAGCCTTGGGACTGACACAAATCTACGAGTATTCCTCTTTGCAGCTAAAACTAGACGTGCGTTTGTCCTTCCTGCAGACTTTCTTGGTCGACCAGATCCCTTCTTCTTTTTAACATCTCCTTCTGCTTTCCATCGACACCACCACCTCCAAACAACGACTCTCGATAGTTGCAGCTCTTCGGCAACACTCGCACAACTTCTACCACAACGAATCATTCCAATCATTCCAACCTCTGGTAAACTGATCGTGTGCCATTTTATTTTACAAAAGTTGGATTTCAGTTCACGTTTATGTTCAATTTGTAAAAGCAATTGTGACATTTGTATCGATATCAAAATTTGAAATTTGACCACCATAGATCTTTCTCCATTCTCCAATGTGTTGAATGGTAATACATAGAAAGCGGACCACCCTTCCAATTCCTTTACTGCAAGCGACATACGCACTAAATCCTTACTTGTCTTTCGCCATTGAATACTAATTAATTGCATCTCAAATCACAAAGTGAATTACGTTAATAAGTACAACGGATCATTCACTCTGACATCACAATTTACCTAGAAACTAGTTCTATGGCTACAAACGCGGAAAGGTAAAAAAACGAAAGAAACGGGTTATTGACTGGATCACCGAATGATGCTTTTGACCCGCTCACCCGGTTTCATCGCTGACATAATCATGTTCTAGGTTTTTCTTTGGCAATGATTTCAGCAAGCGATTTCCTTAGACTTTCCGAATGCGCGAATGATTTTATGAATGTTTCATATGCTCGCAGCTGCATCGCTGTAATCCATCCCCTGAGTAATTTCAAAAGAGAACCCGAAGCCTCTCCTTGCATTGTATTGACAAACAAGGCTTCCAGGACTGCTGCAATCATCATCGATCAGTCGAATCTTCGTCATCTTTTACCATTCACCAGATTATCCAATAGCACAGATGGTAGTTTCGAGGAACAAGTCGAATTTCTCTGGTTGACCTCAGGCTTCCTCCATGCTTCTCCAGCTTCTTGGAATAGAAGACATCAAGACTGTCTTGAATAGTAACCGTCATAGATGGTTCGGGCTTGTTCTCCGGAAGCCTGAGGATAACTGTGTCAAGAAGGAGCATGACATGGACATACCGTGGGCAACACCGAGAGGCCGCCCTAGTAAGACGTGGCGCAAAACGGTACTTGCTGATTGCAAGGAGCTTGGCACGAAGGAGAGTAATGCTGCCAATCGTGATTTGTGGACAAAATCCATTGAGAAAAACCGTCCTCGACTACGAAGAATGGATAGCGGACATAAAACGATAAAGTAAAAGTAAGACCCGTCTGGCGACATTGTCGCGAAGATGTTCTTAGAATCGTATGGTCAAGTTGCCATGCTGGCAGAAATCAATCATATTCTGATGTAGGCAGTTAAAGTGACATGTGGGTCGGATTTCATAAAATTTGATGGAATCGTGACAATTTGAGCATTCTGAAGACGCTCATGACATACGATAAGTGGAAGCGATGATGAAAGGCTGCTTTCGCTTTTCAACAGATACATTTAGATTCTCCGCCCATTCAATAAGTTCTCGCAGCCCTTGTGAAAATTAACTGTGTTTTTCTCTGAGTGTAAGCACATTTTTTCCTTTAATCTGAATTTATATGGAGGATTTATTGATGTTTTTTAATATTTTGGGTTGTCTGCAGTGCTACGGGCTATTTCGGAGTAGCCGCCTCAAGAAATTGATTGCATAAGAATTTTTGATTTGAATTCTTAATTTTAGCAAATAATTTTACAGTGACAAGATGAAGCTTCCCTTCTTACTAAAGTACAGTGTTGGTTCGGAAAATTTATGGCTACTTCTGAGTTTTGACTCGTTCTCATTTTCGTGGTTGCCCTTTCATCGACAATTTCACGAGTTCTTTATCAAACACGCATGGATTTAGATGCTGCGCATTTCAAATGTAAGTCATCCATAATTTTAGCAGACAGTCATCAACTATCTCAGAAGGACACGCGAGAAAAAACTGATTTCCAAGGTTGACATGTGCTAAATATTTGTAGTGTCTGTGAACATCGAACGTATTGCAATGAAATATGTATATATTTATAAAGTATCATTTTCAATTCCTCTTGCAATGTATTCTTTTGTGAATTATGAATCTTGAAATACATGCGGATTTGAAGAGCTTAATGCAAATTCATTTTCGGGAAATTAAGAGAATTTTAATAATAAATGTTCATGAAGCAGTGGAGAATCATATGGGTTGCTAAGCTCAGAAATTTAAGAAATCGTCTGGTGCACATTTGGTCAATTAAGGCTACAGAGAAGATTTTAAATATTCATGAATCTTTTGTCAATTATTGTTTCAACTTTCCAGCTGTATGTTTTTTGAAAGAGAGCAGTTGTCATATAAATTTCTAACTCAGCTCTAACATTAATTTCAATTATAAGTTTTGAATATTCAATATAATTACTTTCCTGAGGAGCCACTAATTGTCAAATTTTATTACTTGTTTTCATAAGCTTATAACGACTCTCCGTTTAAATTACAGTTGATTGTGTCTGGATCGGAGGACACTACAGGTGCAACTTTCATGAACTGAAATTAATTCTGTTGTTTATTTTCATTGAAGTGTCTCGTCATGTCTCGTGTAACTTCTTTCGTTTCATTGATTCCTTTTTATTTTCTTCCTGTCGATGAATTATTACGTAGAACAGGCGATTTCGGCCGTCCAGAGTAGAGGTGTACAGTCGTCAAATAATTGACTCAATCTGACCATAACAAATCCGAGAGGAGCCGAAAACTGCTCGGCAGCAGGTTTTTAAGAAATTTCTGTAGATTTATCATCAACCTAGGACAACAAAATTCTAAGAGTATATGTATTAGAAAGAATATGTGCATGAAGAAACTTAGGGCATTGCCATCCTCGCTTTATTGATTTGTGACAGCAATTATGAAGAGGTCTGTGAAATATTGACGAAAAGCAGTTATGCACGTCTTTACAAAGGAGATACAACATCCAGCTGTCCAGCAACTGGAGGACATCGTCGTATTCTTTTTCAAGACATTTAAGTAAAGTTTGTGTTTAGATAAACCTAAAACCTGGGAACCAATGTTCAACCAAACCTATACCGAAACAAATGAGGGGAAAGAAAACACTTCAAGAAGTCACGCGCGCCAAGAGAGCGCTGGCAAATGAACTGCCATCGTCACGCCCAGAAAGTCAAGCATTTCATAGCGAATCAATGAGCAACGTTCATGTCTGCATGATCTCACTGGAAATCCGATTTAATGCTTCCATTGCTTCTGAGCCATAAACACCGTAAGTGGTGGCACAGAAACTATCATACTATGGCACACTCTACTTCATTTGCTTGATGTTTACGCTTCTATGCTGCCGTCAGATCCGATGTTGAACTCCCTTCATGAATAAAATTAGAAATGAGCGGATGTTCAAAAGTGATCTCGACATCAGCTGCTTTCCCCAGTGATCATTCTAGGATGAGAATGTCCGCACGATCTGTAAATCATTAACAGGGCACTCTTCCAATCTTGGATCTTTGTTGGAAAGATGGTGCATGGAATTACGAATGTTGTTATGTCGCTTGACTACATCGGGTCCTCGTTTACAAATTGTACCATGAACACCAAAATCATCTACAACTTTGCTTGGACACAAAGTGCAGACAATCCCAAGCGAAGTTTCACCGGTAATCTTGCGGCATTATGTGATTGCATCCGCTCGTTACGTACTTCGATAAAACAGTGGTTTCCTGGTAAATTAGCACTCTCATCAGATGATTATGTGGTCCCGTGGCTAGAGCGCATATGCTTGCATGCCCGTTAACACCAACGTCGCTTGTTCGAACCTGTCCACGAAGGATGAAGGTTAACTGGTCGATACTCATGGTGACTACATGTAATGAGATTTGATAATGCATAGAATCTCGTAGCAAGCACATGCACGTCTATCAAAGTATAATTTTATGTAAAATTGGCTATGTATGTAGGCTATGCAGGCTAGAATGATAAATAAGGTCTACTCATATAGCGTCTGTCATTAGCAAGTATACAGTATTGGCCAGAATGGATGACTCAGATGTGTTTTTTATGTTTTTGGTGATAAATTTACTGTGATGCTTGTGAGTGTACAAAACTTTGTATAAAATGAATGATAAACGGAAGTCAAATAATAATCCAAGTAATATATTTTCATCTAAATATTACATGAGTGACCACCGGTTAGTACTTGGAGTGTATCCCTTTTTCTGACCAACAAATGCTGTCAGGCATAGAGAAGTTCAACTTTTTAAATAAAATTCCATTTATCAACTTCGTCCACACTGCCGTGATAGCTTTCTTCAATTCCAAGAAAGATGTCAGGCTTCGTAGGCAAAGATGTCAGGCTTCGTAGGTAAAGATGTCAGGCTTCGGAGGCTTGTTTCAGCAAGACCCATCAATTTTCAATAGAATTGAGGTCTGGTGATTGTTCGATAATGGACTCAAGGCGTCAACACTCGAATTGCAAAACCATGTTGCTTCCAATTTCAAGGGCGACATCATGTTGTGAGTAAAAAGCACTGTTTAGATTACTATGAATGGCAGTACTTTCGTTTTCAGAATTTCATGGCAGGCAGCTTTAATGCCTGTACCTTTGGTGAAAAACCGCAATCCATAGTTTTTCAATAGCAAAAGTTTTTCACAAGTTTTTCACAGCTGAGACCGTGTATCGAGATGCACCTCTCTATCTTGGTGGTCCTCAAGAGTGTCACATAAAATGGGTTGAGCTGCGTCCTCTGGTTTTCCACAAGATTGTAACTGGAACCCGTTCGTAGCATTCCAGTTTCCATCGGCAGAAAATCGGCGAAAATCTTTTCAGGATTTATCTTTCTTTGGGTACATAGCCCGAATTTTTGTGGTCTGTGAGACTTGAAACAGCCAACCACATGCAATACTAAGCCATGACAGCTCAGTTATCATGCAGATAGTCCTGCAAGACAGTTGTTACAAAAACGTTTCCGCAGAGAGGTCAGGGTGTCTGCAGATTCAACCACAATAGAAAACAATACAAATTGATTAAATGAGTCATCCATTCTGGCCAATACTGTATATGCTTACTGACCATGGACGCATTTCATTGATGATTTTATCAATAATATTTCCTATCAAGCAAAATTGACCATTAAAAGACATTTAACAATGCCCTGACGATTTGAGGCATGACAAAATTTATGCGTGATACGAATAATTTTGAAAAATAAAATAATGTGATGTTATTTTTTAAGTTTTTGCTGCAATGCACTTTGATGGTTCAGTCACATAAAACTATTGATGATGTTAGCCATCGAGTAATTTTTTTGCAGGAAAAAAGATTTTATTGTGGAACTCGAAGGTTCTTTTATTATCACTGTAACGCAAATTTTTCGGCCGAAACCTTCGTCAGGTGCATGCACACTGAATTTGACTGCAAACTATAGCAAATATTGAGCACTAATCTTCTGGACATCGAAAATTTGTGCAGTCTTAATAAAATAACGTTTGAGTTCCGCAATAAAACATTTCTTCTCACATAAAACAAATTGATTATGAAGAATATTAAATATGTGAAAAATTTAAAGAGCGCAAACCTTTTCAAGAAGTCGGTCAGTGTCGATTTTTTAAGTATTTGTTTCGGTCCTATTTTTGGTCACCCGCCGGGCACCACCGCATGTAAAGTGTAAATGTCATTATTTAACTCGACATTGTGTGAAGTCAAATACTGAGTGTTAGAGTGCTGGTGTTGAGCTTCAAGTGTTAACACCAGCGCTGAGCGCCAAGCTGAGTGTTGATTAGCAGCGCTGGGCCGAACACTGGCGCTCAGCTCTGAACTTCAATGCTAAACGCCTATATTCATCGAGTGTTGACGCTCAGCACAGGTGCCGTGCTGTCATATTCAGTGTTGTGTAACCATGAAATCAACTGTCAACGCTCAATGCATGTGGTTGAATACTGGCGCTAAGCGCTGGCCAGTCAATCTTGCTGTCAAGACTGTTGAAGGCACTAGCAAAGCGAATCTCAACACTGGAATCGTAACTGATTTCTATGCAATTGGTAGCTCAACCCCTAGGGGTTCAGCACTCGCACAGGTCAAATTGCGGGTGTCATGCTGACGTGGTCTGAATGCATGTTTCCATTCTGATTGGCAATCATCACCCATATATAGTGACCGGCATTTGTGTTTTGATAGATCAAAGACTTCAAAGCTGCTTCGTGGGCCAAATATCCACCGAAAGCCAGCTTGCTCGCGTGAGGACAGCACCCGCCATAAAAGATTGACCTCTGATCAATTAGACGAGTTGGTCAATGAATTCCATTTATGGAGATGGGAGAATCAGTCTGGGGAGCCGCGATGCCACACAAGTAGAAGGCGAAGGGAGAATTTTCTCGAATTTCTATCGTCAGGCGGGACTAAAAGAAAACCGCCAAAGCTGAGGGAATTGCCAAATCTACTTGTGTTCTTCATCGCCGAGAGGCCGTACGATTTCTCAATACAATTGCTGGATCCTACTGCTACCTTCCACAGCCTGAGGATTTCCAAGCGTTACGCCAAGATCTGACTACGGTGGACGGTGGACATTTATCCGCAATCTTTATCGACGGATTCATAGTTCGCACGCAAAGACCAGATGGAGCGGGAGACGCCTTCTATTGTGGGAGAAGCGGCAAATCCTGTGATGGACTTGATATCCAAATAGCGTGCGATAAGCATGGGAAGGTCAGATACATTCTGGCAGGAGTTCCAGCATCTGCGCACGATGCTAATGCGGTCGGTTGGGGAGGCCGCTTCTTCGAGTTTCTTGATTCACTGCCGGAAGATACAGTTGTCGTTGGAGACGCCGGCTACACGGGAGTTCATCCAAGAATTATTTGCTCCCTCCGTGGTAATAATCTGTCTGCCGCTCAAGAGATTTTTAATTCCAGAATCTCCCGTCAAAGACAAGTTGTCGAGCGCACCATCGGTGCCATTGAAAATAAGTGGAGGATCACCCAAATGAAAGAATCCCGCTTGCCCGCTAAGCATGGAGTGCAGTTTGCTTCAGATTGTGTGGTAGCAGCATGTGTCCTTCACAACCGATACACTGATTTTATAGAATGAAAGAGTTGTTTTTGCTTTTGAATAATTTGTTTGGGATAATTTATTATATTCAAATGGAAAAGATATTCACAAGAAATCATAAATTTATAATTTATCATTTATCACAATTAACTGTTCTGTTCTTCAACTTCATCACTGACACACTCGAAAAGATCAATGTCATTGGCCTTTGCCACAACCTGAATGAGGAGATCCATCTTCTTGTTCAGTTGGTGGATACCGCTCGCAATGTCTTCCAGCAAGCTTGCGTTTGTTGGTCGACGTGTTGAGGATCCCGAACCCTCCGCAGCAGCACCTTCTCCTAATTCGTTGAGGACGCTAGGCCTATCCTTACTTCCCTTTGGATAGTACAGCTGGTAGTCTTCATACAGATTCCAAATCTCTGGAGAGCCTCTGAAAAAAAGAACAGAAGTAGAACTACATGTAAGTTTCAGTCATTTTGCATAGGTTCATAACTGACATGTGTCATTCATGTTGATCTAAAAGATCGATAGACTTTCTCACCTTAAACTCTTCTCTGTCAGCAACGACTCGTCATCAGATGACACGCCACCACTTCTGGAGAGGTTTTTCGCCTTCTCGTTGTATTCACGTCCCAGGTTCTTCAGAAGATCCTGGACAGAATGTGAGAATCCTATCTCCATCCCAAGTAGCTGCATGATCTCCTTATGCAACATTCCACCTCTCTTCTTCTTCTTCTCATAGAATGACTTGCTCTGTAGTATCTTGTGGAGCAGGTCCTTCACCATTGCATCACTGAGCTTCTTCCTTGTAGGTGCCATCTTTCAAAATTTCGAAATTTTAGTTTGCATTAAATACAATTACAACGCATCGAATTGATATCATCCCGACATGATCTGCGCTTAACACTGATGAGTGGTCACTGTTATCTGGAAATCTACATCGAAAACTTTCCACCATAGAAATCTACAGTTTCGACACTTGCCCTGAGTGTCAACACCAATGTTCAGATGTCAACACCAGCGTCAAGACAAGTGTTGGGTGTCAACGCCGGTGTTCAACTCAACACCAGCACTCTAACACTCGGTGTTTGACCTCACTCATTGATGAGACATGTAATGAAACCTAAAGATAACCAATAAAATGTGTTTAAAATGTGTTCTAACAAAACTTCAGTCCGGAGTAGAATTATGAAATATCATGCATATACAATTTTTAGTCCGTTAGGTCTGGACTGGAAGTCATCAAAACTCAAATCTTTCCTTTCTTCCTTGAATTTTGAAATAACCCTAAAGATTGTTTGTTATGATGACTAAATGGTGAAAAGCTCCGAAAAAGCTTCTTACAGCATTTATTAGTCCAGCTACTTTGGAAGTCGTGGGACGCCGGGCAACTGACTCTTGTATATTTAAAGAATAATATGCATTCGACCGAATTATAAAGGAGAGATTGCTTTTTGATACTTTGACTGCTATGATTTCCACACTATGACCCTTGTCGAATAGAACAAACATTTATCCAGACATAAATTGTTATTCTCGCAACAACCAGCAGCGAGACCGAACCGAGAAGTTCTGATCTTGCATGCAATCAAAACACTTCATGTAAAAGAGGCGGTGAACAGTGTTCAACGTTTGCGCTGACGATCGACAGCGCACAATACACAATAGGCACGCACGCTTGACGTCATCCAGTCAGCGGTGTTGCACACACACGTTTTATCAATTACGCAGGATTTTATGTGCTTGTTATTTTGCTTGTTATTTCTGTTGTGTACATGTTATCAATGAGATCCTATAATCCAAAAATTTTCGAGGGCGCGAAGCGCCCGAGAAATTTTGAGGCCCCCCGCCGTATGAAAGTCAAAGGTCAAAGGTCAAGGTCAGGTCTAAGGTCAAGGTCAGGTCTAAGGTCAAGGTCAAGTGTAGAGGTTTGTATATTATGGTTATTTTTTGTTGTAAAACTTTAACTTTGAAAATTTGTAAACTTATTCATTTTTGTAAAAAAACTTGGAATTTTTCAAGTTGCATACAGATGCATACAACTAGGATATTTTCATCAAATGGGTACATACAATATATCATTCGAATGCTCTTTTCATTCTGATTCTAATGGTGCATTGTATGATACATGTATGACATATAACTAGAGAGCTACATACCTTTAAAGAATGGGCTAAAAACTTAGTGAATTTAAAAATCTAACATTTGTCTGCTTGCATACAGTTGCATACAACTAGGATTTTCCCATCGAATAGGTACATATCTTATATCATTCGAATGGTCTTTTCATTCTCATTCTTATGGTGTCGTGTATGACACATGCATAATATCATCCTGGACTGCTACAAGCATTTCAAAATTAACAACATAACTGTTTCTTTAAAAGTTATATGTTCCTATTTATTTCAAGTTGAAGTCTTCATATTTGATTTTTTTGTTTCAATTCAGTTATTGAACATCATTAATTGTAGATAGTTATTCCCCTTTCCCATTCAGACCTTAATTGAAGACCAATTTGTGAAATGATAAAACAAGTCTGTTCATATATACAAATGAATATTAAATGAAGAGATTAAAAAAACACACTAAATGTCATCAAGGTAAGGAAATGGTACAAGTTTTTTCAAGTCCACTTGCACATGGATCCTTGTCTTCTTTGGGGCACAAGGACAGCGACGTGGTGTGTCAAGGTCGATGATGGAAAATTCGAGAGCGGTTGTGAGGTTCCGCTCGTTCGGCTCCATTCGCATGAAGACCCGTTTGGTGTGGTACTTTTTCGGCGCGTTCTTCACTTTGACAGTGACCCTTCCATATAGTGGCGTTCGCATGGACTTTTTATTCATGTGCCGCATCGTCTAGATTGATACTTCACTATCATCACTCGAGTAGTCGGGCGATGCGGGGACTTGGGTGAACACCACCGGCTCGTTTGGTGTTGTCGATCGCTCCATCGGAGATTGGGGAGGTGTATTGGCACGTTCCATTGGCGATTGAGGTGAAGTGGTACGATCAGCAGTACCGTTCTCAACTGCGGCTTCCTGTTTGCGATCCATAATGACTTCTAGATTTAAAATAATTGTAACTTGTAAACGTGAGGATTAGAACCTTTGATAAGAATTTGTACAAACAACTGACTTATATACTTTTTAAACAAAGGAAATCCTAGCAACCAATCAGAGAGGCACCGAACTTCCCTAAAGACTATATAACTATATAAAGGATGTCATTGTTCCAAACTGTTAAGTACTTATCCTCAACGTTCCATAACAAGAAGCATGTCCTCAAACCCTTCATTCTATTTTCAAAATGACAGCCAAGTCATTATGGGAGGTCAGTTGGATATGACCGTGCATCTCTGTTGCGGCTGCAAAGTGGCCTTATGGAAAACTTTAACGGTGACAGCACTTCAAAGGCGGAGTGGACTACCAGTGAAGTGTCCGGTACACGAGTGTGAGCATGACTTCACCAACAATCAGACATTTCATGAATGGTGTGATGACTTCCTAAAGATCATGGAGTCGCCTGAGGGACGTGATCTGTACCCATCATTTATTTTTCATGCTTAAATTAAACTTACATTGTAAATCTCTTGTCTTTTTTCACCTTAAACATAGTTCTGGAATTGGTTTTCTTATTGGGGAGCAGCTAAATCATAACTGCACATTAAAGTTTTCACATCTAAATAGTGCTACATTTAAAATAATTGTCACAATAGTCGCAATTGAGCAAACCCATTCAAAATCAAACAACGGACGTCCATCGGTAAGTACCCAAGTACTCAGAACCAAGTCGCACAAGTTCGATCATAGACGTTCCGAAACGCAATGTACTCAACCCAGTCTACCAAACACATGTACCTATCCAGTAAGAGAGATGGCATACATGTTCCTATTAATAACACTCAATTATACATGTACCTATCCATGTTCCTATTCATAACACTGAATTTTACATGTACCCATCCATGTACCTATCCCTCGCAAGTAGGGCACAGTTTTCACTACCCGCACGCAGAATTTTGATCATAGTATCTTCCTTGTTCATGCTGATTACTGTTTCTGTCAGTCAATATTTACTGCGATCACACACATGGAATGAGAAGGAAAGACAATCCCTCAAAAAAATAAATCTCGGTTCTCGGTTGAGAAAATTCGAGAACCGAGAATCGAGAACGAAGCCAATTTCTCGGTTTTTCGAGAACCGAGATTCTCGAATTTTAAACCCTATCGCATACTGCACTGCCCGTTTCGACATCTCTTGTAATCGTGTGCGAGACTAAATTTTCCCTTTTGCCAATTTCACTAGCCAACGCCTTACATGCTAAATTCCATCATGTAGACTATGAAGTTATTCAACGAATCTATAAACTCACTGAGATAGGCCTTTTCGTAACGTTTTTTAATTATATGAAGAATATGATATGCCTTGGCTTCTTTTATTTCTACAAAACTGTAATTTTCTGATTTTCAATTACTTGATAATAAACGACTTCTATTATTTTCTAGATGTCACTTTAAACCCACTACTGGCAAATCGCCTAAGTTCATGCTTGCACCTGCAATAATTAGTATGTGCTGCTTTTCGCAAACACAATGCAAATAGAATAATTTAATATTGAGTTGCATCCTGAGTTGGGAACAGACCTGAATAGCTGCCATTTCATCCGATATCAGGAAACATCAGAAAGCCTTGTTCACATCTCTAAATATCGACACAACTCCCTATTTAAGCTGCAGCAAGCTTAAATTGCTTTATTTGCATAGCAAGGCAGTGACATTTCGATGGGCATTTATCACATAGCACTTTAACACACTACTAGCAAATCGCCTATGTCCTAGCGTGCACCTACAATAATTAATAAATGCTGCTTTTTGCAAACACAACGTAAATAGAATGTGATAGATAAATAGATGTAAACTAGGCCTGCTGATGATTCCTGATATTGGATGAAATGGCAGCTATTCAGGTCTTTTCCTATTTTTTAACTGAGGACGTAAATCAATATTAAATTATTCTGCTTACATCATGTTATCCAAAGAAAGCTATCAATGCACATTCATAATCATGCGTCCCTTCTGTGTAATTTTCATTATCAGTGAAACACTATACATCTACATGAAACTGTTTCAATGTTTGATCGAGCTCTTGCAGCAGCTATATTATTTTAGACTTGAATACATTTATTTGTTTCTTTCGTCATACTTTCTTCAAGATGAGTAGTAATCCCGTTGCAAAATCAAGGACAGTGCGGTGCAGCTGCTGAGTCATCATGCTGACTCAGCCCCCCTCTGGAAGGAAGGAAGGAGTTTGCCAAGGATGTGTTGGGAGGAATGGGTCCGAGAGGAAGAAACCGTTCTCTCCCCCCCCCCTCTGGAAGGAAGGAAGGAGGAACTGTGAGGCAAGGGTAGGAATGTGGGAAGGATAGAGTGAGAAAAGGTGGGTTTTGGTGGTTTTTGGGATGAGAAAGGTCGGAATTCGGCATGAAGGAGGGTTCGGATGGGAAATTGGAGTTCAGATTCGGAGTCTACGTGAAATGTTGGGTGAGGAAGAAAGGAAGGATGAGTTGTGAGGCAAGGGGTGGAATCTCTGAAGACGGCAGAGTTAGAAAAAAGCGGGTTTTGGTGGTTTTGGGATGAGAAAGGTCGGAATTCGGCATGAAGGAGTGCTCGGATGGAAAAACGGAGGCCAGATTCGGACTTTTTGGACAATTTTGGGCTAGGAAGGTTGTTTCCAGCGACATCGGAGAGAAAAAAATTTGAGGACGTCCCCCCCTCCTGTCAGACTTCCAACTTTGGTTCCAGATATGGTAGAAAGTCGTGCAATAGATCATTTGAAAGCTAAGAGTGAGAAAAATTCAGTGGGGAGCTCAGTTTGGTCCTATTTTCCTGAGTTTAGAGAGGAAAATGGCAGGAAAACGCCAGAGTTTGAAAAGGCAGGTTTTGGTCGTTTTGGGATGAGAAAGTCCATTTTTCGACATGAAGGAGGTCTCGGGTGGGAAAACGGAGGGCAAATTCGGACTTTTTGGCCAATTTTGGGTTAGGAAGGTTGTTTCCAGCTCAATCGGAGAGAAAATGTTCTGACCCCCTCCCCCCTCGGCAGCGATCTTCCAATTTTGGTTCTAGAGATTGTAGAAAGTCGTGCAATAGCTCATTTGAAAGCTAAGAGTAAGAAAAATTCAGTGGAAGAAACGGCTTGTTCATATCTGCCTTCGTTTAGATGTGAAACGCCATTGAAAAATTTGTGAAATTGGCGAAAAAACGACAGAGTTAGAATTTTTACGAAAATGGCTCTATCGGGTGAACGAAGCCTCGGAGGGGAAAACGGAGACTAGATTTGGAATCAGCGTGCAATTCTGCATCTAGAGGGTGAGTTTCAAGTAAATCGGAGAGAAAAAGTTGAAAATTTTCTTCACACTGGGTCTCCACACGGGATTTTTTCGTGAAAATGTTAAATTGTGGCCACCTTTGGCGATGAATAGCGGAGGCTCGGGTTTCTTTTAGGGGCAAGACCGCACTTTGTTCTCTAGGATCCTATTTTTCTCAAATATCCGATTTCCTACTCTAGGATCCTAGGAGTTTTTTCAACTCGGCTTCTGGTCATCGTAGAGAGTCGAGAGATGTGTTAAATGAAAGGTGAGAGCGAGAAAAGTGACTGTCAAAATTTGAAGTCAATCGGAGCACTAGAACCGGAGATAGACGTGTTTAAAGATTTGGATGATGGATATTACGTCATCAGCTGATCGGCAGAAACTATATAAGTGGAAACTCTACTTGTGGGAATCAGTTCTCCTCCCGACTGGGTTGGGGTAGGTGAACTCCGGAGCTCTGATGATAGCATTGGAAATCTCCAAAAACCGGGTTTCCGTAGGAAACCGACTTAGAAAATTTCATGGCTGATATCAGCTAAGGCGTCAGACTTAAAGGTTAGCCAGGAGATGGCCTTCGTCTCCAGGCCATAAAAGACTCCAAAACTTTAAAGGTTTATAACTTTGCTTCTACAAGTCCTTTTGACTTGATTCGAAAAAGGTTCGATCGCTATTGATCAGAACTATATTGACAGACTACTTATAAAATTTCGCAAGTAGTACTAAATGCTGAAAAATTTTAATTCATTATTTTTGGAAGTTTTCTGGGATCTTCGACCCTGCTGAAGTCAATGAAGGCATGTATAGATGTGTACGAGCAAGTCTTTCGATTAACCAAGCGGCTGTTCACTGAAAGTGAGCATGACACGGAGAGTTTTGCTGTAATATTCCACTGACAGGGTTTTCCTTCGGGACGGCGGATGATGCCGTAGTGATAAGTGTGGCAAGGGACTGTGTCATATTTTAGACCGAAACTGCTGAGGCAACTCATTTTGGGCATTTGACACAGTTCTCAACGTAGCACTTTGAACGCCAATCGGTTGAGTCTTAGCTATCTTGTCATGGGTGGCATCTAAACATCTCCATTGCAAAACGCTTGTGAATCACGGCTTGTTATCAAGCTGATCAAAGCAACGACTTGGGATGTTTCCTCTTGTAAATAACTCCACCGGTTTTTATGTCAAAATCGGGGCCCGGATACCAACACAGTGACATGACGCACGCTCTGTCCGCTCGAGGTTGGATTTGTGGGTCGAGGCCTTGGAGCTGGGATAAGATCCTCTCTGAGTAGTGCTTGTAACGGATTCAAGAGCTTAACACCTAAACGCTTGCTATCAACCTGGCTTCTGCTATCAGACCTTTGTGAAATCTCGTCTAGCTTCAGTAACTCAAGGCTGGCAACGTCTATCGTTTGTCATTGTAACTTGGAAAAAATGAGAGGGTTACTGCAGGCATTGACGTCAAACCTTTTTGCATCATAGGGTAACCAGTCTTTGTGTTGGGAGTTGGTGACTGAAAGCACGGTGATTGTCGATGTCCATAAATGGTAAAACCGCTGTTGTCATGTCAAACGCATGGCCAACTAAGAAAGGTCTGAATCATGGCTTTGTACTCGCTGGGTATATAAACCACGTCTTCTCTCACAACTTCATTTTATACTCCATCATGCAGACGCCAAACACGCTAATCAGCTCTCCTGACAAGCCTCGGTTAAAGCCGAGAAATTTATTCAAAGAGCTTTCGCAGATGGAAGAGCGAGAGAGATTGTGGAACAATCTTGCTCGAATTGGTTCATCGGCTGTTGATGATGATACCGATTCAACAGAGTGGGGCTATATACCGCCCTCTGACAGTGGGGTGGCAGTAGAGGAGGTCGATGCCGCTGACATAGAGAGATTAAGAGTCTCTCTCAGCAGGATCGGCCAGTCCCACCCAAGTTAGATGATAGTCTTTCTTAAAAACATAAGATCAACTTTCATGTATGCAACACATTCTTTCATCACCCTTCGTCGGGAACGCCCCATGAGCCCTCTTAAGGGCTACCATCTAATGCAGCTAAAGCGGTCCCAACCCCGCCACATATCTTCGGATATGGAATGCAGAGGGGAAGAATAAATGATGAAATGGAATGAAATGGGAGGCCACCCTTGCACCACATGCAACCACAAACTCATTTCTCTCTTCGCTAGTGAACAAGCTCTTGTGAACGTAGTCAGAAAGTGTATCAAGTTGTACAAAAGGTTTTACTGCAACACAGGTTGATAAAGTGATAATGTAGTCTTCATCTAAATTAGAATCATTCTGATTGGCTGTTGAGGGACTCATTGTTAAATAACTATATAAGTGAAACCATTGCAGCACTTCTCATTCTCATCTATCTCATGATGGAAGGTACATCTCCCGCCTTAGAGATCTTTAACAAAATATTTGAAGTCATTGACGAGTTCGATCAAGACAAGTGTGAACAGCAGGAGCAGTCCCGCAAGAAAGTCGTCGTCATTGAAAAAATTGTGTGGACTGATGGTGAATCCACACCGAAAACGCCGCGTGTGAGGAAAGTGCCAGGTACGCCCAAGCGCCCAAAACATTTTACAATCTATCCAAATTTAAAAGTGATCCCTCTCAAATTTGAGTGAAAAATAAACATACATACTACATGTTTTTGTTTTGCAATGTATTTATCTAGAAATGGAAATAAATGGAGGAATTTAGATATGGGGTTAGTTAACACATTTATTATCACTCTACTTTTCTATCAAAAGAGATCGCACCAATTATCATTTAGCCTCAATGACAGAGACAAGCAGAACTCATGGCTCATTCTCAGATAACGTTGCTTCAATTGACTCACCTAAAATCATGTTTCATATGTTGAATGATTTCTAGTAACTATGTTAAGTGTCTAGATGATAGGATATCTTATTCTAACAATAGCTCCTAATCGACACTATGCTTTCTCAATGATCATTTCGAAGCCATGTAGTTTATATGAAGAAAAAACAACACTGTCATGATACACATTTATTAAAAAGAAATAAAGGCAATACGCTCTGTAATAAGACGGTACATTACGTCTACCAAGTCAAACTCGTCTTGATTGCGGGGCTGACTAGAAGAAGAGAAGAGGTCTAGCCAGCTCCGGAGAATCTCAACACATCGCTCCATCATAACGTCCTTTGGAGACACACTCAGGAAGGCAGCCCTGATTGTATCAGTACTATCCTCTTCATCGTCGGAAATGATGATGATTTCCTCATCCAACTGTAGCGGCTCGACCTCACCATCGTAAATAGTTTTCACTTGCCTCTTGCGTGGGGCATTGGGCATGAGTAGGGCATAGGTGTTCGGTGGTGTATCCATTTTAATGATATTATGAGGAAATGGTCATTGCACCGCACTTATATAGATTCTCTCTCCCTGCTTCGCGCTCTCTCATTGGACGACAGCCATTTATCAATCACAATGCATCATTCTCATATATAAAGAAGAGTGTCTTGCATTTCACTATCATAGCCATGTCTGACACAGAGGAAACATTCACACCTCTTGCTAGCTCAACTCCTACGAAGAAGGAAGTTGAGAGAAAGTTTCAACAAAAAGAGGAAGAGAGACAAATGATTGAAGGCTGCAAGCAACTCACTCTACAAACGGTTGAGAGTGAGCCTTTCATAAACGAGGCTGACTTTCAGGAGTGAAAAGCCTTGATGAGACCAGCGAATGCCCCAAAAGGTCTTAATGAGACCACGGCCTTAACGGCCACCTAATCAAGAAAGAAAAGACATTGACTGCGCCACACGCAACATTAATGATTTGATGTTATCTGACGAATATGAAGTGTTAAGACAGTACGACCACCAATGAATTGAATAGGATTACCACTATCATCATAGATACCAAATTTGCAATGGGATAATCGTGATACATTGACTGGAATGTATGCCTTGTTCAGGAACTCCCTCTGCATGGTCACACCAAAGTCGCCACTGTCAATAGGAATATATCTTAAAAGGGGAACCATTTGACCACCAACTTGTGTTGAATGGATAAAGTTAGTGTAAATGTAAAAGTGATTGATATTCATATCGAGCCACAGTACTTTTCGTCGTAGAATATGTCACGTTTGAATCCTAAAATCTTTGTCAACTCTTTTGAAATGTGAATGACCGTTTTACCATGTACACTGATACAGAATGTATTTGCTTTAGGATCATAGTCAGAATGATATGAGTGTAGATTTGATACACCCTTGTTCAAGTATGTACAAACATCATAGCCATTGCTACAATGCTTTGGACGTATCGGTAACTTTTCATTTGGCTTCCATGTAGGACTGGGACGTAAAACAGGGTCTGTGCGTTTGAAATAAAGGACCATTCGGCAATCGGATTGCTCTTCAGATGTTATTTTCACATTCCCCCATTCATGGTGTGACCATAAGACGTCTGTATTCAAAGAGAGCAAATCGCGAAATTTAGAATTGATATGAACAAATCCAATGTGTGAATGCTCATAATCATTTCGGAAATCAAAGCTTGCTTTATTGTGTACTCGAGTGATGGACATAGATAATCCATTTATTTCATTTACCTTTTTGATCAAGTCATCAACAGTACCAGATTTAAAAAGCACAAAGCGCTCATGCATGTGATCAAGGGAAAGTAGGGTAATATTAATTTTTTTCCTGTGCCAATGTGGATATTTCTTAATCTGCTTTGATACTTTCATGGACACTTGAGCTCTCAAAGGGAAGGCACCGCCTCCTTTTACTTCTGAAAATTTTGCGATAGGTAGAAACGTGATTTAAGATTCAATATCTTTTGCAGAGGTCCACTCACATAAAATCCATGGGAAATAGTAGTTGGTCTCATGTAGAGTGTAACTTTATGTAGATTTGGATCCATCTGCCAGAACCATAGATCCTTTGCCAAATCATTCATAACATTCAATAGGCGTTAAATTTTCATATAATAGTATGATTGCTCTAAACGATGACGAAATGATGGGTTTGTAGGTTGTTTCCATTTCAGGGGTGAAGCATTTTTAGCAATGGGTGTGTCTGTATCTGCAGTGATAATTAAAGTAGGGCCATTTACAATCTCATCAACAGCTCCCTTTCCCCGACGGGTGTTTACTGTAGGAGAAGAATTCCACTCTGCTGCATGTTCATTCAAGTTGTAGGTATGTACTTTGTAATTTCGCTCTAGTTTTGGAAAGTACAAGTCTTGATTCGTTGCAGTGCCTAAAGTAATCTCTTCATTTGCAATGGTTCTTATATTATTCACATAGCTCAAATCTTGCAGGGCTACTTCCCAATCACCATTTAGGTCAATCGGCTGTGTTAAATCAGTCTCAAACTCGGCAGCAGTATTTTCATATCGCTCAAGTTGAGCATTACTAGGAAACACTGCTGTAAACTCCATGTTAAAGTATCAACATAAAGCGTCGTTTGCTTAGGCGTTATGTCGCATGACATAACGAACTGCTGCTTTCAATCTGTTCACTGTAGGCACTTTCTGTCGTCCTAGGAATTTGGTTAAGAGTGATTGCCCTTTCACATAATGCACTTCCCTAAGTATGCTTGTACCGCCTTCTTTCATATTGCGATAGTTGATACAACCAAATATTACTTGATATCTTGGTCTTCTACGTTTAAAATCTGCAAAGGTATGAAATATTTCACGTTTCATTGATGAGCTCACACGACAGCTATTTTTTAATTCCATTGCAATGCGACGTACAGGATTGATCAAATCGATGCCGCCTACAGGTGATCGCTTAAACCCATAATCTGTTAACACCATTTCCCACGCATGACCCATTCGCTGACGTAAAATCTGAAGTTTGTAAGCATGATTTTGCCAAGGATCGGCTATGCCAGAAAGAATTACATCTTCAATAGGTCTTGTTGCATGAATAGGTGATTTGATGAGACGAACTGCATCATCTAATCCTCGTCCCGCTAATGTCACTATTGCAAATGATAATATGATGATCAATCTTAACATGACTTCGTCCATTTCTTATGAATGCTTTGCTTAAACGAGAAGACTAAGCAAACGTTTTCCTATGTCTAAAACTAACCATGATTGCCAAGCTCTCTTCTCAGTGTCACGTTACATGGAAGGCTCGACGCATTACCTTTTACGATACTCATCGACAAGTCAAAATAAGTTCATCACCTTTTCAAATGGATAACCTCCACGATGCTTTACATATCATGCATCATCCAATGTACTATATCCCTCTAGGTGGGCGTCTATTCATTATTCAACGAGATTTCATTGCTCTTCATGATCAATATGGTGTTATACATTTTACATCCTCAAGTTTGAACAAGTATAGAGAACGTATACATCCTCGCATAATGACTTACCTTCAACAAACTAACACTCATAAGCATGAGTGTGACAAGTGAACAATGTCTTCTTATCTCTACCTATTCATGTTTGATGACTAAATACAACATGTTCAATCACATCATCTACTTTTCCATTGAAGTATAATAAAGAAAACAAATTTTAATCATACATATCTATTGAAGGCTTTTATAAAAGTTACGAATGCGCTTTTCATTGACAAGAATATCATGTGAAAAATGTTTACAAATGTCATGTAAAGAGTCATAATGTAGTCGTTGCATTACAAAGTAGAGGGCACATGCTCCACATGTTGAAGACAAGGGATGTTGATAGGCCAAAGCATTGCGAATCCATTTTCGTGAATGACGGTTCATGAAGCGTGTAACATAATCACAGTTTGGTAAGGCCAATGAATCAAAGATTTCACCGCAATAGTTTTTATCAATAAATAAAACTTTCCAGTGTTTGCCGGGTAAGTGTGCTGTATCAGTATTCATGATAATGAATGAGGGTGGTTTTGGTAAAACTGTGGGCATATTATTAATGGAAAACACACCTCGAAATGCTGCTACAGTGCGTTCATCACCATGTTCTTGAACGACTCTCTCTAGCTCTGCATCCGATAACCAACTCATTAACCTGTATAAGAAGCGGAAACGTCACGTAGCCTGTTAATTCGAATGGTGGAATCGAACACATCATAGATGAGTACATTGACTGTTTTCGTCAAATCTTTTTCAAAGAAGAATTCTAGTTTAAGACCCTTCGTGGCAGTGCCCGGACGATAAGAAGCACCTGCTTCATTGTTTGCTGTCAATTCAAATGCATAAAGCGTATTACCTTTAGCAAATTCATCATAGGTCAAACCATTGGTGTCATCAGTATTCCAGTATTTAAAGGTCTCCATAGTATTTTGATATGAGCGAGAATAATGGCCATTAGCGAAGTCTGGGCAAAAAGGAGCACCAGGAATGCAATCAGTATCACGATACAATCCGATTTGATTTAAACCAAAGTGTTCAAAGTTGAGGGGATTCCTTGATATATTACCATTGTGTGCATCATTTGCAATCAATCTCACAATGATCATTTTTGGTGATTGTATAGGAAACAAACTATCTTTAACAAAGCTCTTTTGCGCACGAGGAATAGTGAAACTATGGATCACAGTATGATTTACATCATAAAGAGCATCATACTTCTTCAAACCCATCTCGTGACCATTAATCACCGAAGGATTCACTGTCATTCGTCGTACATAAAGTCTAACACTTTCAAACACAATCTTAAATTCAGTCTTGGCTCCATAAGTATTCAATACAAATTTAGGATCGTTCGGCAAGAGATGAACTCGCATGTCTACTTTTGACATTAAGAAACGTGATTGACGGAAAAAGTCCAAGTATAGGGGACCATATAATTCACACACCCTACTTTCTGCAGTCCACTTTTCACGAGTGACAAATCCCTTGATTTTGTCACTATCAAATTTACCAGCTTCATCTTTACACCAACCCATAACAGCCATGTGACTCTTTTGCGCTTGTGGCTGGAACTGCATGACTGTTGAAAAATAACCGAGATAGGGATAGCTGTGTTGACCACCTTCAACCCGAGTTTCACCAATGGTCAATGATACATCCTTGAAGAGCGTTGTCATTGCCAAGTTATTCACGGCTACTTTGTCCTTGTCGTCAAGGTTTGTACCGTCCTTATTTACTATTTTAAACTTAACATGTAGATTGATGTCATTTACATCGATGTACTCAGCATCATTTCCTGGTATTAAAAACTCAATGACACTACCAGAATCGATACTTGTCTGTGGATAACGAATGGATACATAATTTCTAATGATCCGTCTGTATAGGTGTTCTATCAAATAAGCAAAGGGATGAGGTTTTACATTCCATATTTAAAACAGTCCACATCGTCTGCGTCTGCTAGGAGGTATACGAGATGCTCTTCGTTTACGTCTGCCTGAAGTAGAGTGGATTGATATGACTGATGACTGACCTGATACCAGCCTTACCGACATTCTTCAAACGCAGACGATGTGGACTGTTTTAAATATGGAATGTAAAACCTCATCCTTTTGCTTATTTGATAGAACACCTATACAGACGGATATCATTAGAAATTATGTATCCATTCGTTATCCACAGACAAGTATCGATTCTGGTAGTGTCATTGAGTTTTTAATACCAGGAAATGATGCTGAGTACATCGATGTAAATGACATCAATCTACATGTTAAGTTTAAAATAGTAAATAAGGACGGTACAAACCTTGACGACAAGGACAAAGTAGCCGTGAATAACTTGGCAATGACAACGCTCTTCAAGGATGTATCATTGACCATTGGTGAAACTCGGGTTGAAGGTGGTCAACACAGCTATCCCTATCTCGGTTATTTTTCAACAGTCATGCAGTTCCAGCCACAAGCACAAAAGAGTCACATGGCTGTTATGGGTTGGTGTAAAGATGAAGCTGGTAAATTTGATAGTGACAAAAACAAGGGATTTGTCACTCGTGAAAAGTGGACTGCAGAAAGTAGGGTGTGTGAATTATATGGTCCCCTATACTTGGACTTTTTCCGTCAATCACGTTTCTTAATGTCAAAAGTAGACATGCGAGTTCATCTCTTGCCGAACGATCCTAAATTTGTATTGAATACTTATGGAGCCAAGACTGAATTTAAGATTGTGTTTGAAAGTGTTAGACTTTATGTACGACGAATGACAGTGAATCCTTCGGTGATTAATGGTCACGAGATGGGTTTGAAGAAGTATGATGCTCTTTATGATGTAAATCATACTGTGATCCATAGTTTCACTATTCCTCGTGCGCAAAAGAGCTTTGTTAAAGATAGTTTGTTTCCTATACAATCACCAAAAATGATCATTGTGAGATTGATTGCAAATGATGCACACAATGGTAATATATCAAGGAATCCCCTCAACTTTGAACACTTTGGTTTAAATCAAATCGGATTGTATCGTGATACTGATTGCATTCCTGGTGCTCCTTTTTGCCCAGACTTCGCTAATGGCCATTATTCTCGCTCATATCAAAATACTATGGAGACCTTTAAATACTGGAATACTGATGACACCAATGGTTTGACCTATGATGAATTTGCTAAAGGTAATACGCTTTATGCATTTGAATTGACAGCAAACAATGAAGCAGGTGCTTCTTATCGTCCGGGCACTGCCACGAAGGGTCTTAAACTAGAATTCTTCTTTGAAAAAGATTTGACGAAAACAGTCAATGTACTCATCTATGATGTGTTCGATTCCACCATTCGAATTAACAGGCTATGTGACGTTTCCGCTTCTTATACAGGTTAATGAGTTGGTTATCTGATGCAGAGCTAGAGAGAGTCGTTCAAGAACATGGTGATGAACGCACTGTTGCAGCATTTCGAGGTGTGTTTTCCATTAATAATATGCCCACAGTTTTACCAAAACCACCCTCATTCATTATCATGAATACTGATACAGCACACTTACCCGGCAAACACTGGAAAGTTTTATTTATTGATAAAAACTATTGCGGTGAAATCTTTGATTCATTGGCCTTACCAAACTGTGATTATGTTACACGCTTCATGAACCGTCATTCACGAAAATGGATTCGCAATGCTTTGGCCTATCAACATCCCTTGTCTTCAACATGTGGAGCATGTGCCCTCTACTTTGTAATGCAACGACTACATTATGACTCTTTACATGACATTTGTAAACATTTTTCACATGATACTCTTGTCAATGAAAAGCGCATTCGTAACTTTTATAAAAGCCTTCAATAGATATGTATGATTAAAATTTGTTTTCTTTATTATACTTCAATGGAAAAGTAGATGATGTGATTGAACATGTTGTATTTAGTCATCAAACATGAATAGGTAGAGATAAGAAGACATTGTTCACTTGTCACACTCATGCTTATGAGTGTTAGTTTGTTGAAGGTAAGTCATTATGCGAGGATGTATACGTTCTCTATACTTGTTCAAACTTGAGGATGTAAAATGTATAACACCATATTGATCATGAAGAGCAATGAAATCTCGTTGAATAATGAATAGACGCCCACCTAGAGGGATATAGTACATTGGATGATGCATGATATGTAAAGCATCGTGGAGGTTATCCATTTGAAAAGGTGATGAACTTATTTTGACTTGTCGATGAGTATCGTAAAAGGTAATGCGTCGAGCCTTCCATGTAACGTGACACTGAGAAGAGAGCTTGGCAATCATGGTTAGTTTTAGACATAGGAAAACGTTTGCTTAGTCTTCTCGTTTAAGCAAAGCATTGATAAGAAATGGACGAAGTCATGTTAAGATTGATCATCATATTATCATTTGCAATAGTGACATTAGCGGGACGAGGATTAGATGATGCAGTTCGTCTCATCAAATCACCTATTCATGCAACAAGACCTATTGAAGATGTAATTCTTTCTGGCATAGCCGATCCTTGGCAAAATCATGCTTACAAACTTCAGATTTTACGTCAGCGAATGGGTCATGCGTGGGAAATGGTGTTAACAGATTATGGGTTTAAGCGATCGCCTGTAGGCGGCATCGATTTGATCAATCCTGTACGTCGCATTGCAATGGAATTAAAAAATAGCTGTCGTGTGAGCTCATCAATGAAACGTGAAATATTTCATACCTTTGCAGATTTTAAACGTAGAAGACCAAGATATCAAGTAATATTTGGTTGTATCAACTATCGCAATATGAAAGAAGGCGGTACAAGCATACTTAGGGAAGTGCATTATGTGAAAGGGCAATCACTCTTAACCAAATTCCTAGGACGACAGAAAGTGCCTACAGTGAACAGATTGAAAGCAGCAGTTCGTTATGTCATGCGACAAAACGCCTAAGCAAACGACGCTTTATGTTGATACTTTAACATGGAGTTTACAGCAGTGTTTCCCAGTAATGCTCAACTTGAGCGATATGAAAATACTGCTGCCGAGTTTGAGACTGATTTAACACAGCCGATTGACCTAAATGGTGATTGGGAAGTAGCCTTGCAAGATTTGAGCTATGTGAATAATATAAGAACCATTGCAAATGAAGAGATTACTTTAGGCACTGCAACGAATCAAGACTTATACTTTCCAAAACTAGAGCGAAATTACAAAGTGCATACCTACAACTTGAATGAACATGCAGCAGAGTGGAATTCTTCTCCTACAGTAAACACCCGTCGGGGAAAGGGAGCTGTTGATGAGATTGTAAATGGCCCTACTTTAATTATCACTGCAGATACAGACACACCCATTGCTAAAAATGCTTCACCCCTGAAATGGAAACAACCTACAAACCCATCATTTCGTCATCGTTTAGAGCAATCATACTATTATATGAAAATTTAACGCCTATTGAATGTTATGAATGATTTGGCAAAGGATCTATGGTTCTGGCAGATGGATCCAAATCTACATAAAGTTACACTCTACATGAGACCAACTACTATTTCCCATGGATTTTATGTGAGTGGACCTCTGCAAAAGATATTGAATCTTAAATCACGTTTCTACCTATCGCAAAATTTTCAGAAGTAAAAGGAGGCGGTGCCTTCCCTTTGAGAGCTCAAGTGTCCATGAAAGTATCAAAGCAGATTAAGAAATATCCACATTGGCACAGGAAAAAAATTAATATTACCCTACTTTCCCTTGATCACATGCATGAGCGCTTTGTGCTTTTTAAATCTGGTACTGTTGATGACTTGATCAAAAAGGTAAATGAAATAAATGGATTATCTATGTCCATCACTCGAGTACACAATAAAGCAAGCTTTGATTTCCGAAATGATTATGAGCATTCACACATTGGATTTGTTCATATCAATTCTAAATTTCGCGATTTGCTCTCTTTGAATACAGACGTCTTATGGTCACACCATGAATGGGGGAATGTGAAAATAACATCTGAACAGCAATCCGATTGCCGAATGGTCCTTTATTTCAAACGCACAGACCCTGTTTTACGTCCCAGTCCTACATGGAAGCCAAATGAAAAGTTACCGATACGTCCAAAGCATTGTAGCAATGGCTATGATGATTGTACATACTTGAACAAGGGTGTATCAAATCTACACTCATATCATTCTGACTATGCTCCTAAAGCAAATACATTCTGTATCAGTGTACATGGTAAAACGGTCATTCACATTTCAAAAGAGTTGACAAAGATTTTAGGATTCAAACGTGACATATTCTACGACGAAAAGTACTGTGGCTCGATATGAATATCAATCACTTTCACATTTACACTAACTTTATCCATTCAACACAAGTTGGTGGTCAAATGGTTCCCCTTTTAAGATATATTCCTATTGACAGTGGCGACTTTGGTGTGACCATGCAGAGGGAGTTCCTGAACAAGGCATACATTCCAGTCAATGTATCACGATTATCCCATTGCAAATTTGGTATCTATGATGATAGTGGTAATCCTATTCAATTCATTGGTGGTCGTACTGTCTTAACACTTCATATTCGTCAGATAACATCAAATCATTAATGTTGCGTGTGGCGCAGTCAATGTCTTTTCTTTCTTGATTAGGTGGCCGTTAAGTCCGCGGTCTCATAAAGACCTTTTGGGGCATTCGCTGGTCTCATCAAGGCTTTTCACTCCTGAAAGTCAGCCTCGTTTATGAAAGGCTCACTCTCAACCGTTTGTAGAGTGAGTTGCTTGCAGCCTTCAATCATTTGTCTCTCTTCCTCTTTTTGTTGAAACTTTCTCTCAACTTCCTTCTTCGTAGGAGTTGAGCTAGCAAGAGGTGTGAATGTTTCCTCTGTGTCAGACATGGCTATGATAGTGAAATGCAAGACACTCTTCTTTATATATGAGAATGATGCATTGTGATTGATAAATGGCTGTCGTCCAATGAGAGAGCGCGAAGCAGGGAGAGAGAATCTATATAAGTGCGGTGCAATGACCATTTCCTCATAATATCATTAAAATGGATACACCACCGAACACCTATGCCCTACTCATGCCCAATGCCCCACGCAAGAGGCAAGTGAAAACTATTTACGATGGTGAGGTCGAGCCGCTACAGTTGGATGAGGAAATCATCATCATTTCCGACGAGGAAGAGGATAGTACTGATACAATCAGGGCTGCCTTCCTGAGTGTGTCTCCAAAGGACGTTATGATGGAGCGATGTGTTGAGATTCTCCGGAGCTGGCTAGACCTCTTCTCTTCTTCTAGTCAGCCCCGCAATCAAGAAGAGTTTGACTTGGTAGACGTAATGTACCGTCTTATTACAGAGCGTATTGCCTTTATTTCTTTTTAATAAATGTGTATCATGACAGTGTTGTTTTTTCTTCATATAAACTACATGGCTTCGAAATGATCATTGTACCTTCCATCATGAGATAGATGAGAATGAGAAGTGCTGCAATCGTTTTACTTATATAGTTATTTAACAATGAGTCCCTCAACAGCCAATCAGAATGATTCTAATTTAGATGAAGACTACATTATCACTTTATCAACCTGTGTTGCAGTAAAACCTTTTGTACAACTTGATACACTTTCTGACTACGTTCACAAGAGCTTGTTCACTAGCGAAGAGAGAAATGAGTTTGTGGTTGCATGTGGTGCAAGGGTGGCCTCCCATTTCATTCCATTTTATTCCATTTCATCATTTATTCTTCCCCTCTGCATTCCATATCCGAAGATATGTGGCGGGGTTGGGACCGCTTTAGCTGCATTAGATGGTAGCCCTTAAGAGGGCTCATGGGGCGTTCCCGACGAAGGGTGATGAAAGAATGTGTTGCATACATGAAAGTTGATCTTATGTTTTTAAGAAAGACTATCATCTAACTTGGGTGGGACTGGCCGATCCTGCTGAGAGAGACTCTTAATCTCTCTATGTCAGCGGCATCGACCTCCTCTACTGCCACCCCACTGTCAGAGGGCGGTATATAGCCCCACTCTGTTGAATCGGTATCATCATCAACAGCCGATGAACCAATTCGAGCAAGATTGTTCCACAATCTCTCTCGCTCTTCCATCTGCGAAAGCTCTTTGAATAAATTTCTCGGCTTTAACCGAGGCTTGTCAGGAGAGCTGATTAGCGTGTTTGGCGTCTGCATGATGGAGTATAAAATGAAGTTGTGAGAGAAGACGTGGTTTATATACCCAGCGAGTACAAAGCCATGATTCAGACCTTTCTTAGTTGGCCATGCGTTTGACATGACAACAGCGGTTTTACCATTTATGGACATCGACAATCACCGTGCTTTCAGTCACCAACTCCCAACACAAAGACTGGTTACCCTATGATGCGAAAAGGTTTGACGTCAATGCCTGCAGTAACCCTCTCATTTTTTCCAAGTTACAATGACAAACGATAGACGTTGCCAGCCCTGAGTTACTGAAGCTAGACGAGATTTCACAAAGGTCTGATAGCAGAAGCCAGGTTGATAGCAAGCGTTTAGGTGTTAAGCTCTTGAATCCGTTACAAGCACTACTCAGAGAGGATCTTATCCCAGCTCCAAGGCCTCGACCCACAAATCCAACCTCGAGCGGACAGAGCGTGCGTCATGTCACTGTGTTGGTATCCGGGCCCCGATTTTGACATAAAAACCGGTGGAGTTATTTACAAGAGGAAACATCCCAAGTCGTTGCTTTGATCAGCTTGGTAACAAGCCGTGATTCACAAGCGTTTTGCAATGGAGATGTTTAGATGCCACCCATGACAAGATAGCTAAGACTCAACCGATTGGCGTTCAAAGTGCTACGTTGAGAACTGTGTCAAATGCCCAAAATGAGTTGCCTCAGCAGTTTCGGTCTAAAATATGACACAGTCCCTTGCCACACTTATCACTACGGCATCATCCGCCGTCCCGAAGGAAAACCCTGTCAGTGGAATATTACAGCAAAACTCTCCGTGTCATGCTCGCTTTCAGTGAAAAGCCGCTTGGTTAATCGAAAGACTTGCTCGTACACATCTATACATGCCTTCATTGACTTCAGCAGGGTCGAAGATCCCAGAAAACCTCCAAAAATAATGAATTAAAATTTTTCAGCATTTAGTACTACTTGCGAAATTTTATAAGTAGTCTGTCAATATAGTTCTGATCAATAGCGATCGAACCTTTTTCGAATCAAGTCAAAAGGACTTGTAGAAGCAAAGTTATAAACCTTTAAAGTTTTGGAGTCTTTTATGGCCTGGAGACGAAGGCCATCTCCTGGCTAACCTTTAAGTCTGACGCCTTAGCTGATATCAGCCATGAAATTTTCTAAGTCGGTTTCCTACGGAAACCCGGTTTTTGGAGATTTCCAATGCTATCATCAGAGCTCCGGAGTTCACCTACCCCAACCCAGTCGGGAGGAGAACTGATTCCCACAAGTAGAGTTTCCACTTATATAGTTTCTGCCGATCAGCTGATGACGTAATATCCATCATCCAAATCTTTAAACACGTCTATCTCCGGTTCTAGTGCTCCGATTGACTTCAAATTTTGACAGTCACTTTTCTCGCTCTCACCTTTCATTTAACACATCTCTCGACTCTCTACGATGACCAGAAGCCGAGTTGAAAAAACTCCTAGGATCCTAGAGTAGGAAATCGGATATTTGAGAAAAATAGGATCCTAGAGAACAAAGTGCGGTCTTGCCCCTAAAAGAAACCCGAGCCTCCGCTATTCATCGCCAAAGGTGGCCACAATTTAACATTTTCACGAAAAAATCCCGTGTGGAGACCCAGTGTGAAGAAAATTTTCAACTTTTTCTCTCCGATTTACTTGAAACTCACCCTCTAGATGCAGAATTGCACGCTGATTCCAAATCTAGTCTCCGTTTTCCCCTCCGAGGCTTCGTTCACCCGATAGAGCCATTTTCGTAAAAATTCTAACTCTGTCGTTTTTTCGCCAATTTCACAAATTTTTCAATGGCGTTTCACATCTAAACGAAGGCAGATATGAACAAGCCGTTTCTTCCACTGAATTTTTCTTACTCTTAGCTTTCAAATGAGCTATTGCACGACTTTCTACAATCTCTAGAACCAAAATTGGAAGATCGCTGCCGAGGGGGGAGGGGGTCAGAACATTTTCTCTCCGATTGAGCTGGAAACAACCTTCCTAACCCAAAATTGGCCAAAAAGTCCGAATTTGCCCTCCGTTTTCCCACCCGAGACCTCCTTCATGTCGAAAAATGGACTTTCTCATCCCAAAACGACCAAAACCTGCCTTTTCAAACTCTGGCGTTTTCCTGCCATTTTCCTCTCTAAACTCAGGAAAATAGGACCAAACTGAGCTCCCCACTGAATTTTTCTCACTCTTAGCTTTCAAATGATCTATTGCACGACTTTCTACCATATCTGGAACCAAAGTTGGAAGTCTGACAGGAGGGGGGGACGTCCTCAAATTTTTTTCTCTCCGATGTCGCTGGAAACAACCTTCCTAGCCCAAAATTGTCCAAAAAGTCCGAATCTGGCCTCCGTTTTTCCATCCGAGCACTCCTTCATGCCGAATTCCGACCTTTCTCATCCCAAAACCACCAAAACCCGCTTTTTTCTAACTCTGCCGTCTTCAGAGATTCCACCCCTTGCCTCACAACTCATCCTTCCTTTCTTCCTCACCCAACATTTCACGTAGACTCCGAATCTGAACTCCAATTTCCCATCCGAACCCTCCTTCATGCCGAATTCCGACCTTTCTCATCCCAAAAACCACCAAAACCCACCTTTTCTCACTCTATCCTTCCCACATTCCTACCCTTGCCTCACAGTTCCTCCTTCCTTCCTTCCAGAGGGGGGGGGGAGAGAACGGTTTCTTCCTCTCGGACCCATTCCTCCCAACACATCCTTGGCAAACTCCTTCCTTCCTTCCAGAGGGGGGCTGAGTCAGCATGATGACTCAGCAGCTGCACCGCACTGTCCTTGATTTTGCAACGGGATTACTACTCATCTTGAAGAAAGTATGACGAAAGAAACAAATAAATGTATTCAAGTCTAAAATAATATAGCTGCTGCAAGAGCTCGATCAAACATTGAAACAGTTTCATGTAGGTGTATAGTGTTTCACTGATAATGAAAATTACACAGAAGGGACGCATGATTATGAATGCGCATTGATAGCTTTCTTTGGATAACATGATGTAAGCAGAATAATTTAATATTGATTTACGTCCTCAGTTAAAAAATAGGAAAAGACCTGAATAGCTGCCATTTCATCCAATATCAGGAATCATCAGCAGGCCTAGTTTACATCTATTTATCTATCACATTCTATTTACGTTGTGTTTGCAAAAAGCAGCATTTATTAATTATTGTAGGTGCACGCTAGGACATAGGCGATTTGCTAGTAGTGTGTTAAAGTGCTATGTGATAAATGCCCATGTGATGTGATGACTCATCGCTGCATCGCACTGTCCTTGATTTTGCAACGGGATTACTACTAAGATGTTAGGATTTTTTACTTATGAGTTTAATGAAATTAATTATAACTTCTGGTGATTGCAGCATTCTTAAGATTCATAGATGTTCAGAATCAAACGAAGCGACTTCAATGTCATGGATTTATTTATCTTCATGAATGATGTATTAAAGCTGACGATGTATTAAGCTGACAATGACAACCAATCATCAGTCTTGGTATTTAATTGAATTAGCTCATTTTGTGAGACTGTCTCCAATTCTGATCCAGACTTGAATGATGACACTATATCCATGTACAAGTTAAGAAGACAACTGTTTCGACATTTGTCTGATATTAGGAGAATGGAATTTTACATGCACTTCCTGTCTGCACCAATCGAATTGGTTTTGGAACTTCTTTAAATGTATTTTGCTTTCTTTGAAGAAAATATTGCTACAACAGCCTGTTTGAGGTTTCATTGCTACTTTTTCACGACAATTAATGACATTCCAATTATCTATGCTCACCATGCACATTAAACGTATGACAGTAGGACCCAAGTAGAGTGCCGAGAAATCAAAGCTATGGAATGAAAGGAGTCTACAAAACATGTTGACACAAAATTCTATTCCAAGATAAATAATTCTGAGCAATGTCATGGACCAAATCCGAGTTGATGGAACCTCCAAGATGATTATTTTATTTTTCATGAAAAATTCATTAAGAGCATGTGTAATGCAAAAGTGGCTCCAGTTAGGACTTATCGCTTTTATGTCTCAAATCGAAAAACTGATGAATTTTGGATTTTTAATTTTCTTCTTTCTCTTTGATTTTTACTACATTTTGAATTAGCATCCTTTTCTATTGAATAACCATAAAGGCCGTTTTGATAAATGAAATAAAACTTTTTAAACCATAGCTTACATGTTAGTATCATTCAATCTTAAACGGTCATGATATCTATGTAAATTAAATAAATTGACAGAAATATAAGCTATACGCTTCATAAACTATAAGCACGGGTGCATAAAATAGGTATTAATTAAAATATTTATTTCAATTAATGTTTTTATTCAATTATACAAGTATTAATAAGCGCATACTTCAAAACAGATATAAAATTTTATCCTTCCAATGAAAATTGAGCAGGCCTATATGCATTCATGATACACGTGTCGATCGAGTGATTGATATATCACCTGATCGCTTGATACAATTGCGACTGCAATGCCGCAGTATTTGACAGTGCTGCAGTTCGCAATTTTATGACCTTTAATTCAGTGTATCTTGCTAAAACATCACATTTCTTCAAATTTGGAAAATGAATTGTTTAAATTCAGGTTACACAAAGTAAAAATAGAACCCATCTAATTTTTAGTTTTTAATCTAATATGAGAAAAGGTGTAACGAAATTAGTCCTTGATAAGTCATGAAGAGCCTAGCCTACCACGCCATTACAACACATTCCCTCAACGTTACCATGAATATCAAAACCTACAGTATTGAGTTCATGCAAAGGAAAATTACTTCGATGCAAGTTAATACACGGATTAACTTCCACCAACTTCCTCTCACTCGCCTTGCCACACCACAAGCACCATCTGCTTAGAAGCGTTTGTTGTTCAAGTAAGTCACCTCTTCGTTGACACGCTACTTATGACCACAGAATTAGACAGGTCGTCCATTATTCTGTTTGACTAGAAAGGAAGCATTGGAACATGCAACGCTAATGAAAAATCACAATCTGCTGACATAATACCATGGAACAATCAACAGCCAGTTCAAAATTTAAACTCGCCAAATTTAGCGAAGTTTAAGTGACTGCTATCAGCAGGATCTCACAGCAGTGACACGATTTCAAGTTCAACAGAGAAGTTTGTGAACGTTTTTTCGTGCGCCTGTTATCTTTTTTAATAATGATCGGGGGGCAACATTATCGAGAAAACGTTTGCGCAATGATCTGAATTCTTCGAATCTGAAGGAATCGTGGTGATCGGAGCATTCTAAGAGCATAGCAATCCGCAAGCGACGCACGACAATCTTTCTAATCTCTGTAAGGCATTAAATTTTTTTGCCCAATTAATTAGTCCTTGCATGTGCCTTCGTCTTGAATCAGTTTGCATTTCTAGCAAAGTGACACGCTGAAACAATCTAATTATGTGCTTGTGACAGCTAACTAGCAAAGTACAACGGAAAAATTCATTTATTTTCATTCTCCTAAGACATATCTAGCACTTGATGGCAACATTTCTGAACCAGACCTACACCGCAAGCATTCCAGCCTCATGCAGTTGCTGCAAATATATACACTCGTCCAACTGCGCGTGTGTCATCGTCTCAATGCAGTTGATTATATGATATCGGTCAACTAAATCACTTTGTATATTGAATCACTTACACAATGCATATTTTAGTGTCTCCATAAATTGTAATAGTTTCAAGAGTGAGTTCATCTTGTGGAGAAAAAATCCCTCACGAACATATCAGAGATCTAGGAAAATCTAGTTAGTGGAGCACGCTGAATTTTCCAGTTGAAGTCACAAGTCTTTTCGAAATATACTGACCGACAGTGGGCCTCAGTAAACACGTTTTCTTTAATCCAGATCACAACAGCCAATCAAAGTGATGATCTGCAACTTTATCTTGATTATTTCATTTTCCTTCCACATGGCTCTCAGAATTTTCTCGCTAGAGAATTTCATGAATGCGCATAGAAATCAAGCATCTACATCAAAAACACTTTTACGCACTCTGATCATCTAGTATACATTCTAAGGTAACCTCAGCTGTATAGTCCGGTAGCCAGAACGAGTTTCTGCAAGGGAACGAGGCCGAAAGTGAGACTTTCACAGAATGATGTGCACTCTGTGCCTACTACGAATCGGCACGTCTACCGAGTTCTAGTGAGTTCCTCTTCTTGTCAGACAGGATCAGAGAAAAACACATGTAAATCCAATTGGACGTAGATTGCAGTTTTTGGCTAAAATGAAATTTTGTATGTTTTCTCTGATTAAACGAAAAGTACTAAGCCCAGAGTCATAATTTTTGGCATGGAATGTCTTCAGGTAATTTCCTATGATGTGCATGCATCTAATCGGCAATGTACTGTGCTCAAGATGTTTGTGTTTGCCAACATTAAGAGGCTCGCCAAATCTAAATACGTTTAGCTATGTAGGCAGGGTGCATAAAAATGAAAGATGACTTGAAGACATTCCATGCCAAAAATTATGACTGTGAGCTTAGCACTTTTTGTTTAATCAGAAAAAACATAGAAAATTTCATTTTAGCCAAAAACTGCAATCAGTGTCCAAATGGATGTGCGTGCTTCTATCACAATAATATTCATTGATTGACAGCGAATTGCACCGTTTCAGCACGCTGTCATACATGAGGGTTTGGGGTACAGGAAGAACGTTAATTAAGGAGGTGTATTCCTTCATGAAATGACACTGTAAATTTGACTGAGTTTTACGGTAGAGCATTTTTGAACATTAAGTGTAAATAAATGCCACAAACAATAATTTGATTGCTATGGCCTAAAATAATAAAGTACTGTCAAGCGTTTCAGAATAACTCCATACTTAATCTTTGCAAACATCAATTTCTCTACTTGCAGCGAATAAATGACATACAACCACAATACGATAAGAGATATCAACAACCATGAAGCGATAAATTCAATGATAATATAATATGAACACAAATTTTTGAGGGGAACAATGTAGGACAGTTGAGCAAGGCCGGAAGCACACATGATACGTCATAGGCCGCAAGCCATAAGCCGCAAATAAGAGCTCCAACTTTTAAGTTTCAATGAGAACTGCTATGCAGAATAAGTCGTAAGCTGTAAACAGTAAGCCATAAACCGCCGTTGATGACGGAGGCACACAGGACAAAGGTTGATTCATACTTACACGCCGTGAGGAGGTCGCCGTCAATTTTTTGCTGTCACGTGATCAAAACGTCAACTCGTCACTCACACCGCAAATTTACGGACGTGTGTGACGATGTTAACATCATGACTCACCTAGCGCGTCTGCCTTAACGTGTTCACGCAAGCTATGTTGGATATTTTCAACATTCTACGGCGAGCAGCGGTGAGGTCGCTTTGTCATGGCTGCTAAAAGCTTTAGCGAAATCAAAGATGTACAACTGATTGAGCAAGTCCAACGATACAGGAACCTGTATAACACCAGCTCAACGGAATATAAGGACGTGGAAATGGCGGAGAATTCATGGAAATCGATTGCGAGTGACATCCTGTGTGACTGGAAAGACTGCAAGGAGAGATGGAAGTATCTCCGGGACACATTCACCAGAAAACGGAAGGAGTACAGAGGAACTTCGGGAGATGCTGCAAATGACAAAACCAAAAAGTGGAAATACTATGACCAGCTATTATTTTTAACACCATTCATCAAGCATTGTGAGACAAAATCCAATCTGTCAAGGTAAGACGCATTTTGGGTCTCACATGATCAAAGAAATATTGATTGTAAACTGCATGTAGTCCTACAATGCACATGTAGGCTACTGGTATATGTTAGTTACGGTATTTATTATAAATGTCGCAATAAATAGCCACACGGAATCATGCCACGACAAGTAGTACATGTACAAGTAGACCTACATGTAGGTATCAGATCATACATCACAGGAGAATGACTGCACGCATGCTTATTTAGTTTAATTGAAGTTGATGCCTCTCGGAGGCATTTTCACGACACTTGTTTGCAGCCCGATTAGGCTCGGCAGTCTGATTGTGCTCCTTTGTCAATCCACTTTCCAAATAAATAGGCGGTGTTATCAAAAACCAAAGTTGAGCAAAACAGACTGAAAAGCGTATTTATTGATGCTAAGCAGCTATCATATTTTGAAAGTGGACAATTCGCATTGTGCGGAGAGATGCCGGTGACAATACAATGTAGACTACATATCTTATCACTGATGTCAACGCCGGCCTTTGTTTCTTAAGATTCTAAAGATCGCTCGACATGCATCATCATCGCTCATGTGTGCATTGTGATGCATTGAGAAGAAAAGCTATGCCTTTCTGTGCAATAGTGTGTAGCTGGTGTAGTTGTAGCTGCAATAGGTGTAGCTGGTGCATCTATTAGTGAACCGGGAACCTTTTATACCTTTCTATTCCAGTTCTGTTATTGAAGAGGATACTCCCGATGAAACACAAGTCGATGCCGATGTACCGGTACTCAGTCTGTCAGTCACAAGTGATGAGCCCGCACCAGACATTCCGATCGGAGATGCAATCCCGAATCGGCGAAATGATAGCCCTGCTCCAAGGAAAAGACCTGCTGTGGCTTCTTATCGTACTCCTATGACCAAGCGAAAGCATCCTAATACTGTGGACTTAGCGATTGTCGAGTATCTCAAAGAAAAATCACAGAATACCGACAATGATGAGATGGATTTTGCGGAGTCTGTCTCTAAAAGTTTGAAAGAAATGTCCAGCAGAGCAAGAAATCTTGCAAAATTTAGGATACAAGAAGTTTTGTATCAAATAAATGAATGGGACATCGAGAACTGTAAGCCCATGGATGATTCTCATTCAGCAGTTCACGGGCCTCCTAGCTCAAACGTACAGGTACCCTTCTTGACCGATCTATTATCTGAAAGATGTGAGCCTCACAGCCAAATATGAGTTAAGGCCTGTTTTGAGCGTTTGTTGTTGTTGAAGTCAGTTGGACCGACGTGCTTTTAGACCCAAGTCACACCCGTGTGCTTATTCATAGTTATATGTTAGTTTTTTATCTGGATTAGAATGTACTGGAGTATCCAAATACATTTATTTTTTTTACGTCATGCTATTTTCAATTCATTCCACTGTGCAGAAATAATACATGTGCGTAAAACAAAAAGAATCCATTAAAATGAACATTGAACGGTACCGTTCAATCTCGCTTGTATATTTACACATTCTAAAGATTTATAAAACAGGAATTCAAACAAAATCAGTCATCCATTGATGGATTTACCCCTCTCTGCAAAACTGCATCCTGCCATGAAACTCGACCAGCATCACTAGTAAAGTAACAAGTGAACTTCTCTCGAACACAAATGGCAGCTCTTGAAGATGTGTTGGTAGAGATGCGAGTACAATCCGACATTCCACTGTCCCTGTCAGTAATTGGACGCCAGTTTCCAGGTTTCAAGTCTCCTTTCTCATTGACATGGTCAACAAAAGATGGTGGCAAATAACGATTTTCTGGTGAATTGGAAGAATCTGTACTCATAAGATAATTATGAAGACCAACAGTAGCTTTGACAACGTTGTCAACATTCTCAGGTTTCATTTCTATAGGCCGTCGAAAGATGCGCCAGCGAGCCGATAGAATACCCATTCCATTTTCGACAATACGACGAGCTCGGCTTAGCCGATAATTGAAGATTCGTTTCTCGTCCGATAAAGATGTTCCTGAAATATAATTTATACTTAACATCAACTTGACTGATAATCCATTCGATTCAAGGATTAATGAAACTTTCTGCATCTAAATGTATGTAAATTTTGTTCTACTGCTTAATCAACTACTTATTTATTAATAACAATTCACTCTGTATAGTGCGAAAAATTTCAATGATCATCTGATGTGTGCGCTATAGATATGCAAGCTTATTCTTGTACGTAAGATCGGCATATGTAGGCATATGAAAAAAAACCGAAAATATTCATAGGGCCTACGTAGGATAGCCTACATGATACGTGAATGTGTACCCCAGATGTGTGAATATCTACAGTAGGGGACAGTGGGGCACATTCGTGCAAAAAAATTGAAATTCGAATTTCTCATTTTCTATTCACTTGAGGAGAAATTCGATTGTTGTTTTGGTAATCTGCGATTAACCAAGCTTACCTGGATATGGCCGCATCAAATTTTCACGTAGTGGAAAGGCTTCGTCTCCAACATAAACGTAGGGAGAAGACGTTGTTGTTCCGGGAAGTTCAGCATTCGCTGGTATGTTCAATTTCCCCTGATTCAGAAGCCTGCCAAAGCTAGATTTCGATAAAACTCCTCCATCTGACTCTCGTCCATACGCTCCAACATCGATGTAAGTAAATCGGTAATGTGCATCGACGATTGCAAGTAGAACAATTGATGTATGACCTTTATAATTAAAGAAGTCGCTACCAGAATTCACTGGTGCTTTTATCCTCACATGCTTACCATCTATGGCCCCAAGACACATCGGAAAGTTCCAATTTGACCAAAAGTCCTCAGCGATTTTTTCCCATTCAGCTGTCGTTGGAAACTTTACAAAGTCTGACGATAGAGCGGTCCATATAGCTGCACATGTCTCGTGAAAAACAACATTTACAGTGGATTTGCCAAGTCTGTAACTGTCTGCAATAGTTTGCTGCGAATTTCCACTGGCAAGAATTCGCAATGTCAGTGATAGACGCTCTCACAGTGGCACTGGATATCGATGAGTATTGAAATGAAAAATAAACGGTGAGACTCGTCGTAACAGATCATCAAAGCGCGACGGTGACATCCCGAAATAGCGATGAAACACTTCATCATCATGAAGAAATCGCATTTCCTGCACCAGTGCATGGTATTCTCCTTTCTCCTCTCTTTCTTCATTAAGTGGTCGAACGTACACTCTTCGATCTTTCCTGCGGCTCACATTTCTAAACAACAGCAATTCCAATAGTTCTACTTCGTCCTCCATGATGAAAAAGTTCGTCCGTGGCGTGCAACTTGTCGGCGCTAACTGTGAACTGAAGTGCTTCGCGAGACATTACGTATGCTTGCTAATCGATAACTTGCAAAGCGTTTTTGTTAGAACGATTGAACGTAAATTTACGCCGTTAAGTCGCCGCTGATGAACGGCGTGTAAGTATGAATCAACCTTAAGCCATAAACCGTCACTGTGTTGAAAACCTTTTGACGATGATCTTCAATAGAACCAACGTTGTGACCTAACGCGTTTGCCAAATAGATACATAAGCTTCCCTGCAGCAGTTACAAATGTTAACCATTTTGGACGACAAGCCGAAATCTCTAAAACGCCTACAAACTCGACCTAATGCTTCATTGTGCTGATCGGTCATCGTCAAACGAAAAAGCGGCAATCACGCGGAGTAAATAAGAACTGCAATGTATTAGCACTTCCTTATTGCTAACTAATAATGGATCGATGATGTTTATTGTCAATAGTAAGGGAGATGACGAAGCCAATCTGACGAATGGCAGTGACTGCGCTTGAAGACGAATATCTCATTGTATACCAGATGAATTAAATCACCATGAGCAATATTGCTATCGGTGTCAAATTAGCTCCGGCGTCGACTTGAAAAACAGGAGATGCACTACTCAACGAGCTACAAAAATAATAGATTTCACTCTTTTGCAAAAGGCAATTGTGGAAAGACTACACGATGAACTTTTTTGATCATCCATCAGTTTATCTATGATAGAGTCCGTGAAATTTCTAGCTATTCGGATTTTGTCTTCCGATTGTTTGCATAAGTCAAAATTTGAATTCAAATTTGCCATAAAATCCACATTTTTGCATTCCATGGTACACTGTAAATCGCTCAATACAAATCACATACGAAGGATGCATACCAAAATACTTTTTTGTTGTATTTCTATATTCTCTTGGTATATATTTGTATGCTTTTCGTATGTTATTTCAAATGTGTTATGCTTTACATACTAAGGCCATACCAGCACAATGTTAAAAGAAAGCATAAATCATGTCCAAAGTATGTTGATTTAAGGCCTTTTGTCAATAAAGATCACACTTATGTTACTACTGTTCTGTAAGTAGTGAGATGATGACATTCAAGAGTCATACTTTCAATAATAAATTCGATTTTAATACACGTAAGTCTAAGGCATTTCATGAATAATCAATAAGTATTCAACTATCAACAATTATGCATTATGTAACTTTGAAATTAAGCATATTATCAATCCGAAATAAAGACACATTATAATTCATGAACGCAAAAATAGTTAGGTTTGAGATATATAAGTCAACATGTTTTCACGAAAGAAGAGATTGTTTGTATGAATTGATGTTTATCAACTTGGTTCATAAAGTAGAGCTAACTAAACGTCCTGTTAATGTTGCTAGACAAGTAGCTACGACGACAATCTCGTGGAGCAAAAAAATTCACAATAAGTCTAATCTCGATAAATATCACTCTATCAAACAAAAAATATTCACGATTGGTATTACCGAAAAAAGTAATTTGACAGTAGTATGTAAAACATATATTTTTTGCTATCTGACTCACAGCTGCACATATGAAATGCATACCAGAGGCATACGATTAAGGATAAATTTGCATCGGGTCTCGTATATAATACATACCAGCAACTCGTATTTCATTGTAAAACAGCCAATCACAAATAGAATAGTTCGTATCGCTACATACCAATCACATACGAAAATAAGTGAGATGTGGTATGAAAAACATACCAGATCACTGTTAACATACGAGAATCTCGTATCACATGTTAGTTTCAAATTTTATGTGATTTTGGTATATGTTTGTATGTAATTTCCGTATCCAGCGATTTAGAGTGTAGATTTCTTTAAAACTGGTCGATAGAATTGCATAAGACAAGTGCATCCTTTCAAACGAGGCTCTAGTGATGTATTGACGTCGGAAGGTTTTCATTCGGATTTTTCCTTGAGGTAATAAACACGCAATATTTGCAATATGCTACTTATGAGAAGTTTTAAAAGTAAAATCAAATTTCCCAGATAACGACTCGATGATTATTTTTGAAATTTATGCTACTTCCCACAAATGGTGCGTTTTATTGATACAGCATTTGAAATTGAAATTCGGATTTCATTTTGACAATTCGCAGCAAGTACAAACTATATAAGTAGTATGAAATGTACCCTTTCTCCATTTTTTCGTAAACTGCTGGATGTATTTTTCTGTTGTTTTCCACAGAGTCTCCTCTGACCATAGGGAAGCCACCTCCAAAGCGGAAACGCATTCGGAATTCAGTTCATTCAATTGAAAATTATTCACATGTGTAAACACAGTGTAAATAGAATAATCAAATATTGAGTTGCATTCTTAGTTGAAAAATGGAAACAGACCTGAATAGCTGCCATTTCATCCAATAACAGGAATCATCAGCAGACCTAGTTTACATGATATATGGTTACTTGCATATAGAGTCTGTACGTAAAGCAAGGTCTGCCCTCCTTTGATTAATCACTAAGAATCGAATTTCAGTCGTGTTTTACATATGGCCTTCACACATAAAACCTGATGTATTTTTCGACAATGGCTGATCGACGACGTTATACTGCAGAACTGGTTGCAGGCATCATGGATGATGTAGATTACGCGGACCATAGAGGTCGGATTGTTGGATATCTATGTTATCTAGAGTGGACATGAAACACACCACAAAGACATTCCACAAAGACATGGAATGCTTGTGTAATGACATAACAAACATATGGAATGTAAATGTTTTGCGCAGGGATCAATTTGATAACATGAAATTAGATACACAAGTATGTAAACCGATGCTCCTCTTTGGTAAATTGATTGTACAACTGAATATGTGCGTCAATTAGATTGCGAATCCCGGTAAACTGAATGCAAACTGGCAAGTTGAATCTAATTCCTGGCAAACTGAATGCGTAGTAGCCAATGTCTGTTAAATTGCATGCAAATCCCGCTAACTTGATTCTACATACTGGTAACAAGAGCGGGAAAACCTATATCTCCAACATGCATTCATAACGGAGACAATATTACAGTCCGTTTCATAAAAAGTGGATCATCCCAAAATTTGACTAAATAAAACATAAGTATGATACAGAAAGCATTTTTCATGTTATTTCATGTCCCTAATATATTTAAATGTCCTTATATAATCTGATAAGCTATGATACAGTAACGGTTCTTAAGAAGCTAATATTTTGTGGCCCTACCCTTATTGTCTATGACATTACCAATTCGTCTTGGCATTGATTCGATGATATCGTTGATTTTTGACTGATCTAACTTTCTCCACTCTCTTTTTAACAGTGACGTAAGTTGTGATACGCCATCTGTACGTAGCAGTGAACGACGAACGTTACGTTTTAGAATACTCCATACATTTTCTATGGGATTCAGATCAGGAGAACGAGCTGGCCAAGATAATGTCCCAAGCCCTAATTGAGACTTGTACACGTTGACTCTACTACTCCTGTGACACGTAGCATTATCATCCATAAATAATCAAGTCGATGGATCACCAAGTTGATCTGTCATTTGGCCAATGTTCATTCGTAAAACATTCACATAGCGTTCAGAATTCATGGTTCCTTGCTGTATGTGAAGTTCAGAGCGGCCATTGGTCCAAATGCGAGCCCAAATCAGTAGAGTCGCACCACCTTGTACCCGGGGACGATGTAAATGTCTCGGAATTTCCTGATTAGATTTTATCCATAATCTCAATCGAACATCACTATCCTTCAGACGGACTGATGCCTCATCAGACCAGACAACCCGATCCCATTGATTTCGCCAGTGACAATGACTCATTGTACATCTGAGACGTCTTTTTGTATGCTGATCTGATAATTCGATCTGAGAGGGCCTCTTACAGCTCTTGAAATTCGACTCAATAAGTCTTCTACGAATAGTGGACTTAGAAATAGACGAGTATAGTGCAGCCATCTCAGTTAGCGAGAGACTTGGATCAACTTTAACAAATCTCAAAATTAGGCGGTCTCTACGTTTGGATGTTTTGCGTGGACGGCCAGAGCCCTCTTTACGACAGAGTCGAAAATCATCATTATGCCATCGATGCACATTTGTGTAAGGGACATTTAGTCACTTGCTTGTAGCTCGCAAAGAAAACCCTAGTTTTAGCAAGGCTGACACTTTGCCTTTTGTGAATGCGATCTCGTTATTGTTCATTTGTGCTTTGTATTGTTTTCAACCGGTAAGAGATAGATTTCTAGCTGAAAGCAATCAGGAGTGCTGCCAACACCACCGCAACGAAGTCAGGAAGCTATGGAACATGACGTCCAGTTAATCACATGTAGCAGTTACATTATTGTTGATGAATAATGGTGCTATACTGGCTCTGATTGACCGATTTTCTTTATTTTTGTTTTGCTTGATAGCTTTTGGCTTGTAGAACAACATATTACATAACAAAGGAAACAAATGTAATTTTATAAGAGTGAGGTATGATTTTGCGTGACATTGCTAAATGAAGATCAAATTATCTACTACTTTTTTATCTATAACAGGAAAACAACTCAATATTCATGCTTGAAATTTCCAACAATGATATTAGTAAGCACAACTGACATATCTTCCAAATTTCAGAGAAATTCGTTCAAGTTTGGCGGAGTCAGACAAAGTTGAAGTTAAGGCGATGTTTAAGGGTGATCCATTTTTTATGAAACAATCTGTATTATAAAGCAGAGTCATTTGTGAATGAGTCATTTCAGTGTTGTATAGTTCGCAAATCTACCTGTGGACTCACCAGATGGAAAACTTTCAATATTTGATATTTACTTACATTGGACGTATGCGCATCAAGCAATGTGTAACAACATCTCTCAGTTATGTGAATGTATCAATGAATTGCAGCTGGAATGATATCCTGCAGTGTTAATTGTGTGCGATTAGTCAGGAGAAGTCCTAAAGAACAGAACAGAACATTCTTGATAAACTGGCAAACGACTGGTGTTTTATGACATGAGCCTTAGTGTCTTCCATGAACCTGAAAGATAATTCATTTGAAGCGATGATCAATTGATGAAAATCAATGACATGGCCGACCAAGATGAAATCACAAAATCGCCTGTAGAATCGTTGTAGAGGCATGTTGGAATATCACTCTGCTCAGGATCGTTTGCAATGGATTATGAAGATCAATCATGCAAAAAATGGAAGCAAAAATCATAAGTCTGTGGTCACAAGATCAAATTTTATTATTTTCTTTCATGTGGTCTACAGGCTTTGTTAACGGTCCAATTTCATTCATATTCAAACAGGTGACATCTCTCATGTGGATCTTATTGTGCGTGAAAAATGTAGGTTATACGAAATTTACATCAGAAGTTATCTCAAATCAATGACAGAAAAGTCCTGAACTAGACCCGCTGTCACATTCCAGACCGGTGGTGCCATCCTCTCTACACAAGAGAGCCCAATAGCATCTTCTCTCTATGATACGGACGAAGAGAATCAACCATGCTGACTTGGATGATGAAGCTGTATCAGGCCCTGATAGTCGAGGCGATGATGATCAGTCCGTTTCATAAAAAGTGGATCATCCCAAAATTTGACTAAATAAAACATAAGTATGATACAGAAAGCATTTTTCATGTTATTTCATGTCCCTAATATATTTAAATGTCCTTATATAATCTGATAAGCTATGATACAGTAACGGTTCTTAAGAAGCTAATATTTTGTGGCCCTACCCTTATTGTCTATGACATTACCAATTCGTCTTGGCATTGATTCGATGATATCGTTGATTTTTGACTGATCTAACTTTCTCCACTCTCTTTTTAACAGTGACGTAAGTTGTGATACGCCATCTGTACGTAGCAGTGAACGACGAACGTTACGTTTTAGAATACTCAATACATTTTCTATGGGATTCAGATCAGGAGAACGAGCTGGCCAAGATAATGTCCTAAGCCCTAATTGAGAGTTGCATAAGTTGACTCTACTACTCCTGTGACACGTAGCATTATCATTCATAAATAACCAAGTCGATGGATCACCAAGTTGATCTGTCATTTGGCCAATGTTCATTCGTAAAACATTCACATAGCGTTCAGAATTCATGGTTCCTTGCTGTATGTGAAGTTCAGAGCGGTCATTGGTCCAAATGCCAGCCCAAATCAGTAGAGTCGCACCACCTTGTACCCGGGGACGATGTAAATGTCTAGTATAAAAGTCTAGTGCAGCCATCTCAGTTAACGAGAGACTTGGATCAACTTTAACAAATCTCAAAATTAGGCGGTCTCTACGTTTGGATGTTTTGCGTGGACGGCCAGAGCCCTCTTTACGACAGAGTCGAAAATCATCATTATGCCATCGATGCACATTTGTGTAAGGGACATTTAGTCGCTTGCTTGTAGCTCGCAAAGAAAACCCTAGTTTTAGCAAGGCTGACACTTTGCTTTTTGTGAATGCGATCTCGTTATTGTTCATTTGTGCTTTGTATTGTTTTCAACCGGTAAGAGATAGATTTCTAGCTGAAAGCAATCAGGAGTGCTGCCAACACCACCGCAACGAAGTCAGGAAGCTATGGAACATGACGTCCAGTTAATCACATGTAGCAGTTACATTATTGTTGATGAATAATGGTGCTATACTGGCTCTGATTGACCGATTTTCTTTATTTTTATTTTGCTTGATAGCTTTTGACTTGTAGAACAACATATTACATAACAAAGGAAACAAATGTAATTTTATAAGAGTGAGGTATGATTTTGTGTAACATTGCTAAATGAAGATCAAATTATCTACTACTTTTTTATCTATAACAGGAAAACAACTCAATATTCATGCTTGAAATTTCCAACAATGATATTAGTAAGCACAACTGACATATCTTCCAAATTTCAGAGAAATTCGTTCAATTTTGACGGAGTTAGACAAAGTTAAAGTTAAGGCGATGTTTAAGGGTGATCCATTTTTTATGAAACAATCTGTATTATTGCAGGCCTGTTGTAGACATGCACGTACACCAAGCCAGTCAGACTTATGCATCACGCATTGGCGTCATGTGGCAAAGATACCCAGTGACCAGTAACACAGATAGATTGACATCTCATATTGTATTTCGAGATGGTCACGGTCTACAAGATCGGCTCTTCAACTTTGTGGCAGCAGTCCTGCTGATTCACTCGGTGTCTTTCTCACAGGAGTTAACATTTTTGTTGACTGCAACAACGTGGAAGGAAGAATTCAAATTCAGAATTGGTCCTCAATTGATGCCGACGAAATGTGGTGTTTCCGTGGTCTGTTATTACTTATTGGTGTCTACAAAGGAAAAAATTCGAATATTTCTGAGTTGTGGAGTAAAAGTGATGGACATCCAATTTTCTCACTAGTTATGGCTTCCACATTATACTACGATGCACCCGTTTTGCCTTTAGGGAAAATCGAAACAGTCAAGACAATTTGCGCCGATAAGAAACATTTTTGAAGAAATCGTGACAAAATTCAAGAGTTCTGTCGAAGCTGATGTTGATGTCACAATTGACGAACAATTAGTGAAATTTCGGAGGCCATATCCATTCAAAATGTATATACCGAGCAAGCCCGGGAAGTACGGCATGAAGATATGGGCATTGGTTGACCCTAAAACTTTCTACTGCCTGAACCTACAACCGTATCTCGGTAGAATTGGATTGAACATTGATACTGGACAAAGTCGTCGTGTCCTTCTGCTATGCGTCATTCTTATTAACCATCAAAGGTTTTTGACCTTCAAAAAGACCAAATAAAAGTACACCAATATGAGGAAACTTTCCTGAAGAGCGTGTCCTTACAGCAAGGAAAATTCTTAAATTGGATCGACGTTGTTCTGATACCCGTCTCAACAAGAAATAATTTATTATCTTGCCCGCTCTTGATGAGGACATCAGACAGCGGCGTTCGTTTGATATTCTCATTTTTTCTCAGGTCATTTTGTGAATGTTTATCGAAAAATTGATTGCATGGATTGCAGTTAATTAGCATAATTATTCTATTAATATACGACACAAGTTCTTTATCGTATTTGCATCTAAAGTTTTCTCTTGCAGTGCAAAAGCAAATAATCGCACCGGGCTTAACAGAAGTTGTTGATAAATGCCTGCTATTCGCAAAATATCACTGATCCTATTGTGCGATAATGTCTTGTTGGAGCTCTTATCATGAGATGTTGACACTTTTTCACATTTAAGCGGAACAACATAGCAATTAACTATTCTGATTCTATAATGTAAATGCCGTGCTGGATTCGGTAAAAATAAGACCATTTCTATATCATAAATATTTGCCTCGAAGCCATTGCGGACAAGCAGGGCGATGTGGATGCGACAGGACAAAATCGATAGGACTCGTTGGGACGAGAACGTTGGCACTGTGATAGCCGCCTTCAATCAGTCAGTTACACAGAATCACAATATAACTGTTACCACACATGTACGGCTAAATCAGTGTGTCAGACCAGATCTTAATTTATCCAACAATTTTTAAAGTACGGCAGCCAGAAACAGTGTCTGCAGGGAACGTAGCCGAGTGAGAATGATGTACACCCCATGCCTACTACGAATCTACGCGTCTGCCGAGTTCTACCTGGTCCCTCTTCTTGTCAGACTGGATCAAAGAAAAACACATTAATCCAATGGAACGCAGATTGTAGTTTTTTGCAAAAATGAAATGTTCCATGTTTTTCTTATCAACTGAAAAGTACCAAGTCTGGAGCCTTAACGTCTTCAAGTCATTTCCTATCATATGCATGTGATATTATCATACTTCTGATAAGCGATGTATAGGAGAAAGTGGTTCAATGTGAATGAAGTGGTCCAACATGCTGGTGTTTGCCGACAAAAGGAGGCTTGCCAGATCTGAAGGTGTATCGCTTCATAGATAAATGCTCATGAATATGATAGGAAATAACCTGAAGACATTCCATGTCAAAAAGCGTGGCTCTATACTAAGTCCTTTTCAGTTCATCAAAAAAAACATGGAACATTTCAGTTTATCCAAAAATTGCAATCTGCGTCCCATTGGATTAATATCTGTTTTTCTGACAAAAAGAGGAACCAGGTAGAACTCGGCAGACGCGCAGATTCGTAGTAGGCATAGGGTGTACATCATTCTGTGAAAGTCTCATTTTGGTATCGTTCCCTGCAGGAATTCGCTCTGTCTGCCGGACTATTAGCGGCTGCAGTGGCTGCACAGATGTATGCATGGTATGGTAGCCTTTCATGTGTCATGTGATGGATGGTTACTTTCACTAATTTATTGGCTGTTCAAATCGATATCTTTGGCAACTGATTGAAGAGGACATGGATTGTTAACGTTCTCGTCCTGTTTTTCCAAAATGGCCATTTTTTCCCGCAATGGCTTTGAATTAAATGGCTATGATGGTTGGCCTTAAAAAAATTCTCTCATTTTTATCGAATTCAGCACGGTGTTTGCATCAGAGAGTCAGAATAGCTAATTGCTGCTGTGTTCCTTCTAATGAGAAAAACTATCAAGAATCCATGACATAGCTGAATAGAACGGCAACAAGATATCATAGAACAAGAACATCCCCAGCATTTTTGACTTATCTGACAAATGCGGTGCCCTCCGGGTAATGAAAAAGCAAAGATTCCATGCACAGGCTATTCAGTGTGAAGAAATGTCATTTTTAATGGTGAATGTGCGTTTTTGAATGATTACAGCCCCAGTAGGCATATTTATCCGAATCATTTAGAAATGATTCTGGTGTCAAAAAATTCCCTTTAACTCTTCTTTATCATCCTTTGGTGTAGGCCACCTCCATAATGTACTGAAAAGCAGGAAACTCATGCAATTATTTTTTATTCCCTGCGCACGCTGTCTCATAGAGGGTAAACGACAGAATGAAAGCTGCAATGAGTAGCTCTCTGCAATTCAGTATAGAGCTTGATATACCTTTTGTTATTGTAACCTTCATTTATTTCTGTTTCCTTTGAAGCTATCCACGAAAAGGAGGTGGAAAGTTGAATTTGGGACTGACTCCTGTAGAATGAAGGCATTCTGATTCGCGATTGAAAACTAGATGGAAACTTATACAGATATTCCATTACTGTGTGATTCACTGCATAATGCATCAGAATTAATTATAAATCTTCTAGGTGCCCTCACATAACGTATATAAAACTGAAATAGAATAAGCGTGTATATGTATTATGGCTGCTGTTCATATTAACCTGATTTTTTGATCGACATTTCGTTCTCTTGAAAAATTGGATATTTCCAACCTCTTCAAGAGTGACTGTTTGAGCGACAAAATATCTAAGAGCATGAATACGTATCATTTGCAACTTTTGATGTCAAAATGATAATTAACTTGAGCCAGTACAATTATATTGACATTCTGTTCAATAAAATGACACAGGATAAAAAATCACATTGTGACTTGTAATTACTTGATCTACCCTCCTGCGCTGTAGTTACAATCATCGACACACTTCCTTGTATCTTAACGATACGTACATCAATCTCGATAAAATCAACGGCAATTTGCTCATTAGAGAAAATGTTTAATCCCTTGCAAATTTTGTAAATGAAGAATAAGGCCACAGTTTTTGAACTTTTGTTGCACGACATGTTTCAACCAGCTCTCTTTCAGGTGCAACGCTGGACTGACAGGCATCGTACAAAATCTACACTTTACTGAATCGAAATCACACTTGACAAAAGGCATGCAAGCAATATCACTGAACCTCGCTTGCTCATCATTAAATGGAGAATTTCCTGTGTGATAAAATCATGTTACAAACTATATTATATTTATTATATATAATTTATTGTATTATATTACATTATCTATTAGTTTCCATGTTTATAAAACTATGTAGGTATACAAAGCTATCTAGTTGTGTCTTCAACAAACGATACTGGACACGGATGTTGAATGCGAATCTGGCTGAGAAACAGTGTAATTCATATCAACGAATGTCAGTCTGTTAGTCAAAGACAAAACAATGCATGGAAAAGTATTCTGAGGACTGAAGAGGCCATGCAACGCTACAATTTTGGAGGTCCCGATAGGAAGTTCAATCACAAAGATGAAATTAAATTCTGACAGAAATTTCACAAGTGAATTTCAGCAATTATTACGTCCATAAAGCATGAGAAAAGAGCGATGAAATGTTGACATTAAAGCTAACTATTAGCGCTAAGAACTTCTACACCATAAAAACTAACAATAATATAGATAGTCCTAGAATGAAAATTGCATGAAAATTATGGCACACTCTGGGCGAACCTAGCTGTGGCAAAAAGAAAATTTTACGATTTGGTTTTCTTGTTTTCTGGTTGGTGTGTATATTTATCACATAGAAATAGGTAATTTGTTTAAATACTTTTAAATGCTGATTTGTTTAATCCACGCTTCGGTAGTTGAGGCGCGCGATTCGAAGCGTGGGTATTATATATATTTCTGTGATTTATCAGGTCAATTTGTGATCTTGATTGTTGCCCATTGTCTCAAGATCATGTACACAAAAGCAATTTTGAATTTACAAAATACAGCTCAGCGACAGGATGACAAAGAATGAAATCCTTTAAAACGTTCTGTAAGCTCATCATTTTCAAATTTCGCTCCTATAATTTATCAAGAGCATAATCAGACACATATACAACGTCGATTTACAGACCATGCATTGATCCAGCTTGAAATCAGAGGCCAAGAAATCTTCGATCATTCATTTTGCTTTAAAAGGAGCCCATGTTCAATAAATTTGAACAATTTTCTAAATCTTTGCATGTTTTTGAATATCATTTTTCAAAATAGCATCGTGCTATCTCACGTGTGTCAATCTATGATTAATCGAAAAGTTCCAGCGACGTTTCATTTATTTAAGTGATAATTGTAGGCAAAAAAGCTTTCCATGTGTCTATTCCAAAACAACGCTCGCTTCGCTTGTTTAAATGAGAAATGATTCAATGATTAGAATTTCTGTCTATGAATTCATGAAATGTTCTCACAGCCAGTCCACTGACTACTCTCAATTATGACTCTGTGAACCAATAGATCGAAATTGATCTACAAACCATACATTTTTCTTTATGCCATCGTTGTACATAAGCAGGATATCAAGCTTCAATTCTGGTCTACTACTATATGCCTATATTTCCTACACGGCTAAATGCAGCATTGTGGACCCAAAACTGATATAGGGACCTATTTTTACAGGATTACAATTTCTGCATGATGAGCATTTAAAGCGTCTTCTAATTGCTCGTCGATCTACGTGTTAGCTTGAATATGGCGACTTGTCTTATTCGCATGATGAGTAATAGAATGTTCCTCGCCTAAAGTATGAAGTTGCGGTTTAGGTCGGAGGCACACACGATAAGCTATTAGTCACAAGATATGTTGTTATTTCACAACATGCTTATTTCTCATGACATAATAATAATAATAATAATAATGCTTTATTCAATCGTCATACAAAAGCGGTATGAGAGGATACCTGCGTACACATATCGAACAAATTTACAATCATGTAATACTGGCATATTTAACGAACGATTTGTTATACAATGCAGAAGTTCTCGCGTGCGATTGAAGCACTCGGGGATGTCTAATATGAGAAACATTTTCTCTTAGGATGAAAAATTCGGAGAGAGGATGTCTGTCTTTAAAAGTGACAGATAATACAAATGAAAAATAGGCAGAGGAGGAAATATATGAAATTTTCTAATTTGCAAGATGTTGGGCGAACGCAGAACCCAAGCTCGCCTCTCAGATTCAACTTTCCTTAATCTATTTCGGTAAAATATCGCAGCAGGATCCAGTTTTTTGCCAGCGGGACGCATCGTGGTGTATGAATACTACAAGAAGTGCCTATGAATGACACGCACACCAACTTATGGCTTATCGGGTGTGCCACCCACAGAATTAGATTCATCTGCGCGCGCTTCGGTAAATAAAATATTTAATTCTGTGGTGCCACCGTAATCAAAGGCGGCTTATGGCTAATTCTGTCAGCTCTCATTGTAATGTTTTGTAATTCTGTAATTGCAATTGTAATTGTAATCTGTATTGTAATTCTTTTTGTGACTTATGGCTCATCGTGTGCGCCTCCGACCTTAAGCGACTTTACCAGCTAATGGTGGATATTTTCTCTGAGTCATCTTGTAATCGTGTTGCTGTGCTGAACAGTTGCCAACACACATGCTATAAAGCGAAAGAAGTTGAAGAGAACTGAGTATAATTCGGGATCCGTAATTGCTTCAATTGCCCTCTAAACTATATCATCGTTGGGCTGAGCGGATGAAACACCGGCTCGAATTTATTGCTGTCGATTTGGTGAATGTACCTTTAGTCACAAAGGGTTTTATTTTGCCGGCGAACATGTACGAGTACATGAAGACGTTGGCCATGATTCCAGGGATTATCTGCTATGTTCGCGACTGTCTCAACCCTGTTGTGTTATCCGAATTGGACATTCCAGCTTTAACCTCGTGTAGAACTGAATTCCTGCCTATCGTACTACCCAACCTTTTGATAATCTCCCTCTACCATCCTTTTTGGAACAGTCCTTCTGAACACGCAGATGCGATTTCTTGCATCACAGATATCATAGACTTCTGTTTCATCCCTAAACTCGACCCGTGTCAAGCTAGAATTGTCATCGCAGTTGATTTCAATGACTTGAGACTATATGACAGTGAAATCTCCCGACTCACCGGAACCACACCCATTGTCGACTTCCCTACTCGCTCCGGCAACACTCTCGATCAAATTTTCACAAACGTCTCGACTTCTGTTGCTCCTCAACGCCTCAGCCCTATAGGTAGATCTGACCATATTGCAATCTTGTGGTCTCACAGTCCTAACAGACCTCCCGTTGTGAAACAAACTGTCCGAAGGATGTCAAAGTACAACAAGGCCAGATTTAGCCATTTGATACAACAGTTTGACTGTGCGCACTTGTTCGTTCCGAACATTCACTTGAATCTACGACTGAACTGTTTCAATCCTGTCTCTTCGCTCTTTACGACTCGTGCTTCCCTCCCCGTATTATCCGCCTCCGCGAAGCAGATCCCCCCTGGATGAGAGCATCGCTGAAGGTTCTCATTGACGACCGAGACAGAGCTTTCAAGAAGGGAAAGACTTAAAAGTGCGAACGTCTTCGTGAGGAGGTGATCCAGCACTGCAAAGCTCTTAAGACAAATTATATCAAACATGCAGTATCCTCAAGACTCCAGAGCCATTTCGACGGCCATCAAATCTGTCAGTAGATGTGAGGACCCAAAAACAACCAGGGCTAAACAAAATCCTTTCACATCGCAACAACTGGCTGATTACTTTGCATCGGTATATTCTCCGCTCTCCCCACCACAGACTACCAACGACAGCGTCCATTCAGCAATTTCCAGCAGCTCTCTTAATCCCAAATCCGAAGCAGTGACTCGACAACTAACGATTTCCATCAGTGAGGTTTCCTCGACACTTTTGAAAATCAAAAAGAAGTGTCCCGGTCCGGATGGCATCCCGTTTTGGGTCTACCGAGAATTCTCTGACACTTTATCCCCTGCAGTGTCTCTGATATTCAACTGGAGCATCCAGTCCGGCATCGTACCTACCTGCTTCAAATGCGCTAATGTTGTGCCCATTCCCAAGCATCCCAATCCTACGGCTCCCGAGTATTATCGCCCAATCTCTAATCTTCCCATCTTGTCGAAGTGCCTTGAAACCATCATCTCGCAGAAGTGGATTCTCCCAGCCATACGTGTCAAGTTGACCCCAAGACAATTTGCCTACATCCCCGAGCGGGGCACGACATCCGCTTTGACGTTATTTTATGATCAAATCTTGCGATTCCTGGACAAACAATCTAGGGCTGTGCGGGTGTTATCAGTTGACTTTTCGAAGGCGTTCGATATGTTGCCTCATCGTGTGATCATAGACGCTTGCTCGAAATTCGTCTTGCCTGACCCAGTCATCAACTGGATAAGCAACTTCTTCTGCAACAGAAAACAGTTTGTCCGAGTCTCCGGCAGCCTTTCCAACCCCTACCCTGCTCCATCCGGCGTCCCACAAGGAAGTGTTATCAGTCCGCTGGCGCTCTGCATGGCGATTGACAGTTTCTCCGTCGTCGAGAGCAACTCATCTGCAATCATGTACGCCGATGATCTGACCATCTTGCATTTTCTGAGATGCTCTGACGACGACCATCTCATGATGGAGTATGACAACATCGTCTCTTGGTCTGCTGCCAACGGTCTTCCTCTGAACAACAAAAAATGCACCGTCATGAACTTTGTAACAAAGTCCAATCTATCCATCAGTCCCATATCTCTCCCCAATGGCGATCATTTAATGTCAGTGTCAACCCAGAAAATGCTAGGCGTGCACGTGTCCACCGACATGAAGTGGAACGCGCATGTTAAGAAAATCGTCGCCCAGGCCTCACAAAGACTTTTTATTCTGTGGAACCTTAAGAGTGCCTCCTGTAGTGATTCTGTTCTCCGCCAAGCCTATGTCGCCTTCATTCGTTCTATACTTCTGTACTGCGGTCCTGTTTTTGTCAATCTCCCTAGCTACCTTCTACGCAAAATTGCTGCAGTTGAAAAGCGAGCCTCCTGCATAATAGGTACTGACATTACTCCCACGTACAACACCCTCCTTGAAAGAAGTTGTTGCTCCCTAACCAAGATGATAGCACATGACTCTCTTCACCCCCTTCGAGAGTGCTTCATCCTCCGGAATCCTACACCCCGTAACCGCCTTCCTATTGCTCCTCACTTCGCCAAAGCCATCAGACTCCAATCTTCCTTCACACAGTTTTGTTCACCCAGATACTTGTAATTCCTCCATGCTTATGTATTTTGCTCTTGTATGCTTACGTATTTTGTCTCTTTCACTGTTATACATGTCTACTGAATCATTGTTGTGGACTAATAAAGATATTTTTTATATATATATTATTATCATTATCATTATTATTATTATTCCCCTCTTTAGATGACTCCTCCATCCCAAGTCTGCTCTGTGCCTAATTAAGAGTCGAAAACAACAAAAGATTGACATGATTACATGATTGAAAGTTCACACCGTCAGAGAAACTGATGTGTTGAAAGCAATCCCACTCCAATCGTCAAGCGACTAGTCTACAAAACATAACCATTCAATCATTCTATAGAATATTGCCATTCAAAATCCTTGTCATTATGATAATCAACGGTGGCATGAGACGTTTAGACTTTGAAGCAATATCTATGCCCGATCAACTTTTGCAGACAAAGTAACGCCAATGAATTCATCATATTTATTATTCATTTCATTTATCATTATTATTTTTTATAGTCTCCTGAGCGCTTTCGCGGCCTCTCATCACGAGGAGTACGACCGTTGTGACATAAACACAGACATGTAAGTTACAGAAAATCAGTTCACGTAATGTCAATTCACCTCGTACACAATCACTGTCATAGCATCATCGACCAGAACACATGAAAATAATGAGAAGCAATGTTAACTATACACAGCAGGAAGGAGGAGATACACACCGAAGTAGGAGGAGATCGATCGTGGATTTGAAAGTCATTTTTTACAACTTTCTGAGAGTTTTGTTCCGAAGGATACGGATGGACTGGTGAAGCTGAAAGCGGATTTGGCTTCCATGTCAAAGTCGGTGAAGTCTTTTCCTGTGCGCTCCCCACTTTCGAAGTCTCATACGGATGCTCTTCGTGATTTGCAGAAGAACCTTAGCTTGGTCATCTCAAAGCCTGACAAGGGCAACGCTGTGGTAGTAATGGATCGCCATGACTATGTTTACAAGATGCAAATAATTTTATATGACTCGACGAAATTTGTGCTGGATACTACTCAGAAAGACGAGTCGGCTAAAATGGAAGACAAAGTGAATTCTGTACTTCGGTCGCTGCCGCGTGATCAGGTCATCAATGATGTGACATTTAAAAGACTCAAGCCAATTGGTACTCATGCTCCGAGACTGTATGGATTTCCCAAGACCCACAAGGAGAGTATTCCCCTGAGACCAGTGTTATCCATGATCAATACTGCCACAGTGGATCTCGACAAAGATGAAGAATCAACGTCTTCCTGACAACTGTGTGTTTGCATCGTTTGATGCAACTTCATTATTTACGAATATTTCTTTACTGGATACTATGAATATGGTACGTCGTATCGTTGAAGACAATGATTTATCCTTGCCGATCCCCGTCGATAGGTTGTGTGATCTATTACTTCTATGTACACAGAATGTGCAATTCAGTTTCGATGGATGCTTCTACCGCCAAAGGGATGGCCTGGCCATGGGCAGTCCACTTGGCCCTGTCCTCAGCAACATATTACTCGGCTTCTTAGAGACCTATGAGTTGTCTTCAGCGATTCGCACGAGTGCCATTTCTTACGTGAGATAGGTCGACGACACTTTTGTTGTTCTTCGCAGCAGAGAAGTCGCTTTGTCACTTCTTCGTGCTTTGAACACGACTCACCCAAACTTACATTTCATATGTGAGATTGAAAGTGATCAGCAGCTTCCATTTCTTGACGTGTGTGTCAAGCGATGCGCTAACAATAGTGTTTTGTTCACTGTTTTTCGGAAGCGATCATGGACTGAATTGTATATCCACTACCACAGTTTTGTTCCTCGAATCTATAAAATAAATTTAGTGAAGTGTCTTTTTGATCGGGCGCGCCGTTTATGTTCGCTTTCGGTTCTTGATGCTGAATTTGATTTTTTACGAGTCACTCTTCAGAGCAACGGGTACCCCAGTACGTTTATAGATAAGTACAGTGTTCCACGATGTGTTGAGCCTGTGGTTTTTGGCCCTGCCCGCATACAGGTGTTTTTGTGTCTTCCTTTTCGAGGTGACCATGCTCTGAATGTTATATTGACTATATTGAATATATTGACTCAAACAGTGTATCCAGCTGCAGAGCCTGTGCTTGTGTGCCACACTAGACGTATTCCTGTACCACATCTGAAGGATCCCGTACCACCTCTTAGTCGCGCCTGTCTCATATACAAGTTCACATGTGACTGCGGACACAGTTACATAGGGCGCACTGAGAGATGTTTCGGGATTCGTATGCGTGAACACTTTCCCAAATGGCTGGAGGTTGGACGAAGCCGACCTCGTTCTTCTGTTGCTCCGTCCAGTGCTATATGTAGACATATCATTTCTTGTAATCGTTTTATTGGCATCGTTTTTTCTTCTTACTTTTCTGTTTTGAGTTTCTCAAAGTATTCTTTTCTTTTACCTATTTTAGAGTCTCTTTACATATCACACATGCGTCCAGCCCTCTGTGTGCAAAAGGAACTGAAACATTCCCTTTCTTTACCATGGTGCTAACTAGTTTGTTATTTACTTCACCTTTTGCCCCTTTTTTCCCATTTTTTTCTTGGCATTAATTATTATTATTAATTCAGTAATTGTTCAATTTTTTTAAATTTATTTATTTCATGACTTTTATTGTATTGTCTGTATATAGTTAACATTGCTTCTCATTATTTTCATGTGTTCTGGTCGATGATGCTATGACAGTGATTGTGTATGAGGTGAATTGACATTGCGTGAACTGATTTTCTGTAACTTACATGTCTGTGTTTATGTCACAACGGTCGTACTCCTCGTGATGAGAGGCCGCGAAAGCGCTCAGGAGAAATAAATATGATGAATTCATTGGCGTTACTTTTAGACTTAATAATTCCGACACGATGCGTTCTGTGCATCATCAACCAGCATGTTGTATAATAGCAAAACAATTGAGATAAATGTCTCTCAACAAATGAAGTCTTAAAAAATCACGCCAGTTAGAAAACATTTCAAATTCAATTATAAATCAGTATTTCCTGGTTTCTTTTGCATCATGCCACATAGGTCTGCTCTTCTGCTATATCTCTCTCTTCTTTCTCTTTCCAGAATAATTTCAAATGTTATATTATCTTTTAATGCACCCTCTCAATTACACGCCTAAGCTGTACATGCATTCAGCAGGCTACGTGTGATGTTGGCTGTTAGTCTTCTGACAGCTTAAATTGAACTGGCTATTTCATTCATACAATATAATTAATCTCATGGCACGACAACCAGACGTACTACTAGGTCCTTTCTCTTTTGAGACCTTCATCTGAGTTGCTCAAAAAAGCATTTTCACATGCTGCATGTTCCGGTTCTGCCTTTCCTCTATGTCTTGTTTCCGTTCATGATTGCAATGAATTCTAGCAGAGTAACGAATCCATCCATTATTTAGAAGCAAAATTGCTAAGTGACACTTGTTAGATAAAATTTCAATACAAGCAAGGCGCTACTATAAGGCAATCATTCAAAGAAAGCAGTTCCATTAGTAATGCGCACGAATCTTAACATTTTCTTAAATATATTTAAAAAAGCAAAGCAGACAACTACAGACAACATAACGTCGTACGTTGAAAGCAAAACTCGCAGAACTGACACTGTGATTTCCCGATACATACAGTGCATACGAAAAGAAGAAAACGAAACAGCTGCTGTTGATACAGCAATCTAATAAATTCCTATTCTTTCAATCAAGGCATGGCAACAACTCAAGAAAATACAAAAAATAGCACGATTTAAGGAACAACGATTCAACAGAATAAACAAGCACTCAAGTGAATCGATGCAGAAGTCGCCTATCAAAAAAGACAGATTTTGTAGGGAATTGCAATGAAGGCGAATTGACGGAGTGGAATATATGATATGAAAATATGATAGTACAGCAGACACAGAAGTAGATAATAGTACACTAGAATGGAAGTTTGATATCTTGATTATGTACAAGGATGGTACATGGAAAAATCTATGGTTTGCAGATCAGCTTCGATCTAATACATTGTATCATAGTCAAACTATTTGCCAAGTTAGCTGTGGAAGTTGTTGACAGCAAATTATAGGATTTTCTTGAAGAGAATTTTAAGTAAGATGGTGGCGTTGTTTCATGTGAAATAGCCCACTATTCCATGGATTAATATGCTGTGTCTATTTGTAGCAGTTATTGACAACCATTATCCATTTTTTTCAATACTGGAAAACGATTTAAAGTTTGTTTCACAGAGCCATGATTGTGAGTGGTCAGTGGACTGGTTATGAGAACATCTCAAGAATTCACAGATAAAAATTCTTAATTATTGGATAATTTCTCCTTGAAGCGGTAAAGAAACCTAGCGCTTTTCTGGAATAAACACACTGAAAGCTTCTTCACTTACAATCATCACTCAGATAAATTAAATGTCGCTGGAACTTTTCAATTATTCATTGAATGACACATGTGATATAGTGCGATGATATTTTGGAAGCTGACATTTGAAAGCATGCAAAGATTTTGAAAATTGTTCGAATATAATGAGCAGGGAAGCCCCTTAAAGTAAAATGAATACTCTTAAGCTTTATTGGCCTCTGATTTCACGCAATGCATGTTCTATAAACCGACATTACAAGTTATACATCTATCTTATTGCACTCTTGATAGATTATAGGACCGATATTTCAAAATGATGAGCGTACAGAACATTTTAAAGGATTTCTTTCTTTATCATCCTGTCGCTTTAGTGTTCTGTAAATTCATTATTGCTCTTCTGCACATGATCTTTGGACAAGGAGCAACAATCCAGATCACAAATTAGCTTGATAAATATAAATGCCAACCAGAAAACATGAAAACCAGTTCGTAAAATTTGCATTTTGCCTCAACTAAGTTCCCCCGGCGTGTGCCATAATTTTCATGCAATTTCCATTCTAGGACTTTCTATGGTATTGTTAATTTCTATGACAGCAGACGGCGCATATTAAAAACACGGTTAATGAAAACAGCCTGGCTTCGTTCAGAACTTTTGCTATTGAAACTTCAATGCAGACCTCCACCTACAAAAAACAAACCGCGTTTATTAAAAACATCCAGTTGCCAGGAGCTAAGTGAAGATATCTTTAATACTTGAGTTTGTCGATTTTGCTTAAAGTCATGCTTTTGAATTAATGCAATCACGTAGTATTTCTCCCTAATTTTGAATAATTAAATATTTTTTCCTTCCTACTTTTCATTGTAACTCTTCTTACTATGCAACCAGGTTTATTTCCATCTCTGCATGTATATCCGGTGGACTGTATATCCACTGCTGGGAGTGCTATATATTGAATATTAAAATCAAAACCATGTTAAATTGCATGGATGAAAAACGATAACGATTAATTCTTTTTTCAGGAAAGGAAAATGAAAGCCATTTGACGCCAATTCTTCGCAATTATACCTTTAGACAGTGGGAATTATACGTGGATATGGATTCAGCTTCGGACTTCTCTTGCAAAATAGATTGTCACGGAAAAACAAATGATGTAAACGAAGCCAAATACAACAAGCTACTTCAAATGAGTGGCAAAAATCTGGTCGGCAATTATATCTGTCACAAAATATTGATTATTTTTATGAACATGTTCATATGTTGCAATTATTGATAATTGTACTGTACGACATGAAAACCTTTTATGCCTACTTTCAAGTTATTATCATCTTCATTATGCAAAAATCCTTTAACAAATATAGAATATATTTAAAAATTTGAAGTGAAAACAGCTAGCTAAAGCATTTCAGAGAATCAACTATATCATTCAATTGATCATCTGACTGCATCGTGACGACTGTGTCAATTAAACATAAAATCAGGATAATTAGTGCTTTGATATATGATAAGTGCCTTGATTTTAATAATCAATTAAGAATACACTTTCTAAGCCACGTATCAACGGCTTCACTTTTACAAAATACTGAAATCCTCAATGCTGTATTTCACTGCTGAATGACCTCCTAACTTTATATTTCATCAAGCAATTTCTGATGTAAAGATACCTTCATTTCAGAAAAATCAACTTAAAAATGGAAGAAAGATCGATTGGTCCTTTTTGCCTCCAACGCAAAAGCCATTGGGAAGCATGCCCTTCGTGCACAATGCGCAGGAGGCATGATGGCTGAATGCAGAAAAGGCATATCCTGTTGACTATCTGCTAACAACTGATTTCTGGTGGAGTGTGTCACCTAAACGTTTGCATCTGTTCCACAGCAAGTAATCCCCAAGACTAGTGGAATGAACAGACTGAGCAAATGTGATGATGCATCCCATAGAGTAGGGATATATACGTAGAGTGTCGACTCAAAAAAAGTATCTGTATTTCAGTGAAATTTTTTATATCAAAAGATTCAGTTTTTTGAGGAGATTACGTTCCCGTGGTCCAAAAAATTATTTGAGCACTTTTGAAAAAAGTCAAAATTTGCCAATTTATATACTCGTACTACCGAGTCCTATATAAGTAGTATGAAACAAGTTGGACATCAAAAGGAATGAATATTTGATAATAAGCATTCTAACTAAGCGGAAATCAAGCTGATTTGCAAGGGAATTTCATGAATTGTATTATAATGAAAGTCTTCATGAAAAAGTCACGATATTATTCGTACTTTCTTGGCTGAAATTTCAAGTTTTTAATTCAATTTTCACAAGCATTTACATGTATGATTCACTAAATTCATGTTTCATTTCTAGAATCTGAATAGTGATGTGGAACCATTTACATCTTTCAAAGTTAAATGAAGTCATTGTCTTTGATTATGTGATTTTGCTCTGCCAGTGGCAGGTTGTCTGTGATATGATCACGCTTAAGAAAATACTCTTGAGATTCAGCATGAAAGTAATAGGAACCCATCGAATTGCTAATTTAGCAAACATTGAATCGCCAAGGCTGCATGAGAATATGTGAAATACCATCATTCCTTCTGCATTACAATCATGAACACTCAATTCCGTTGGAATTCTGCAAAACTGCAAAAAATTTGCATATCTCACATTTGGCAACAATACCACCTGTATCGCCCTTGAGTTCATTCAATAAAATCGAAAGTGTATGCACATTGGGGATTTAGTAAATGCGGAGTTACCACTCTACCTAATATACCTACTCTATGATGCATCCTGTATCGCTTTGAAGACAGTTGCACTGGAGATTACTCAGCTTGGTCTGCAGCTGTCAGTGATTCATCTGAGCAAGAAGATGCGCCTAAATACGCCTAATTTTAATTTCAAAATGTCTATTATCGAACAATATATCTTTACGGTAAAACTGATGTTAATTTTGTAAACGGATTCTTTGCGGTTTCTGTTGGGAATAGATCACCCACATGGATGTTTAATATTACCTATTTGCTAAAAGAGCAGCTAAGTGAACAATTTCACTTGGTTTGAATCGATAAGCTACACCTTGCGATGAGATTTTCAACTGTGTGTAATTTGTTTATTTCCTTTTATGTTACTTTGTGGTGTCCATTTGAGTCATATTTAAACACTTTGGCTTGATCCATGTCGTGATCCTTCAGATGAGCACTTCATGAGATCAATTTTGACAAATGAAAATAAAGCTGAGCCGAATCGAATTTTAAAACAAATAATAATTGGCCTGATTTCTTGAAAAATTTATATGTTTCTTGATTTCGACCTAATATGACAGTAATTGCAACTCAAAGTAGAAATTAAGTAGAAGACTTCAAACTCATTGTATCATTACAGCTGAAAGATGAACTACTAATCTAATTCCCTCTGATAATCTCAATTATGAATAGTGAAGTCGCCAAAGTGGAGAAACTAATCTTGTGGACGAATTCAAATATCTGGAAATTGCTATCTAATGAATTTTGGCTGTCTTCTCAACAAACACTTCAAGCCAGCGTCGGTGGTTGGTTTTAGACAAGATTGTCGTTGGACAGCAATAAAATCCGCAAAACAAGGAAACATCTGCTCACCAGACAAAACAAAATGCAGGTTTTTCTGGGAAACTGATGTCGTGTAAATGCACAAAATGTTTTGATCATTAGTGACGAATGCATTAACTAGAATTTTCAAATCTTGACACATTTCAAGGAATAGCGTCACAAATTATTGGAAATCAATCTTCTGATCAGATCATCTGAGCAACATTGCGCCACTCCGTTGCTACATTGATAGACGTTAGAAACATATCCGACTGGAAGGTCCGAGCAGCAGGTCCCAAATTAAAAATAATTGAAATTGAAAATGATATCATTAATTTGTGTGAATCCACTCAACAATAATAATATGATTGCTATGTTGGTTTGAAGTGTGGCAATTGGTATATAAGAATGCTCGTTGTCACATCAGGATCCATGATGATTGCCAAGCCAATATAAAGATCCCATTATTGTTTAACAGATTTCTATCCGCGCAATAATATTGACAATGACTAGGGTTCGATTTCGGCATCGTTGCGAAGCCGGTTCTCCCAAAAAATCGGGAATACCGGACAGATTCTGATGCAGGTGCGTGGAATTGCTTAATACCAGAATTAAGCTTCAAAATACTTTCATGAAACAAAAATTAATGTTTCTTGTGTGATCGCTTTATCAGCCTCCACACATTCCCCATGCTCATCAAATGTGTTTCTCTTCACACCACAACATGTCGGTAAACAAAGCAATATTCAACTGTAAGAATCATGTGAGCGTTTTCGACTTCAGTATTCCTTCCTACGAGTAGCTGGTGTGATTAGATCTAAGTGCTATCGACATCTTATTGTCCTATTATTTTTGACGGAATGTACCAGCATTCATATTGTAGCGAGACAGCATATCAGCATGTCATTCGACTGCGTCAGACAGTAGATTGACAACAGAGGTCCGTCGTAGCATATTGAACATCGAAAGGCAAAAGCTGCCGATATCACTTAGAGATGACTACTGCCTTCACTCGCATTCCTTTTGTACCGTCAGCGTGGCCTAGTGAAGAAGGTGCGAGCTTGTCTCCACCGTGGACTTCGGTTCGATTCCTGTGTCAGGCGAGTGCGGTCGGGGAATCAAAGGCGTTGATGTCTTTAATTGACTTAATAGTTTTCATTCTCTTTAGATATTCAATGTACTACGACAGACCTGCATTTGCACATAATTAAAAAATTATCAAGAAAACATTCAATTTTGATAAGAATTCATATGGCACCTATAACCAGCATAATATGCGCTAGGCTAAACGTAGTAACATAGCTAGGCTACGCAGTAACTAGGCTAAGTTAGTCCATGCGATCAGACAAAGATTATCTGATATGCAGGCAATTCATCTGTAAATGCGCGCATCAGCCAAAACACAAATTATTCTATTAAATTGTCTGTCAATTGGCTACATACAGTTTACAGTGTAGCTAAGCGACTTCGATGAGGAAAAACTTCATTTTTGTTCGATGTAATTTTTGTTGTCAATAATGCAGTTCGCATGGCTATTTAACTCTCAATAACTACGCAATTACTAGCCGGGCATGTTAGTCTTGGCGCTGGCAGTAATATGCCACGAATTTTAAAGTAGCAGTATACCGGAACCGGTTCATGCAGATCGGAACCGTATTCGGTTCATCTGCTCGTATCTTACTCGTATTTTAATTTAGTCTTTAATTATCTCTTGGCAACAATAATTGGATGTTCTCTCACCTCAAATTTAGTGTGATTCAAGCACAGTATTGGATTTTAATAGTTGCTCCCTCAATAATATGTGGTTATTTAGTAAGTGCATTATTTTGAATAAAGAACTTAGAAGAAGTGCTTTTGACATAAAAAGAATTTTGGTTCAATTTGGAAATATCCAATTCTTTAATATGATTGATGTATGTTAGAGGCTTGACAACTAAGGAGTTGAATCATCTCGTCCGACCGGCAGCACGACTTTCTGCCGGGAATGAGGATGAAAAGAGGCTTTCGGGAAATGCAGTGCACCCTATCCATGGTTGCTACAAAGCTACGCTTCTGCCGAGTTCTGTCCCGCTCCTGTTTTTATCTTGCAGGATCGAAAAAATACCCATGCACGTCCAAGTGGATGCGGATTGAAGTTTATAAAACCTCTTTCACTATGGCCGATGTGCCAGAATACTTCTTTTTAATAAAAATGTCTCAATCTGGAAGAATGGAATATTTGTACTCATCTCTGATTAAACGCCAAGAGCTGTCGCGATGGGGAGATCAGAGAATTTATCAGTCTGCATGAGAGGAAGCACCATCCAAGTCATTAGTCCTAGCAAAGAATATCTTCAGATCATTTTCTATCCTGTATGTGCTTATGCCTCCAATCGGTGATGTATACGAAAATGCATTTAAAGGACAGCGCGTTTCAGCTAAAATTTAATCAAGATTCTGTGTTTGACGACAAAAAAGCGATTTGAACAATTTGGATGTGTATCTAGCTTCTTTAACTCTCTGAACTGTATGTCCTAGAGATGGTTCTAAACCCACTGTAATACCTCTCACTTAAGCATAGAAAACACAGACAAATGTTATTTCATTGAAAACCTCAGTCTGCTTCTTATTGGATTTATATGTGCTTTCTTTGATCTTGTCTGACAAGAAGAGATACCGAGTAGATCTGATAAATTGTGCAGCTTCGTAGTAGCCATAGGTTGTACATCAGTCTGTGAAGGTTTCATTATCGGCGGCCCGACATACATGTATGTCGAAGACAAGTCGAAGTGTTTTGGGGTCGGTAGCTGGACCACGACTCCGAAACCAACGCCGGCAGTATTCAATACCCTATCTAACATGACCAAAAATACAAACCTTATACTTCACGTACTTAAAACTCGTGAGCGAGACTTTTTGACTTGAAGTGATTGCGGATTTTCAAATCAATTCTCAAAAATCGATGTATTTGGCCCATTCAAAGGTAACATTTATAAATTATTTTGAAAAGTACTTTTCGACGCTTTGTAAATATTTTAACTCTCAACGAAGCGAATCCATTTTCACTTTTAGTGCACTATGATGATACTTTAATCAGCATTTATCATTTAGCGGAGGCAGCTATGATTAAAATTATCATTTAGCTCCTATGTCGATGCAACATTTAGGCCGTTTATCAAAAGTCATCAATAAGATAAAAAACAAACTAGTGACAAAGTGAAGTTAATTAAGAGAAATATTGAGTGCAAACTATAAAGAAAAACTTGTTTGTGGCTAATTTATAAATGAGTGCTTTAAGGAGAGGAAATATGAAAATTTTGAATATATAAATTAAAGATACGTGAGCACAAGCAAACATTAGATCAGTTTTCTATTATTTATAATTTTTAAGCAAGTTGTCATCATCCACTCCCAGTAAATGCACATGATAGAAATATCGTTAAAATTACATCGTCGAAATTAATTGAAGTCGACATCTCCAATAAGTAAATGGCTGTAGGGAGGAAAAATGTCCTTTTATACGCGTAATTGTTCCTTGTGTGCTTATTGCGTGTAACTGTACCTGAATGTATTTATAAAGAGCTCTTCTTGAATGCTCAGAGCATTGAGGAAAGTTGATTCACAACAGGTAAAAGTGACAAGGTTAATCATTCACGACAAATAGGAAATAGTAGCCACTGACGAGCCAGAATTTCCAAATTTCATTAATAATTTCTCAATTAAGAAATCAAGTCTTAGAAAGCCTCATCATCAAAAGTAAAGTAGAGTGACAGACGGAGCTGCACTTCAAAACGCTTAACCTTTGCGATGGCATAAAGTCGTCACTTGCTGCCGAATAAAATATAGAAACAAAATTGCAAGTTTGAGGAGAGAAACTTTCAATACATTCCTGCTTCGGAAAAGACATCAGATGTCATTTTAGCGAAGCGAATTGCCTTCACAAGAAGTGATGTGTGAATGAAAACTGTAAGCCTTCTCCCAAGACCAAACAAATGGCGACTGAGCTCGGAACGCGATCCGCTAGTTTTGAGTTTTTCTTCGAATATCTTTTATTCTGAAATCTCTCTCTTTTATGTCCTCCATTTCCATGATGCAATTCGTCAGCTTGATTGCATGAATTTTGAAATTTCTTTCTGATTCGATGCGTGCACTAATGCGCATCTCCATTTTGGGAACCGCTGAGAGTGATGAAAAATGCACAAAGAAGTTCAAAGAAATCATGGAAAGACTATGCAGAAATCACAATAATTGTTATGCAACATCCGAACAGTGAATGTTATTTCGAGAATTTTAATAATCACATCGTCACCATCATAAGCATATTGCCTATCTCAGAGATAGGCAATATGTAAATTGTAGGTGAATCATAATGAGCTACCTGGCCCGCAAACGTCATCCAATATTAAGAAGAAAGTCACGAGCAGTTTTTTCAGAAAAACTGAAAATGCATATTGCCTATCTCACAACTTGATGTATCTCGTCATAAGCATATTGCCTATCTCGCAACTTGAGATACGCACGTGACTACAGTCTCTGCTCCGAGATTGAACAGCTTTGATCTGATGAGTCACACGCATACAGATATATATCGCAGCTTGGCAATGATATCGCTGTCCCCATGATTAACGGAATCATTCATTTCTTCACGAGTTTTGATACATTGCGGTGCTGCTACGCGAGTGAAATGCCAAGAAGAAAGGCCGGCAAGCACAGAATTGAACAGGCGGGGGAATTTATAACGCAGGGTAAGTTGAGTGATGTTAATGTGTCTACGGATAGTTTATATTAAAATAAAAATGCAAATAGACTACTTTAGCAATATTTTTGTAGTTTCTATTTACCATGATTGAATATCATGATGTGTAGGCTTTAGACTTTCGCCTATCCTAAACTGTTGGAGACAAAATGAGTGTTCATTAATCAGTCATTTCAGACAATGATTTGAAAAAGATGAATTTGTCTAACATCGCCATTGTTTGGCAAAAATATATTGCCTTTTTCTTCATAGTAGGATGACAGTGAGTGGGTTTGTACAACATTTGCCACACAATTGAATTCTTGGCATTAATAAATGTGATGTACGTGGACAAGCACAGATAGACTAGTTTAATTTCTACCTGTCTCCTTGAAAGAAAATTATAATAATGACCCTATTGCTGAGAAACATTATCGTTTAGAGTATAGATCATTAGTAAAATTTCGTTTTCACTTTTTTTTATGTTGTCTTAATTTATGTTACCTTATGTCACTTAATATAATTACAAACATCTAAAGCAAATTTGATCCTATATATGTGATTCTGAAACCGCTCAATATGTCAAAATAGTGTTGTATGAACTTTGAATTGCTTTCATGGGTACGGAATATGGCACTAAATGTTAGATTGTTTAAACTATGATGTATTAATAATATATATACATCATAATAATACAGTATTATGCAATCATTGTGAATTAGGTCTATCGAATCAGTGCACTAGGATATTTTTTCAGGTTCGGATATTGAGGAGGATGTGGAAATATCCACCCTTACTTCAAACGAGTCAATCCCGATGGACCCTCATGCTGTCAACACGGAAGAACGCTAACTTGAAGAATGTGAATGGGAAACCGACAATAATAAGGAAAACATTCCTTTGATGTCACTGGAATAGTAATGGAATAGTAATACAAATGTGCAGATTAAATTAAATTAAGTAGCAAGTATCGTCACAAGCGCTCTTGTCCCAAAAATTGGAAAATAAATCAAGCCAAAGCAAAGAGACTAAAGGGGATTGAGTACACTAACAGATCAGGAACACCAGTTAGTGGTCGTGGGGTGGGATTGCCCTGTACATCTGGCTACTGTGTAAAAACAGACAAGAGAGATTGTAATTCAGTTACTGCTGAGGAAATGCAAAATATTTTTGCTTCATTTTGGTCCATGTCCTCTTGGGATGAGAGACTTACGTTTATTAGGGATCACGTTGAAGGATTTGATACACAACAGCATTCTTTCAGGTTTTTTCTCGCTATGCCATCAAATGGAAAGAGAGTTTGTGTCTGCAAGTCTCTGTTCTGTTCCACTTTTGGAGTATCTCCACGAACTGTTGGAAGCTGGATTAGCAGCCACATTGCGAAAAATAATCGACAAGCATTCTCTCCTAAGTCAGGACCGACAAAACCATTTGACGAGCAGGAAAAACAATTTTTGATTGACTTTTTGCAAAATCTTCCTACGATTGACACGCATTACTGCAGAAGCTCTGATACTTACAGAGATAAGAAGTTTCTTTATCCTGGAACGAAGTTGCAGGACATTTGTGATGAATACAAAGAAAGCTCGACACTAGCCAATGTAAGGACAGCTTCATTGACTTATTTTGAATACATGTTCACAGAAATGAAATTCGCGGTTTTTATACCAAAAAAGGATCAGTGCGACACTTGTATAGGATTCAAAATGGGTTCAGTTGACCGTGAAAAGTATGAAACACACGTGAATAACGCCAAAAAAGCTAGAAATGCAAAGGAAATAGATAAATCTCTCGCGAATTCAGACGAGGTCTCGGTGTGGACAATGGATACTCAAAAAGTCCTCCTTTGTCCCGAAACGAAAGCTAGTACTACGTACTACCGCTGCAGACTGCAAGTTCACAATTTGACATTTTATAACATGAGCACTCAGCAAGGCTTCTGCTATGTATGGGATGAGACGCAGGGTGATTTATCTAGCGATGTGTTTGCTTCAATACAGGTAGAACACTTCAGAGAGTACATTAGATGCCATCCAAATGTAAGACATGTCATCGTTTGGATCGATAACTGTGGTTATCAAAATAAAAATGTTGTATTGGCTAATGCTTACTGCAGTCTTGCCACGGAAACTGGAGTCACTATAACTCAAAAATATTTGATGCAAGGCCATACACAAATGGAATGCGATAGCATTCACTCGAAAATATAAAGAAATTTGTGCACTGACATTTTTGTTCCAAGAGACTATGTTGCTCTCATGAAATCTGCTAGGCGAAACCCTTCTCCTTTTGATGTAAAAATGTTGTCGTATACAGATTTCAAAAAATTGTCCGATCGTCATGTTAACTCCATTCGCCCATGAAAGAAAGCTGGCGACAGGACTGCACATGAACTGAGAGGACTTAAGTATATTCCAAATGAAACCATCAAGTTCAACCTGGCATTCGAGAACGAATGGACAGATTTACCATGTAGGCTGAGGAAAAATGACGATTATGAATGGATACAAGCTTTTCACGAAGAAATCCCTATTACTAAGAAGAAGTTTGACGATCTGCAATTCATGAAAAAAGTTCTACCGAAAGACGTGCATCAATATTATGACAATATATTACACAAATGAGTTCACCTGAAAGTTTCTTACAAGACTTTGTGAAGCAATACATGACTAGTTCATAAATGTAAATGTTTTTACTTCCTTGTTCATGTCCATGCACATGTACGGATTCAAGAATGTTAGCATGTTAGCTTAAAACATTTATCACTCTTTCATATAGCTTACATACGCAGCCTATACAATGTTGCAGATAAATCCTAAAACCGATAACGAATGCGCCTACTTATTCATGTAAAGGTACGTCTACTTGCTATTTCAAAGCGCCCATAGTCACTACATGTAATAATTACGACAATTTTCTATGCATATAATATCCCCCCGATAAGGCTGAACTACTTTAGATAAATACCGAAGATCTTTACAGACATAAATTTCGGCAAAATCCAAATTCTTAATAATATGCATATTGCCTATCTCATTAGGAGCAAACATGCATATTGCCTATCTCAATTTTGTTTATAATTACAGTAGCAAACCAAATTGTTTACAATGTAATTATTATGAAAAGTAGTCTTAGTATGTATTTGATTGATAACACAAGCCTAACTTCATTCATTATCTAGCTAATTTGTTTAAGACAGTTATTTGTGTCTCCTGAAAAATTGAACAAAATGAGATAGGCAATATGCTTATGACGGTGACGACATGCATTAATAAAATGAAGTCCAAACAATATTTCATATCTTAAATGGATTCGACTGCACTCTAGTTTGATGAGACAAACTTCCATGAGGACGAAAGTTTGTCATCTTGGGAAGGGTTGGCAATATATAAGTGTTCCTCAATCAGGCTCTATGCGGAGAAATTAGACCAGTGCGATGAATTATGAGCACCTCCTCCCATGCAGGGAGGAGAAAAAAGTTCTGCGGACTTTCGTGTATGACTGCTTCCTGTTGCGTCACTTAAGTTTAAGTTTCGGGAAACATGCTTGTAAAAGGCTTCGCAACTGCATGCCAATGCATCTAGGCAAAAAATGCGGTGCGTTTAGACAGGTGCACTTAAAGTTAACTGGAGATACAGTTGATAGTTGAGCATTTTTGCATAATTTTTTCCTACTTCTGAAAAAAGGAAAAAAATGACTTCTTGAATATCTTCTATTGTATCCCGAAACTCCAAAGGAACCAGAGACAGTCAAAATAAAATGGAACCCTGAGCAACCTCTAATGCAACGCGACTAGGCTGCTTTTGCAACATCTCCTCAAACAGCCAGGATCTTCTAGACAATGACTGCGATGCAGTCATTATTCAAGTCTTCGTACGAAATGCTGTTAATTAATTCGATAGCAGGTACAAGGTTGCACCTGATAGGTGCTGGGTCAATCTTGGGTTTTGGCTAGTGATACAAACTTTGGGGCTTCTTTTGTGTTATGAATTCATAACACTGATAATTTAATCATATTAAATTCTAGAATACTTTCCTCCTTTATCAACTCGGCAAGCCTTTCAAATTTTATTAAGTTTTACTTACACTTCTCTACCGGTAAATGAAGGTAATTTAGAAAGCAGCTTGAACTCTGTGAGTTCTTCAAAAGGAAGCGAAAAATATTTTCTTTCATGCCTCTTCATGGGCGAGGTCGCATTTCATATCAGTAGAATAAACGCATACAAAAGTGCAATAATCTTCAGGATTGGAACAGCTGAATGAGGTTGAGGTACCTCAAAGAGATTCTCACAAGGTTAGCGTACTCTGTCCGGTGCAGCATCAAATACCTGCAGATGCCACAAAACTGACCTCTTCCTCGGGCCAATTCAGACAGCTTCATCTTTCTAGAGGATTTATGTGATGCTGCACTATAGTGGTGATGTCCGGCGATTTATGACGAGCTAGCTCGGTGATGCATCGGTCGCCCTCAGATTTGGTAGACATATTGTATGAATGTCCACTGATACCACCAGATTGAAGCAGTGAAATGTAAATTTTTTCGTTGGGGCAATGTCAGGGATAAGGTTCATTGCAGTCACCTAGAAACATTTTGACTGAATTGTTACATTGAATCTCTGAGGTAGTAGAGTAAGAATAAGAAACTATACGCATGACGTGAACTGAGCTATCCTCAGGATGTTTGCTGAGCATACAAGGAGTTCAAATTGAACACTTGCAAATTTTGAATAAAATTTGCACAAAAATTGACATTTTTGAAGATGTATGCCGTGCCATGGAATGAAGAACCACAGAGCCCTTTACAAGATAATGTATAAACCTCGTTATCTCTAGAAGTGTTTTGAAACTTGTTCCGAGGTTCTGGATTAATGCAATGCAATGGATAGATATAGTCCGATGAAATCATATAATTCTTTTAGAAGTACCCCGTACATTAGCCCGGGGGATTTCCAGTGACTTGAAAACATGAACGTAAAACCCACGAGGACGCACACTGTCAGCGGGCATGTACATGTATGTGCTCATAATATCCTCATGTCAGTGCCTCAAGTTTTGTGACGATCGTTGAAGTCAAACGATCCCTTGATCTACTTACATGTAGGTATTTCGACTAGTTATCCTAATAAACCTGTAATAACGTTTCTCAACAGTTAAATGCCATTAAGGCCTACGGATGAATTGTAATCGTCACAGTTTCCGTGTTCAACAAAATTGATGAATTGAGACTTCGAGTTTCCAAGTTCACTCCTGACGTTATCTGCATTACCAAAACATGGCTCGACAGCAGTATTGACAGTGAATCAATCTCCATCCCCAATTATCATCTGGTGAGATCTGACCGTGACTGTCACGGTGGTGGTGTAGCCATCTACTGCAAATGTCATTTTTCTCGTATTGCAAGTCCTACTAGCAGTGTTGATGGTCTGAAGTCGAGTATTTTGTGCTTATACTTGTGCGAATTTGACGTACATGTTTGTGTCTTGTATCAACCATACTGGGGAAATGTTAATTCTCATGATGTAGTGATAGACTCTCTTCAATCGCTGGTAGACAACCTTTCGTCCAAACATGTTATCTTAACAGGAGATGTGAATGACCTGCGTCAAAAATTGTGTGACTTTTTTGTTTTGAACAACATGAAACAACTTGTCCAATTTCCTACTAGAGGAAAAAATGTTTTGGATATTTTTGCCTCAAGCCAGCCCCTCAGATTTGAACATCCTGTCCTCCTATCCCCCATTGGTAGATTTGATCATAAAGGTATCTTTGTGAAAACTGTCGCTAACAAACCTGTTACTGTCACTAAGGTCAAAGTTAGGTCTTTCTCTCCCGCTTCCTTTGCTCAGTGCTATAGTGTCCTTCAGTCAGTTGATTGGAACGCCTGTTGTCTTGATTTTGATGATATCAATGAAGCTATTGACGCCTTACAGTTTCTTCTTCTACAATTCTATCACTTATTCTTTCCGGAAAAAACAGTCAGGATGAGAAGTTCTGATCCGTCTTGGCTTACTCCATCTCTTAAAGCCATTTCAGATGCTAGAGATAAGGCTCTCTCCCGTGGCAATTATCCCAAGTACTTGTGTCTTAGAGAAAAATTTCTTTCAGAAGTGAAAAAATCCAAAATGAATCAATTTCGTAGAATGAAATCCTATTCCCCTGCTGATAGCTGGAAAGTTATTAAAGTGCAGATTAAGAACCGGCATGGATCTTCTAACATCGACTATAACAAGGCCGTCGAACTCAATGAAGATTTTCAATCCTTCTTCTCTGATCCTGACGTCGACTCCATTCTTGAGGATGGGCCTTCTACTCCTACCCACATCCCCCTAATTCCCGAGAATAAAAAATTTTTGAATTGATAAGATCGTCCAAGTCGAATTCAGTCGGACCTGATGGTATTCCAGGATTCTTTTACAGGAGATTCCGCGATGTCTTGGTTGCGCCCTTGACCGTTCTATTTAACAGATGCCTTCAATCTAGTACCTTTCCTACTACCTGGAAATTGGCTAATGTCCTCCCTCTTCCGAAAGGCAATGGTGAATTCAGACCAATTTCGATCTTGCCTTTCCTCAGTAAAGTGCTTGAGCGCCTGATTCGTGATCACCTGCTTTTGCCGTCTATTTGTTCTTTTAACTCACGGCAGTTTGGGTTCATTCCTAATTCGTTTGGGGGATGTACTAACGCTCTTCTCAGTCTTCGTTTGACTATTCTGCAACACCTCAGCGCCAAGTCCTCCAACTCTTGCAAAATTCTCGCAGTAGACTTCAGAAAGGCCTTCGATTCGTTAAGTCACCTATCTGTTCTGAACACCCTTGTGACTGTTTTTCAATGCAATCCTTATATTGTTTCTATGATTCAGTCCTTTTTGAAAGATCGTTTTCAGAGGATCGCTACCAATGGTGTACAAGCTTCGTGGAAAGCTGTTTCCAGTGGAGTCCCTCAAGAGTCTATCTTGGGGCCTCTGTTGTTTGTCATGTACATTAATGATCTTCCTCATCTGACAAATACAAAAATCATAGCTTACGCGGACGATATATCTCTCGTTCACCTGTAAGCATCGTCTTCCTCTTCTGTCTTTCAAGATGACATTGATATTTTTGTCGAGTGGGCTCAAGAATAAGAAACTCCGCATCAATGAAGCAAAATCCAAGAGTCTCACTATTTCAGGCAAACCGACCTCTTCCTCTCCCACTCATATTCATGTGAATGGCACTGTCATTGAAGATATTCCTTCTCTCAAAATTTTGGGAATGTTTTTCTCCTCCGATAACAAATGGGACGATCAATTTAATTTCCTGTACAAAAAATGTTGCCGGTCCCTATCATTAGTTAAACGGATTCGGCATAACTGTGGGCAAGGCGATATTGTTTGGCAGGCCTACGTTGTTCTTGTTTTTACCCATATTTCTTTCTGCTAGCCGGTTATTTGCGACCTAAAGAAGTCCCATGTGAAAAAACTTGAACGACTTGATCGCGTTGCTCGTCGTTGGGCCAATATCAATTTTAAATGTGATTTTCATCAAATGCTTGATAACATCTGTATACGACTGATTCGTAAAGTTTCTAGGTTTTCTGCATGCCATCCTTTATCTGAATTTTTTATTGTCAGATCCACTGATTCCCAAATCAGATCTCGGAGAAAATTGTTATGCTTTCAACGGAGATCGTCTGTTTGCAACAATTCATTTATTAAGTATTCGAAATTTTCATGATTTGTGAACCATGCCATATACCGCTCGTTGTATTGGTGAATAAAGTCTCTTTATTATTTATTATTATTATATTCAACTTAGGATTGGAACATGCATGTACATGCATGCTTAATTATATGCAGAATAACACACCAATCCGTTGAAAGCGATTGTTTTAAGTCCGTGGGACGTGGGATTCCCAGGGATCGATATTTGATTAATCATATGGGATTGGTCTGGGAATAAGAAACTCGACTGTCAATTATGCAATGTAATGTTACTGTGATTTTGCCGTCATTCAGGATGAAACACTCATAGGGCATTTTATGTGAAACTAACACAGTTTGGATGATCAGAAAAATCGAAGATGCGCGCCCTGCAATATTTTGACATTTTGAAATTTCTTCTGTTCTCCCGAGATCAGAACAGATCATGAAATATTTATAGTGACATTTATAATAACTGAGTCTTGCAACATTTCTGTTCGTCACTTTGTCATTTCAAGAAGATATTTGCTACTTTTCATGATTTTAAGGGATAGTTGGCAATTGCTCTACAATTTCCCTGATGAATTTTTACAATTTCTGATTGTATTAATTTATATATTGACTGATTTGTTTCCTTTTATTTAAACGGTCTTGTGTGAGCAGCTAAGTCGCAATAATTCGTTTAACGATGCAACTAAGCATGTGACTCGTCTTTGAGTGATTTAAATCTGCTCTTAAATTTGCAAACGCAATAATCTACTGCTCAAGTTTCGGAGAAGTAGTGCCAATTTGCAGTATTTATTGCAATCTATAATTGGAATATTTCCATGCTTGGTACATTATAAAGTACAATATACAAGTTCACCAATATACCAATTATATTTGTACCATGTACAATCAGAAGTTAGATTTCGTGGACATCCCTGGTTGTAGCCTAGCAACCTAAATAAGAGTTTAAGTAAATTTTTGAAATCAGAAATAGCTTTTTCCAAAAGGTGTCTTCATCATTGTATTGCTAACTTCCATGAATGTGATGCCTCTTTCCCTTCTGTACTCCTAAAATGTACTTACATGTACTATAAATGCAGATTTAACTTTGTGCTTGATCAACCTTTCAACCTTTCTTGCTCTACAAAACAAATACAATCAATTTTAATCAATCTTAGACCTTGAAAACCTGTAGTTTCTACATGTATTTCTGCATATGATTTAGTTGAATTCCCAAGCAAAATGAAAGCAGGACAGATCGACAGCATGCCGCTTGCTTGAATACATGTGATAGTATCAGACTATCTAATAAATAATATAATACTATGAAAATGTATTCCACCGCCAATTAAGGATCGACGGAGGCGTTCGTCAGCTTTGCAGGGTTCTGCATACTGCTTAGGCCCTGGTTTCATGTGAAGAGTTCCCACTTCTGACCGTTTAAAGCTTTCTCCCACGAACGCGTTTAACCCACATTTTGCCCGTTCAAAAATGTTTAGTTCTAATAGAGCACCATCTGCTTATCGACTATTGAAGCGCAACGAAACGAGTTGTCTTCATTAATTTCATGGTCTTATTATACAAACCGTGTTGTTTTTGACCTTGAGAGCGTTGCAGCAAGCATTTCTCAAATTTCTGATTTAACTTTGTCGACGGCAATATAACAAAAGGGAAAGCTTATTAAAGCATTTGTTAAAAAGTGAAAAAATATCAAGCAAACTTTCCGAAAATTGTGAGTTCACTCACCCTTTTGTTATATTTTGTTTGAATTAGAATTTTAATTGCTGGCTCTTTGACTTTTCATGAGATGTGGAAGGTTCAATCAATTTGTTAATAGCTCACCAATCCACATTTCTCAACCTGACCTCTCATGCTTCCTTGTATGACGTGTGTCGACGAAACACTGCTTGTTTCATGAGTTATGAAGTAAAATCACGTAACAAAAGAGATGACAGCAATCTCTTGATTGCCGTTCCTGTGACCAGATATGAAATATTTATGGAAATCATTTCAGGAATGTTCCATTTCAAACTTAGTGAATGCCGAACAATTTATGTTAAGATGGATTTCATTTGACAAAAATGACGATTTTGGAAACCTGTGTGGGTAAACAGACGCAACTTTTGATACACTGTACATCTCCTGGATACATTCAGCGAAAGCTTTCATAATTCGCATTCTCATGTCAGGGTTGGTTTCAATAAGTTTGAGAACAATAAGTCAGATTAAGTTCCGTGCCGTTATGCATATCTGACAAAGAAATTGCGACCTTTGTGTTACCAGCAGTGGCGAGCGCGATTCTGAATATTTCTAGATTAAGTGATTAGAAGCGCACAATTAGTCTAGCTTGCGTTATTTCTAATTACCAGAGCATTTTACTTTAAATTTTGATAATTTCCATTAAAATTGAGACTATGAGACATTGCAATCTATTGCGGCCTAAACCATAAGCGCCCTACTAATTAATACGATGCTCCATTTGTAAATGTTTGGGAATGCATTATGTAATATATCAAAATACATGAAAAGTCGTAAGCAAAACATGAAAAGTTTTGATAATCTATTTTTAAGATTCTACTCCAAATCTGCAATCATAAAAGTACTGCAAGTAGCTAGGCTACATGTACCTATACAATGAAGCATGTCATTAATATTTGAATTTCTCATATTTTGATATGTTATATGTGTTTGGATTCTTTTGGTCTTTATCAATCATATTTTATCGAATATACTTGTAGGCATTTGACGCTTCCTCTATCAGTATTGAAATAAGGATCGTCTATTAAACGAATCATTAGATTTATAACGTTTGCAAAACACTGGCAAATCTAACAGAAATGTTCGTACACTTGAACAATTTGAGTACGAAAATTCCTTGGCGGCCGTAGACGCTCCGCTTTACCCTACAAGGGCTAGTCATTGCAGCTTCGAATGGCCCAAACTAGCGTAAAATATCCAGAATTGACACTCTACAATCTTTATGATTATCAGCTGAACGGCAAAGCCAGGATGAGCGAACACGACAGCCCAATGTGCAGTCCATGCTTGTTCATCCATTCCAGATATTTTAGGCTATAGTTTGGGCCATTCACAGCTATGATGACGAGCCCTTCAAGGGAAGCGTAGCGCATACTCCTGCCAAGGAATTTTTGCGCTTTAATTGCTCGTCTAAGAACATCTTTCTATTCTATGCCCAGGCGAACTAGCACTCCGCGATCTTCATGATTAGCAAATCTGCGTATATACATGTATGTATAGTCTAAATGGGAGTGCAATTGTTGGTGGTCTTTGTTCATAGTGTGTGTATTAGATGCAAATCAAGCATAATACGTATTGTTATCAATGTATTTATATGATTCAAATACGCAGATATACTATCATGGGGACCTACTAAGCTTCACAGTATTCGTATAAATCGTGCACTTGGCCTAGCCTATACGAGCATGTTGAATGCTGTTATATGAAACAATGCATTCTTGCGGTGTGGTGGAACACCCATAGAGATTTACTGTTGCATGTGAATGAAAATCGAGTCACACGGCAACTCTGTCTAGCCATACATGATCTCATGTACGGCACCCGCGCATTGCAGTTATCTTCATGAATAGAGACATTACTTTTATCTCATCAAGCAAATTTCATTGAGAAGTCACATTACAAAAATGTCACGCGATTGATTCCATCGCATGATTATTTGAGGGGGATCGACTAACTGGTTACCACGGATACGGAGTCGGAAAAGATCTGACTCCGACTCCGGGTTTCGAAGAAAATTCCGATTCTGACTACGAATGTGTCATTTTTTACGACTTTGAATCCGGTAAAAATGTGCAATTAAGCTGGATGCAAAGGCGGCCGTATGTTGTGATTTTTTAGTGCCTGCGTCCGACCGTACTTGCTTTCTAATGAATTCTGGACAAAGTGACTGGAGAGCTGAATTTAGACATTATTTTGAACATAAATAATACTTAAAAGCGCACGCATGTTGGAATCAATGAAAATGATAAAATACTACAAAAAATTAAGGTAAAAATCCTCCTAAGATAAAATATTGATTGCACCTTTTTGAAGTTTGAACTTCATTCCTCGAATGGACACTGCAACCCGGAGTTGGCGTCGTTAATTTTTTTTACGACTCCGACTCCGTATCATGTATTCTACAATATTTTGTATTTTATGTGATCCCGCAACTTCCAAACTTGCGAAAAAGCCTTCAGGGGATGCCATGGAGTAATTAGCCTACATTACATATATCGATAATTGAATATCATTCGTCGCATTCGAGCTCCTGAATGGCGATAAATATGAATTGCCTTAAATCAATGCAACGTAGGTTATAAACATGCATTTTTGATGTTAATGTGCTTCTTTCGGTTTTTAAAATAATATGTGCGACGCATTGCATGTATTTAGTTCTACAAACTAATGCATTCTAGCACATTACAATTTTGATAAGTTTTACAATTTTAATAATTTTCATAGCACATTACCAATTTCCACAAATGTCTCCTACGTGGGGGCATGGAATGGATTTAAAGTCACCAATCACCATATTCATTCAATGCTGTTCATGACCTTCCACGCAACTGCCGCATTCTTTACTAAACGAAATAAAATTTTCTAAATTCAATTTGACAGTTTTATTGTCAAAGGATCAAGAAAAAAAATTTTGAATCCATATATTTAAATTGGCATTGAAACCTGCTTGCATAATCATGCTTCTCATAGCCTCATTTTGAAATATGATTTTTCAACTTCCTTTTGACAAATTTTTCAAAAATGCTTTTGACGTGTTTTTGCAACGGTGATCTTAAATATTTCAAAATAATATACCATGCCTTTTAAACCCTTATTGAGATCCCAGTAATCGATGAGCACAATATTCTCTTGTTGATGGGTGTCTGAAGTTTCCTTCGTAATGAAAGCAGATTCTGCATAGTGAGCGATGTCATCGAGATTACAATTACTCAACATCAATGAACTTTGGTATCGATTAATTATATTGGTTGATAAAGTGAAAAGTATTATGCAAAATTGTTGCAATAAATAATTCAAATATTTTCGCAGTGAATATTAACAACAACCAGGGAGATTTATTTTACTACCCGGTGACCTGTTAATGTTTCCTAACTCGCGTATCGTGATATATGTTATTTACTGTGATGCTATTTCTGTTACTTCTCATTGAAGATAACTTGGATAGATATTTATGTTTCCGGCACTGTCGCCTTATGGTAGAATGTTCTTTGTGCGTCCCATGGGAGACCTTGGTTCAAGCCTTGGTCGGATCAAACCTATGACTTTTATAGTTGGTAAACTCTGCATTCTTGCTAAATAATCAGAACATAAAGAATGCGAGTGGGATAAATGACAACTCAGCCACATGGAAGAGATGCTCTGAGACTAATGTGCTTCCTAGTATAAACAAGTTTTATTTATTTACTTCATGGATCAAATATCCGATTAAAATCTTTTATACCGAAAACAGGCAAATATGTTTTATCAAATTGGAACTCATGTTCTTTTTTTAAAGATTTGTTGGTCTGCTATCATCAATTTCTGCACATCACTTTCCATGTTATTTTTGAAAACTTAATTTTTGAATTAATTGCGTTCATCAAAGCACATGAAGTGAGTAAAGTTTCGTGTCATTTTTACATCGTTTTGAAATGCCTGATGATCGACTGAAGTTGATGATGGCATAATTACATTTACACTGAAATAAGTTTGGAATATGCTTTCATGCATCAATATCGTAGCATTTGAGAAAATGCACCATCACTCCGGGTTGGTAAAAACATGCTTGATTGAAAAAAACATGTTTTTCAGAATGCTTTTTGCTGCCATTGCATTCGATTGAAACAATGGAAGTTATGTGGTAATTTAGTTATTTAGTTATTAGTAAATTATGTCGTTCAATAAGTGGATTCAGCATTTGCAATGAAAGCTAAATTCATATTTATCAAAATTCAATTAAATGTTTTTCGAAATCGTGATATGCTCTGTGTGGAGTAAATGAAATTTGAGAATTGTAATGATGTTTGTATTTTGCTCCGTTCAACCTAAATAAATAGTGTTGCTTTACTA